>VXAV01000344.1:61977-99852 GCA_013399715.1 Alectura lathami
CGGGTCCTCCAGGACTGCCTGGGGCACACGGGAGTGGGGTGGGGGGGGGGGCGTAGGGAGCGGGTACAAACACAGCGGGGTGTTAATGCAGTGAGGGGATAAAGGCTGTGGGGTTTCTGGTGTGGGGAGGGGGTGACGAGTGCAGTGGGACGCTGAGGGGGACACCAAGGCACAAAGGGCCGGGGCCTGCCCCTCTGGCAGCACTGCCAGGCTTGGAGGGTGTTTTTTGGGTCCCTCAGTGGGGGGAGTGCTCAGCAATGTGCAAAGGGGCGGTGAAGACATCATGCGAAGAGTGAAGTGAGCTCAGCAAAGGTGTGGAGAAGGCACTGGTGACAACTGACACACGTATGGGGCTGCTGGGGCTCGCTGCTGACTGCTAAAGAGAGGCAGGGAAGCCCTCAGGGTATCATGAGGCGTGGAGGCCGGCTACAAGCTGGGGAGTTCTGGTGGATTTTGAAGTAAGGGCATCGCAGATCATCCAGCTGCATAATGGGATAAAAACCACAAGATCTAGGGTAGGAAGGGAAATGCGTTATTCTCTAGGGGTGAAAGGGGCCGTGCTGATGTGTTATTTAGGAGCAAAATGGTGTTGGGAATCAATACTGACCGGTTCTTTGGGTGTGCTGCCCTTGGGGCTATGCAGTGCCGTGATAGCTCCTGGGAGGACGTTGGCCCTGCAGGATGCGAGGAGACTGATGCGAAGCAGCAGTGTGCTGTGAGCCCTGAGCAGCCCCCAGAGGACACCTGTAACGTGGACAAAGAGGAGAGCAGTCAGCTACTGACACCAGCAGTGAGGGGAGATCATCTCCAGGTTTATTGGTATGCTGGAAACCAGGGAAGGTACCTGTACCTGTCTTTTGGGGCTGAGTGGGGAAAAGGGAGTGGGCACGGAGGTTAAAGCAGCACAGCAAGCCTTCTGGTGATGGCATGGAGGAGCACAAGGGGTTTGGGGTCTGTGGGACAGTGGAGGTGCTTCTGGGATGGAATATGGAGGCTCTGTGGGCTTCATGGACCGAGGAGAAGGGCAGCAAGTTACTCACTGCCTGGGTCAGGGGAATTGCAGGGTGGCTCAAGCCTTGGGTTCTTGGTATTTCTAGCACAGCCTGGCAGGAGTGAGGGTGTTAGTCTCAGGCAGTGCAGGCTGCACAGAGGTGATGATGCTGGGGAGGGGCAGAAAGATGAGTGGCACAAGGTGCTGCAGGTGTACTGTGGCGATGCCATGCTGTGGGGTTTATTGACCCCAAATCATCGGTCCCACAGTGATCCTGGAAGCTAGGGCTGGTGAAGGGGAAAGGGGGAGCACAGTGTTGGCCTCCTTGCTGTAAGTCGTTGTAAACGTGTGCTCAGCCTGCTGCCCTTCTCTCGCCACTTTTCTCGATGTCCCCCTCGCATGAGAGTCTGTTTCACATTATCTTTTCCCGCCAGGCCTATCCTCCTGAATTTTTCTGTGCTGAAAGTTTGGCCTGTATTCTAGCTCAGCTTTCTGTTACTACTATTTAAAGCATTTCTTCCATGGCATTAATCAGCTCACTGCTTATTGCTGATAAACTAATTTGCATTAAAAATGACTTTCTTGTCTGAGCTTTAGATTCATTCAGTTAGATTCTGCTAATTCAAAGCTGGACTCCCCTGCACCATTGTCATCACATCAATTGATGTGATTAGGCCCAGATTTGTCTGCAAAATGCATTCTTAAACCCCTGAGTGCACCAGGCTCTGCTGAACCACAAAGTCTCATTGCTATAGAGATGTGCTCAAAAACATTAATAGTCTGCTTCTGAAGGACTTGTTTTGAGTATGGTTTGTACAAACCTCTGGAATGCCATTTAGAGGGTTAAGCAGAGATTAACCCAGCTAAGGGGAATGATTCCAATGCCCTTAGTGAATATGATATAATCATTATGTATTGCTAATCTTTCTTAAACACAGTCATGTTTTTTTAAAACCACGGGCTTGACTCTACTTGTACTGAAATAAGTGAAAGCATTTTCATTGGCTTCGGTGGGATTTTGATCAGTCTTGAAACTGTCTTGCTGCTTTAGACAATGCCACTCGTGTTTCCTTCGCTGTGAAATTCATGTATGCCACCTTCAGATGTAACAGAAAGCTCAAACCTCTTGGATGCTCACTCAATACATCCCTTAATTTAAACCTTCATTCAAACCATTCCTCTCTGCAAATTGTGGCAGACAACTGCTTTGAAACAGCTGGAGATCTCTAAGCATCCTGGTGTAAAGTTAGTCAAACGCAGCCAACCTGAAAACATTGCATGAATGCAGAAAATTTAGTCTTTTGCCAGACTTTGCCCCCAATCTCATTTGTACTAGTACTTATTATGCCTGTCATCCTCGTTTACGTTTAAATTTTCCTGTTAGAAGGACATAGATAATTTTTAGCATCAGGTGTCAATAGCCTCCCTTCTCTGGGTAACAAACATTTTCCTTATATATATTTAAAGCTTGATTTCTTATTAACACCATCTCCTGCCTCTTGCTGGTTGAACGTTTCCAAATCAGCTGAGCTCGATGAATTTCATCCCAGGATACGTGAAGAACAAGCTGGAGCAATCCCTGGAATGTTATTTTGGGCAACCAGTCCAAAGATAACGACTTTTGCAGAAGAAATGGGGGGCCCTAGCTAAACAGCTTGACAGTCACAGGCCTGCACACTACCCCAGCTCCTTTTTGGTGCCTGGCGAACAAGCTGCTGCAGCCACCTCAGCATCGTGTCACAGATCAACTCTGATCAGAATTACTCCAGACTGTTGAGGAAGCAGGATTAGCTGTTAATCCTGCCAGGGATGGAGGGTGCAGAGTGAAGGCAAGAAGCACAGGTTTTCCTTTGGAGAACAGTTCAACTGTAGTCAGCAGATCTAGGGTGTTCTTAGCAGGCCTATCGAGAATTTGGGGTCCAGTTGTTGGGCTGGCTGCACGATGCAGGTGAAATGCTCCTAGATTTTCTGCTGACTATGATGCACCCCATGAAATTCAAAGCCTACTCAGTGCTGCAGGTCCCAAAGAACTCAAGTAAAGCGCGTGCTCTGAAGTGACACCGCGCAGTCCTCGCTTCACCAGAGGAATTCAAGCAGGCAGTTTTATGGCCCATACAGCAGGGACCATGGCTTCTGCCCGCTGAGTTGTGAGCCATGTTTTTGCACATCAGGGGCACAAGAAGGCCCGGAGGCACTGCTGTTTCTTTGGGCTGTGAGCTGCTCACACACCAGCTCACAGAGGTGCTTTCTTAACGCAGGTGTTCCAGCACCAAGAAAGCACTGCCTGCGTAGGGGAGGCAAACTGGAACATGAATCCAGGGCTGGGAGTGTGCTGCAGTGACAACTGATGTTTTTGTGACTAATGTAGAAGGTTGTCCCTGAAAAACAGGACATGGTTGCCTGAACCTGTTTTTTTGGCAGTGGAGATGTTTCTTTAGCTTGTAATGTTGTATTTGTGGGCATTGGAAAGGGCAGGGGCCTCGAAGAGAAACAAAGCAAAACAAAACAAAACAATCCAGAAAGTGATCCCACTGCAATGCACATCCATAATGCACCTGCCGTTGCACAAGAAGCTTCTCACATTTGCCAGCTACAGAATGTGAGGATTTGAAGCCTTACTGAGTATTCTAGCTTTTAATGGCTTCTCTGTGGGAAGTTAATGTTCCTGTGGGTGTGCAGCACGTTATTTAAGGACTTCTACCAAAAGAAGGAAAGCACTCAGACCCTTGTAATGAACATATTTTCTGACCATGGACCATATCACATCACCGGAGGCAGAGAGAAAGATATAAAAGATTTTTCATTTTTTCTTTAGACTTTGATTCCAAAATAATTTGGGAGAGAAAGGGATGAAAAACTAATCAAAAATGTGATGAGCCCAGACAGATCCTGCAGTGTTTTTCTGGAGATTAATGTCCCGTTGATATAGACAGGAGTTCTGCCTGGGTAAGGAGGGAAGGACTGGGCTTTCATGGAGGTGTGTTCTGTGAGCCGTAGAGCTGCAGGCTGGCAACACAGTACTGGGATCACTTAATGGAGTTACCTTTTCCTTCATCCCCAAATTCTGTTGTTCATCTTGCCATCATGAAGCTTTAAAGCAGCGTGAAGTGTTTACAGAACAGTTGCCTGATAACTGCATGAAGGAAACAGGGAGATTTTTAAATGTTAGTTGTAAAGAAATGATTTGGTTTTCTGGCTGCTGCAGTTTAAATCTCCACTCTGGAAACTGGATCCCTGAGGTAAGCAATTACATTGTATCCTGCTGAATCCAGCTGCAGGATAAAAGATGAAGGAAAAAAAAAAAAAAAAAAAAAAAAAAAGCTTTTTCTATTTTTGGGCAAACTTTTATGAAGCAATGGATTTGTCTGAACAAAGTCCACTTATTTGGTTTCACAAAAGGGAAGGGGAATTGTGTTAAACGCCCTGTTTACTTCACCTAGGAATTTTTCTTTAAAAGAGCAGCACATCTAGCCTAAATTGCCAAAACCAGCCTGCCTGAAGGCAGGACGCTGAGAGATTTCAGTTGATTCTGAACCATGCTGGATTTCATTCTTTCAGTTAAGTGTGATAGAAACAAATTGGCCCTTTGAGACCTGGCATTTTATGCCCATCAGAACCAGTAAAAATCCATCTAGTGTCACTCAGGTAGATGCAGATGCTATCTCCAATTTCCAGTGCCAACAAACGGAAGGAAATTTCATGTGCTCTCCGGCACAGAGGTGATGCTGCTCTTTGTTCTATCCATTTGTCGTAGCCACTGGTGCTGACTAGACCTCGGAGAACTCACCACCTCACAGTTCAATGGCGTATGCAACTCCTAGAAACATGGATGGCCCCAAGGTGCCAACCAAGATGAGCGCCTGGACTCCGCTGAACCACCAGCTCATGAACGACAAGGCAAGTTCTGTGCAAGTAGGTGGAATTCATGGAATCACACAGCTGGTGAGTTTGGAGAGGACTTCTGGTGAGAACTGAGTCCACTCCTTCCAGAGCCAGCCACGGGATTTGCTCACGGTCTTGTCCAGCTGGGTTTTGAGTATTCGCGAATCCTAAAGCAAATTTGCAGTTTCACTTCGCAAATTCTCAAGTCTCAGGAAAAGATTAACTTTGGGTTTTTTGTTGAGTAAGCCATGAGTGATGGAATAAGAACTTGCAGAGTTTGTTTACTGTTAGAAGTGTGTTTATATTTGTATGTATATATATAGCGTACACAGTCTTCATGAGATATACACATATATAACACTTAACATGTTATGTAAAAATTGAAAGTCCTAATGTATATTTTTTACAGCATACAAGTATTTACTTCAGGTATTGTTATTTTGCCAAGTAAATAGTTTTTAAACAAAAAATGTGTATTAATTTCTTAGTGGAAGTTGCCAAATCATTATTTCTCTGCCGCAGAAGACTTCAGTTTAACCCCAGGGCAAACCGAGAGTCAGTGTAAGTTTGCCAGTGGCCAGTGTATGAGCTCACAGGAGAGACCTTAGTACTCTGGCTCCTTTTCCAAACCTGGCAGTGATGAGGCTGGGTTGGTATTTTGTTCACTGAAGTGTTGCACTCAGTTTGTAAATAGGGGCTGCATTTCCTACTCTCCCACTCTGTATGCTATATCTAGGATCTGCTAACGCAACTGAGGGTATTTTTTTTGTCTCATGTATCACCAGGAGCATATTCCTCCCTCAGAATGCAGTTTAAGTATCTGTTATCTGTTGGTGATTCATAGAATTTAATCCAGAGTGGGCCATTACATCACACAGTGTGACTTCCTGGGTTTCTCAGGCCCTCATTTTCTCCCTGTCTTGAGCTCAGTAACTAGAATTTGGCTAAAATGTATCTTCCACAAACGTACCCAGACTTCCTTAGGGATTATCAAGACATCAAAATTTCATCACTTTGCTAAAAATTTTTCTCATGATTAATCCTCTATGCCATTAAAAGATTAAACCTTGTCTCTTGTCTGAATACCTCTAGCATTAGCTTCCATCATCTAAATCTTCCTCTGATAGCTTATTATCTCTTTTGTAACTTGTATTTTTTCCTTATGGAAGTACTCTCACTCTGCTTCAAGCCAACGCTTGATCTTTTTTTTGATAAACTGAACAGATTGAGCTCTTTGAAGTTCTTTCAATCTGGCAGATTCTCCAGTCTTTGCATCATTTTCATGTCTGTTTCCTTCGCTCTTTATAACACTTTTTTACAGACACACATCACTGGGCAATAAAGTGTGGTCTGACTAGCAGTGAGCGTGTGGGTAAAGCTACCCTTTCCTACCTTCTTACTCCTCTGCTCCTTGGGCAATGTGGTGTTGCATTGTGCTGCAGCAAAATCTTTAGGAGCTTATGTTGGGTTGTTGTGCACTCCAGCCCTTAAGGATGTTCTAGGCAGGAAAAAACCTACCTCTTGTCTCCCAGGCCTCTGGTCAGTGATGAAATTCATGATTAAAAAAAAAAAAAAAAGTGTTTATTTGTTTCTGATCCAGGTTTGAAACTATTTTTCATTTATCACTACGCTACGCTCAGTGCTGGCTCTGCAGAGTTAGCAGAAAGCAAAAGGTTGCAACAAAAATATTGCTGATGGCTGAAATCAGGAGATAATCCGAGGGATGTACATAAGGAGCTAGTGTGTGAGAAGGTGCTGTCTTCATGCAATGCTGTCTCTGTTCATTTCTGCACTCTTGAGTGAAGACAAAGTGTGAAAGAGAGAAGAGCTTATAGATAGGTTTGTGAAAAACAGTGAGAAGGTGAAAGCACAGAGAGAAGAGATGCCTAAGAAAAGTACTTCTTAGTTGAATAGGTAGTGGGGAGCAGGAGTGGTGAGAATTTAGAGCTGATCCAAGGCAGAAACACTGAAGTTCCATCTAAACCACTGCTAGGAGCAGACCCAAGAGCAGTTAGCAGTGTAACTTTGCCACCTGTCTAATTTTGGTTAATCCAAGGTCTGCTCCATCAGTGGTTCCTGTAGGATTCCCTGGATTTTCAAGTCTGCTCACGAGTGCACTCGTCTGCATTGTGGGTAAAGGTAGGAGACAGGGCAGCCTGCAGCAAAGCAGGTGGACAACAGTGTCAGTCCTGCTGGCTGAGGGACTGTGCTGCCTTTGAGGAGGGACTGGAAGTGGAGAGATGATTTGCCTTCTTCCAGGCAGGATGCAGCAGCGGGGCAGAAGAGCTGCATCCAAGGCCAGCCAGCTTAGTCACGGTGTAACCTGAAGGCCTTGGAGGAGGGGACAGTAAACATGCACTTGATGACGTCAGTGGATGATTATACCAATTTGGGGGCATTCTGTTGCTGATTAATGCTTCCCGGTGCCTGGAGTAGGCAGAACTTTCTGACAGAGTTGGCCTAGTTGTATCTCCAAGAATGCTGAAAGCAAATATGTGTCGTTCTGTGATCAAAGACCACTAACATTGCTTTCAGTTACATAAACAGCTCCCTGTTTCACTTGAATTATCCAACCCCAAACTTAGATCTTTGAATAGCATCACTTGCTTGTGGCAAATCCTTTTCCAAGCTCAGTTTGTTCCATTTTTTTTTCTTACTTTGCCAAGTGTCCCACATGCAAATAGAACAAATAATAACTGTCAACATGCAAATAAAAGAAATGTCACTTCCCACCCCTCACAAGAGACACTCCTGCTGAGAGACACAGAGCTGATGCTGATAACTGCTGCACCAGACATCAGCACCGATAATGTCTTTCTCTGCAGGAGCCTTCTGTTATGGCTGTCAAAGCCATAACATGTTTGGAGTTTATAATGATCAAGCATGTTTTCCTAGTTGTGGTTAATGGCTGGTATTATGTGCAGTTATAAGCTGAGCTTTTTCATCTTTGATCTGTCTTCTGGAAAAAAAAAAAAAAAAAACATCTACAGCATTTCCTCACTTGCCAGGTCACAATCCTGAGCATAAAGGCAGTTTTGTGGTAGGGGGAAGCCACGTGCTAGTGCTTTCATATCTAGCTCCCTATGGATAAAGGTCAACATCACAAACCCTCCTCTGTATTTTGGTACCACTCATCCTTGTTAGTTGTCACTGCGAAGTGCCTACAGCCAGCATGAGCCACAAAGACTGGCCTTACTGTCTTCCTCCTAGCAGTCTCACTGCATGAAGGCTGAAGCCGTTGCCAGAGCTCTGTGGTAGCTGCGCACGTTGTGTCCATTCCAGGAGCTTTCAGTCATCCAGCTCAGGAGAACTGAGGTCTCTAAAACAAAGAGCTGGGAAGGGCAACACAGCAGGGCACAAGCAACGCAGGAGGTTTCAGGAGTGCTTTGGCGGTAGCTTCCCGGCACAGGTCATCGAGGAACCAACAAGGGAAGATGCTCTGCTGGCCCTCATTCTTATCAACAAGGAGGAACTGGTTGGGGATGTGAAGGTCAGAGGCAGTGACAAAGAAATGATGGAGTTCAGCGTACTGAGAGGAAAGAACCAAACAAATAGCAGGATCACAACCCTGAGCATGAGGAGAGCAGGCTTTGACCGACCTCCTCAGTGATCTGCTTGGAAGAATTGCATGGGATATGGCCCTGGAGAGAGAGAGGCCCGGGAAGACTGGCTGGTTTTCAGACTTTAATAGGGCAGACTTTAATAGCTACTGCCTCCTGTAACATCTTCATAGGCAATCTGGTGAAACATAGACTAGAAAAACAGGCAGTGAGGTGGACTGAAAACTGATTTACTGTCCTCAGAGGATTGTTCAGCCTGGAGAAGAGAGGCTCAGAGGCAGGTCTTGTCAATGTGCATAGGTACCTGATGGGAGGAGGTAAGGAACACAGAGCATCCAGGGAAATGACAAAAGACAATGCAAACAGAAACACAGGAGATCCCACTGAACATAAGAAAAAAACAAATCTACCATGAGAGTGGTCACACAATGGAACAAGTTACCCAGAGAGATTGTGGAGCTTCCATCCAGGAAGATATTCAAAACCCAGCTGGATGTGGCCCTGAGCAACGTGCTTTAGTTGGCCCTGGCAGGGACTTTGGACTAACCAACCTCCACAAGTTCCTTCCAACCCGACCCGTTCTGTGGTTCTGTTGATATTTTGCAGCTTACCTAGATGTGTTTTTTTTTTTCAAGCTGTATTTTTCTTAGCAAGGTATTCATTTTTATTTGTGTGTGTGTATGTTTTGTAGATATTTGAAGAAAGAAGAGCCCTGCTTGGAAAATGGGTAAACTTTTTGCTTTAAATATATATTTAAATACAGTGGGGTTTCTGAACTAATCAAGAGATTACTGTAATGGGAATGTATAACATCCTATTTTAAAGAAGGGGTTCATTTTCCTGGTGAATATGTGAAAGTGAGCTGTAACTGCTGTACTTTTGATGACGGTAAAGGTATAAATACCCCAGTGGCTTCTTTCTGTCAGTTCTGAACTCGGGAAATCACATTCCAGTTTCAAAATTATCTGAAATAGGATAAGAAGCCCTGGGAAAAGCCTGTGAAGTCTTCAGAGAGGATACTGGGTGTTTAGGTATTGCCTTTTACCTGCCAGCAAGTCTTTAAAGCTGGTAGCAAATGACAAGATATCTCCCAAGTGCACACACAGGGCTCCTAATGCAGTAATCACTGAGCATCTCACAATATCGTACCATCGTTATCTTCACAACCCCTGTATGAGTCAGGGAAGTGCTGTCACCATGTTTGTGATGAAAAAATGAGGCACAGAGAGACTTAAGATAGGATTTGTCTGCCCCAGCCACAAATCACTGCAAGGTAGGCATTCGGGGTGGGATTTCTCTGGCTGGGTGTGACTGACACACAGATATTTAAGCCTGGCTGGTCCGGTTGTCATAGGCTCCGTGTACAAGTCAACAGAGAGAAAGCAGTTCTTCCAGAGGGTAAATCGTCTCGCTTCATGGAGGGTGAGAGAACAGCCCTCTGGAGGTGCCTCTTTCTTTCTGTAGCTTATGAAGGGAGTCGCAGCTGGCGGCTTTCTCTAGGTGACCTCCCCTGGAAGCTGCTGGCAGAGCATGCACGGGTGCAATATTTGCCCTAGTCCTAAGCTCACACCTGAAAAACCACATTGTCCTTACTCTTTTATGAGTAAAAACCTATGTAATTATGGGAATTTGAACTGTGGTGCTTATTCCTTATGCCTAACAAGTCACTCATGTGTTTTTTCTTTTGCATATGAACTGCTCTTTTGCAAAAAAAAAAAAAAAAAAAAAAAAATATTTTTTTTTTATTTTAAAAAACATTTTTNTGTTTCTGTAGGATATAGTTAACACTGACAAAATCACTAATAAACTTAGCTAGCAATATTGAAAAAAAAAAAAAAAAACAAAAAAAAAAAACAAGAAAACAAAAGAATTGGATGATTATTGTTCAAAAAGCACCTTTAACATGAAAGCCAGTAACTGACAAACCTAAAACCTGTTTCTTGAAAATTGGTGGGTGCTTCCAACAACCAATTGTGTTCCTGCTTCGGCAGGGGGATTGGACTAGATGATCTTTCGAGGTCCCTTCCAATCTCCAACATTCTGTGATTCTGTGATTCTGTGCTTTAAAATGCCTACAGGATGTATGCTGGTAAAAATGCAAAAATGTTAGTGGAACCCCCACTGAAAGAGCTGAAATCTGGAAACAACCTTCCCCCAACACACACACGAGTGCTGGATCATCTTCTGCGGGGTTAAATATCCTGACTCTCCCTATGGCACTTGATCAGGACTTCTCTTCGTGCTCCTTTGGAGTTAATTCTCCTTGTGCTTCTGTCATCCATCATACCAATGAATAGGGTGTGGAGAGCACAAAAGCAGTTCTTAACTCCCTTCAATGCCTTTGGCGTTATGATAGGTGGTATGCAGAGCCTGGGGCACTCTGAGGTTGGGAGAAACTTTGTCTGGAAATCACAGTGCTTCAGCAGGACGTTTTGCATTGATTCACATGACCCTCTCAAAGTGCTCTCAGGAAGTATGGACTAGATGAAACTGCTGAAGGGTGGGTTTGTCGGGCTGGCAATCTCCGTTCAGTGTAGTTACAGATGATTTATTGTGAAGCTGAAAGGCTGAAGCCCATCCTGAATCTAGCACTGTTCACCTTTGGTGATATCTGGGCGGTGGAATGGAAGGCACAAACTCATTTGCAGATGCTATCAGGTTTAGAGTGATTTCATGGATTTTGGAAATTAGAAATCAAAATGGAATGATCTGCAGTTTGATAAGGTCAAGTGAAAAGCTTTACATGTAGGAATGGCATTTGCAGAAACTGCAGGTATTAGAGAACCGAAGTGTGCAGCAATTCTGCATAAAAATTGCTGAGAATTATGGTGTATCACAAGCTGAATTTACGATGACTGTCTTGTATTGTGTATAAAAGGGAAATGTCCCAGAGGGCTGTCTGGAAGGCAGAGCTGTTCCATGCATTTTGGGAAGCCTGAGGACCAGCTGGAGATGCTTCTGAGAATGGCCTCATGTCCAGAAAATGTGAAAATGATCTGTTTACTCCAGGGAAGATGGAGAAAAGGTGTAATTACATCATTCTAATAGCACACGACTGTTCTCCAAAAAGAGGAAGGGAATGGTCTGATCTCCATGCTCACATTGGACAGGACAAGAATCTTGGGTTTGAACAGCAAGTATGGAGATACAGTTTAGACACCAGCAAAATCTACAGATAACTCGGTGCTGGAATAGCTTGCCTTGGGGGTTAAGGAGTGGAAATCTCCAGCGCTGGAGTCTTTTGAGAACAGGTCAGACAAACGCTTGTCAGAAACGGTTTAGGTAGAGTGGATCCTTCCTTGCAGTAGGAGATGAATTAGCTCAGTGTTTCTCAACCTTTTTGCACTGAAGGACCATCTAACCTTCTGGGAAAGCAGAACAGTTTCCTTGGGCAGCATTGCCAGAGTGGTGTTCCTTTACAGCCAAATACAGATAAGATTAAACTTCGTTGTTTAACTTAAAGTTCATTGTTCATTTTATTCTTCCTGATTTTTTTTTTGCAAGCATTCAAACACTACGTGCGTGTGTTTTCATGTTGTTATTTTTTGCAGTTGCATCACGGAGCATCTTTGATGTCTCCGAGGCTGTTGTGGTCCATAAAGCACAGGTTGAGAAACAACGAAATATGTGACTGGAAGGGATTTCTTTTCTGTTTCTGCATGGCTGGGCAGCCCCAAAGGGCTGTGCTGTGCTGTCACCCGCAGTATTCTAGGTGTATTTTGGGACCCTCCACATTTTTTTGGCTGCCTCAGATTGCACTCAGCTCATCCAGGTGTTACTGTTGCCTAGACTGGAACCAGCAGTGGTGTGTGGTGGCAGCAGACAGCCTGTCCTACATGGCTCCTCCCATGCTTCGGTGGTTGCTGGCTTTGATCTTGCTGGAGGCATCTTGGTGAATTTCCCTCACGCTAACTGCTTTACACAGTTCCCAGATACATAGGAAAGATAAATTGTGCTGCTGTCTGGCAGTTGAAATGCTTCTGGGAAAGGGTTAACATTGCCCTGTTAGTTTCTTTTTGTTTTCTTCTAGTTGCTATTCTGTATTGCACCTGGGGCTGATGCCTTGATGTGCTCCCTCTCAGCTTCCCTTTCTGCTGTCTTCTGCTGCAAGCCAAAAATTCCTCCCATTAATTTGAAAGACATAAAAGCATTTTGCTTTGCCTTAATGCTCAGTGCTATCATGCTGACACGTGGGTTAATAAGTTGACACTGAGGCTGGGGTTGAACTTGTGTAGTGAGACACCTAAACTTCAGTGTCTCCAGGTGATCTGAGCATCTCAGCTTCTGTTAGAGACAAATGAGATGTAGACAAGCTAGGGAGCCCAGACAATGATTCAGCTCACCCTGTGGGCTACATCTTGTCACAGCAATTTATACGGCACATCTGAATGTTCCCAGGCACCGGAACTCACTCAGCCACACCGTGAAGCTGTCAGCAGGCTCCCTGGCACAGTTGTGGCCTGGTTCGGTAGCCCTCTTCCAGACATTGTGCAGACTCAGTCTGGGCACTAGCCTGAGCCAGGAACTGTGCCAAATGCACAGTTTGGTTCCAGTCACCTTGTTTTGAAGGGCGAAAGTATGATCATATGGACATATGCACAGCACAGCCAGCCGGGCGAGAGCAGGGATTGTCCTGCTCTGCGCTGCCGGGTGCGGCCTCACCTCGAGCACTGAGTGCAGGTTTGGGCCCCACAACACAGGATGGGCACAAAGCTGTTGGAGAGTGTCCAAAGGAGGGCTACAGAGATGGGGAAGCGTCTCTCATCCAGACAACTCTCATCATTGCACGGCAGCTGCAGGCTGCAGGACACCCCACAGCGCAAGGTACTGGTGTTTGGGCAGCTCTGCCCCCAGTCCCTGCAGACCCCCACCCATGGGCACCTCTTTACCCCAAGCTGGGTGCCAAGGTGCAGAAGTAATGGCTCCTGCTCAAGGGGGCTGCATTTTGTCACCAGGCTGCTCCCTTTTCACACGCTGTCCTCAGCAGTCTCCTCCTCCAAAATTTCAGGTTTTATTGTTGAAATACAGTGCTGAAAGCAAAATGGAACAGATCCTAACTGATCTAGTGAGCTAGTGGCTGGCAGCCCTGTCCACGGCAGGGGGGTTGGAACTAGATGATCTCTGAGGTCCCTTCCAACCCAAGCCATTCTATGATTCTATGATTTTATGATTCTATGATTCTAATAAGGGCTACCTGTTAATTTACGACAAGGAGCCACTTGACAGCAGTGATGTTTAGGATGTTGTTGGGTGGGCTCGTGTAATGTGTGGGCACCAGGTGCCTGCCTGCTTCATCGCTGCTCTTCTCACCCATGCCTCCAACTAGTCCACGGCATCAGGATTGGGAGAAGATGGCAGGGGAGGGAGGCGAACATTGCTTCTGCTGAGCTGAATCATCTCCATCGACCTGCAGTGTGTCCTAGAAGGGCTGTGTTGACTTGGGAATTCTGTGCTACGTTAGCAGAGCAGAGGGCTGCCTGGATGTGATTGTAACCCTGTGAACTCGTGTCAATATGCCGGGCTGGAGACGAGGATTACGTCCCGTTTCAGTGGCTAGTTCAAGTCAGTAAAACAACCTGTCTGTTATAGCAGAGAGGGGCCTCTAGGTTAAGTAGCAGAGCTTCTGTTCTTCAGCACTGAGGTCCTGGGCTCTCCCCTTAGCGTCAGGTTGCATTATTTGTGTGTGTGCACTCATGGATTAATTGTAAACCGATCGCAGGGGCACTCCGCATTCCCTGGTGCAATAGTCAGTAGCCTTATGTCACGCAGTCCCTGGGGAGACATTGTTCTCCGGAGCTTGGGGAAAGACACAGAAAAGGAAAAATGTTCCTGGCTGCGGGTAGAGAAGGTGCAGCACCTTGAAAAGGGGAATCCGGTCCGACTGGTTGGATTGCTGTAATCATATGCGAGGGGAGGATCTGCGGAGAAAGGCAGCCAAAAGTGGGATGGGGACATGCTTGTTAATACTGGAAAAGAGACAAATTATGCCTACTTAACTACTTGGCTGCTGCTGAACGCAGTGGGGATGGAGCTGTGTGTTCCCATGCTCCTGGCGGGGTGATGCTGATTCAGTGGAGACTCCCTTGCGGTGTAAGCTCAGGCTGAGGATGCTGGAAGGAGTTGCCTTATTGCAAAGCCATGGCAGAATGGGAAGAGTTAAACAGAAGCAAATGTTCTGCCTCTTTGGAAGAGAAGCTATGTTTCCTTTGATCAGTTCATGTAATGTCTTGGTGTGGAAGGGAGGAAGCCAGTTACCCCCTTGTCTCTGGAACTTGTACGGGAGAAATTGATGATTGCTTTAATGAGAAGAGGATGTAGCTGCAATCATGAGTGGGGAGTCTGTGCAGCAGAAGCTCTCCCCCTTCACCATGTGATGGAAAAAGCCTTTCACATCCGACTGAGGGTGAGGAAGGGATGGGCAGAAGCCCCTCTGTCCCCTTCTGGTACACCTCTGTCTGCGTTTGTACTCTTAGAGGACATGTTTCTAAGTGCCACATCCAAAAGTCCTGCTTCACTGTTTGCTCAGTGCTCTGCTAAGCTCCATTAGAGGTGAAAGTTGTATGCAAAACAGGGGAGGGAGGGAGGGAAAGGGTGTATTCCTTAATTCCCTGTCTGTTGGTGTATGAAAAGGCATGGGCACTGGGGAGCTTTCTTCTCTTTGGCTTTTTTGTGGCAGGGATCTCAGGAATGCCTGTTCCATCCCTTCTTGTCCTTGCTGGCCTAGCTGAAGGTCTTGCAGAGGTGTTTGCAAGAAGGAGAAGAGCTGTTTACATCTCATAGTTTATTGTCCAGCGCTAGAATTAATTAAATACACCCAAGTAAAAATAAAGAAGGGATAAAGGTCTTTTTAAAATGATCTGGAAAGAAATTACTTCGCAGTTACTTTTCATCTGCACAGTGTATTTTAGCCCATAATTCTGCTAGCCCTACAGTTAACCACAGAATTTTGGTGTGGAAGCAGAGAAAAAAAGATCTAACTTTCTAATCCATTTTGTTCTGAAAGGGAAAGGAAGGGACGTTAAACAATTTGCAGAGCTCTTTATATACGTATCTTTATATATGAAGATGTACATATATACATGAAGATACATATATGTGAGAAGAGCTGCACGGTTTTTTTCTCACTATTATTTTTAATCTGTGGAGGTCACGTTTAAAAGAGTTCTTCGAATGCCCCTGAGGCTAAGTGCAGAAATTGCTGTGCTGTGATTTGACCCGTGGAGAGCATGTTGGCAGCTGTGGAAAGCTGGCTTCAGGAAACAGAAAGAAGAGCGCACGTTGAGGGTATGGCCAAGGCGTGAGAAAGGAACAAGCAGGAGAAGGCAGCGTTCCCCGGGCAGGCCCAGCACCTTGGGAGCTTGCCCTTTGCAGGGAAGGTGAGGTTAGGTGGCAGCTGCTCTCGCCGTGCCTGGGATCTGCGTCCTGCCTCTGCAAGGCCACCTTTCCCTGAGCCCTCCTGCTGCCAGCGCTTCCCAGCAGGGACTCCTGTTGGTGCCGGCTGGTCCTCCGCCACGTCCTCCCTGCTGGCACCCAGCACTGCTCCTGCAGGTTTTGAGACGGATTGCACAGACTGTGGCGATGAGGTCAGTCTCCTCCCAGGAGATTCCTGCTGACGGGGCCCTTTCCATCCCCTGCTATCAACGCAGGCTGAACACCAGGCACCGCGCCGTTGCTCCCACCCTGTTTACACAGCTCTGCCCCACTCCGCTCGGTGCAGGGCTGTTGTTGCCCTTGCATCAGGCGATACGTGTCTGTGTGTTTACCCAAGTGCTCGTTTCTTCCCACAGCGAGGCCTGACTGTTTTAATCCTCCCCTTTAGATGGCTGCAATAAGCACAGAAACGCCGTGAAAAAGTCTTTGTTGCTGCGCCGTGCATTTTCCTTGTGAGATGCAGGCAAAACTGTTTTTGTTTTTCTTTGCAAGGCAGTGGGGATTTCTGTCCTATGCAGATTGTGGGAATAAATACTTCACGAGTTGTGAGGCACTCAGATACTGCAGTCCTGGGGGCCATGTGGGTGTCAGGAGAGGTAGGGAGGCAGCAGGCAGCTTCGGACGCACTCCTGTAAACACACACCTGAGTCTCCCTCTTTTCATGAGTGAAGCCAAGTCTCCAGACTGGTCCCGGGTGTAGAGAGTCTTGTGAGGATGAGTGTGTCCTGGACAAGGCCATCCTGGATCCTTTGAGGATTATAAATCTCATATTATGTGGCTTCGGAGTTTCTTTTAATGTAGTCTCTCCATTTGTTCCCAGTCCCTGCGTGCTTTGCTATTGAGTGAGTCACCCAAAGCTGCTGCCTCACATAGATGCTCTGTTTTAGCAAGCTGAATCTCTGGTTTCTCACCACCTGAAACTCCTTTTTCAGTTTGACAAGTGGACAGACGGCCAGAGGCGGAAGATCCTGGTGGACCTGCTGGAACGCTGCTCCCTGTCCCAGCAGAAGTTCTGTGCCAAGCAGCTACAGGACCGAGTGCCCATCAAAGCACTGGATTTTACCACAAGGCTCCCTAGAGTGCTGTCCTTATACATCTTTTCCTTCCTGGACCCACGGAGCCTCTGTCGATGTGCACAGGTCAAAAAGCCAACACATAAGCTTCAGAAAGTCAAGTCAGGCTGTGGGAAAAGGAACCAGCGCTAGGTTACAGTGAGGTTGTGCCAGTGCTGCCCTGGATAAGGCAGGAATGCCCTCTGGCCTGGCAGCCCGGTGCCATACGCTTAAGGACGCTTGCATGAGATTGCAGGCAACGCTTCCCCATCTCCTAAATTAAATTAAATTGCTCGAGATCAATGAAAGTGAAGAGTAATTTTGGGTGCTCTGCTCTAAGGCATTTGACATGTGGCACTTTACAAGGCTGATTGTTCCCAAGAAGGAGGCCTGGCACTTTCTGAAAACCGTGTTCTTTTAAGGTACCTCACACAATGTACAGAGTCACTGATTGCTTTGGAAAGAATTGGCCCACGTTGGCTGTAAAGAAGTGAAATGCTTTAAGGAAAATAGTGAAAACCAGATCCTTTAAAATGCTTCTGGGCACAGTGTCTGAGGATTCAGTCTACTAAGACTCAAAAAATATGTTTTCATAGCTGAAAGTGATACCCAAGGCAGTTCTGAACGAGCAGGTTCAGGTATTGGTGACATGATTACTGCTCTAACATAGGCTCCATGTTATAAAACTAACACATCAAAATCTCAGCTTGTTTAAAGCTTGCTGTAGTACCTCTCTCCAACAATTCATATTTTATGTAGATGAAACTCAGGTATTCATTCACAGAGAGAAAATAGGTAAGAGTATTAGAAAGAAAGGTCTTTAGAGCGCTGCTTGTGTCATATCACTGGATAGCTGCTGCTGCAAGCACGGCAGTGCAAATAGGTGATGCGTGCCTTGAGGCTGGAAGAAGCATTGCATGCAGGGTGACTGTGATGGGGTGTAACAGCAGAACGTGAGTAGGGAGAAACCATCCAAATGTGTCCATCAGACTTGGGGGGTCCTTCTGTTTTTGCATTGAAGGGTTTTTTTCCAACTCCTATGTCCTTACTGAGTAGAAATGCAGGAAGTTGCCCCAGATAAGCTGAAATCTTTCTTCTTGGCCAGTGATTTTTAGAGTATGTCACCCTGGACTGGAAATCAGCCAACACTTACACAATGAGCGAATCAGGAGGAAATTTGGGTTTATACGGAGTGTAAACAGCTCTGAAGGATTGTTCTGGTTTAAGGACATAGGGGAACTGCATCCCCAGGAGATAAATCTCTAGCAGTAATCTTGGATGCTTGAAACCCCAAGGCGCTTATCTACTCTTACATGTGGTTACTGGGCATCCACAGGTGAGCTGGACCTGGAAGTACCTGTCTGAACTGGATCAGCTCTGGATGGTGAAGTGCCTGCGTTTTGGCTGGTACATCAACTTCACTCCAACCCCCTTTGAGCAAGGAATCTGGAAGAAACATTACATTGAGATGGTGAAAGAGCTGCATGTGACAAGACCAAAGGTATACAGCTACCGCCTCTGGAGTTGTTAGATGCCAGTGGGAAAACTCTGGGCTGGTAGTGTTGCTAACTCTTAAACTTTCTGTGAGTAAAAGGAAATATACGTAATTTTAAATTAGAATCTAGACTCATGTGTTGCCATGCGCCCTGCTTTCCCTTCACCCATCCCTGGGAGGGGAAATGAAAATCTCAGTGGCTGGGAGAGAAGCAGTCACCAGAGCTCCCTCTTCTCCCATCCTCTCAGGGTGTTCTGGAGTACTCCTCTAAACTTCCCTCTCCAGCACCCCAGGCTCGGGATATAGACAGTCTGGCTCCATCTGACAGGCAGGAGGGGGGTGCCCAGCATTGCCTCTGCTGAAGCTTCAGAGGCAGTCTAGCTGGTGGAAAGGAAAAAACCCACAATCTGCCTGTCATAGCCTCATTCTGTCTTCTTTGAAGGTGGCAGGGCCATCTGGGGAGGTGGAGCATTACCCAGTAGCCACTGCTTTCTCCTGAGATTTGTTGATCCAGATCCCTTGTCTGTGGGGCAGTGAGGGCAGGAATCTTCCGCCCTGAATTCAAACTCAGACCTCTGATTCTAGCCACACTCTCCCACAGGCTGTCTCTGAGGTCAACGGATGAAGCCAGTTGCATCTCAAGAGCAGCTCAACTAAATGCAGTGTTCAGGACATGGGCAATGTCATGCACTGTCTGGGTGCCTGTTTCTGTCCAGTGACCAAAATGGAGCCTGGAGAGACTAATTTTGAGTTAGTACCTGGTTCTTACAAGTCTAAAGTTAGGCAAAATGAATCTGATTTTCATTGCAGGATAAGATATATTTTCTTCTTTTCACGTCTCTCATTAGACTCCTTCAAAGGACGAGTTTGTACTTATCAATGTGCAAACAGTGAGCCGCACCCCAGAGGCAAAAGTTGCCATGCTAGGAAGGAGGATGAACAAGGAGAAGAAGGATCCCCCGCCGTGGCGCTCATCGGACAGGCACCCCACAGACACCATCCGATACAACTACCTTGACAACTACGACCCCATCGAGCAGGCCAGGCAGGCGTAAGAGCCTCGCTCCCTCCCTGTTTGCTTTTTCTGTGGTCACTGAGGATGTCTGTGTCCCTTGCAAGCTCCCTCTGCCTGTGCTCCGAGCTGCCTGGAAGCCTTTTAGCTCTCCAGCTTGGCTGCAAACCCAGCCTAGCGCACTGCTGCCTCTTCTTGGATTGAACTCAGTCCTCTTCTAGTTGCAGATTCACCACTGTGTGTCCTTTCAGCACAGAGCGTTGGCAGAGCTTGTTAGTGGCTGCCTGTAAAGCAGGCTGTAACTCCTGGGGAAGTTACACAGCTGTAACGGGAAGAACTAGGATAAGAGTATGTTCAAGAGTTTCTTAGCACACTTGTAGTTTTTTAAGCTACCAAGTTGAGCGGAATATGCAATTTCTGCACAAAGGAAGAAGAATTAATTGATATGATGAAATATAATTCTATCAGCTCAAGGATCTTCTGGCTGAAAAAAGATGTAGATGTTTAAGTGGGAGTGCAGGTGTTAGAGTATGCGTGTGTGTATATATCCTGTATGATCCGTAAGTAATGAGCAGGATTTGTGTCTGCACTACCTGGGATAGGCTACCCATACCCCTCAGTTCCTGGGCTCCCAGAGCTATCTGGTGAGCTGGTGACAGAAGGCATTTCTGCCCCAGGGCAGAGTTTTGCACATTGTTAGGACTGTCCCATGTTTTCCTTTGACACATCTGGCATAAGAAATTTTCAGAATCTCAGGTTTGTGGTCAGATTTCTGTGCACTAACAAGCATTGGCAGCAGCATTAGCAAGGAGGCTGTGGTAGGTGTCTGTGTGCAGGGTTTGGCCCGTTTCTCATTTAAATCCCTGCCTTTTTCCATACTCACAGCAGTTGCCTCAGTTCAGCTGATGTGCAGCAACTTGTGAGACTGTGGCAATATTGTCATTAATCTGAGCCTGGAGTAGAGGTAATGGATTAGCTTGGCCCCTGCGAAAAGGGCTGCACAGATTCTCACCCAACCAAAAGCGCAGAGAGGAGGATATTCCTCTTCCCTGTGCCAACAAAAACCTTGGGAACCAAGCAACCCACAATGAATGCATCCAGACCGTACAATGTACAGTCAATAACTGGTATTGCTGAGATTAGCCTGTGCGCAGGAACAATCCAGCCAGGAATTACCCCAGCCAAGCGCTTGTTTGGCTGAGCAGCAGTGCCCTTGCATAGGTTCTTTCTCAATGTGATTAACTTTGCCGGACCCACCGCTCCTCCGGGGTGTTCCACAAAGTTCCCAGTGTCTGAGCAGAAGCCTTTCATGAATCATTCTTAATCCGCGTCCCCTAGTCCTCGGATACCGCGGGACTACAAAGAGCATTCCAGTTTCCACCTCACCCTCTTTCTGTGGTGTGTTTCCAAACTAGCATCATTTTAGGTAGAGTTCTTAGAGGCTTTTAACTCAGTGTTTTGACAAAATGCCTTTTGTTGCAAATGACTGCTCCAATATTATTTGCCAGTTGTGAAGCGTTTCTCCTGCAAGGTTTTTGGGCTCCCATGTGCTGGTCACGACCTAGTGTCAAAAATGGGACAGGCTCTGTTCAAAGGGTTTGAAAGTCACTTGTTCCAGCATTGGGCTGTAGCTGCAGCTGACAACCAGCTGCAAATGATTCTGAGTTGCTAATGATACAGTAAGCACAGTGACTGTTTTCTTCTCCTAAGCGAGATTTGAGCCTCTATCCATTTGTGCAATGGAGAATGTTTTAATGCCTAGTGATCTAGCAAATCTGGCATTTATCCGTAATTACAGAGGATTATAGCAAGGAGAGAAATGAATTCTGCGAGATTTACTTGTTTATCAAGGATCTCCCTTTAATATCACTTAAGCTGAAAGTAATTGCTAGTGTGTAGTCTTGCCTGCAATGACTCTTACTCAGCAGTACAGGTGTGCCATTTCAGGTGCTGACCCAGCTACCTTCTCACACAACGCTGTTCTGCTGCTGCTTTTCTGCAGGCAGCATCCCCTCTGCATCCGCTTCCCAGAAGTCACAGAATCACAGAACTGTAGGGGCTGGAAGTGACCTCTGGAGCTCCTCCAGACCTACACCCTGCAAAGCAGCTTCCCTAGAGTAGGACGCACAGGAAAGTGTCCAGGTGGGCTCGAATCTCTGTAGAGAAGGAGACTCCCCTGCCTCTCTGGGCAGCGTGTGCCAGGACTCTGCCCCCTCCTCGGCTCTCCCCAGCAGTTCCCTGTGTGCCCTGTGCCCACCTGGGGCACCAGGCCCAGCACTGGTCTCCCCAGGGCAGAGCAGAGGGGTGAGACCCTCCCTCGCCTGCTGGCCCCGCAAGGCACTGTGCCGTGCCCCCTAGGGTCCCATTGGCCTCTTGGCCCCCAGGGCACACTGCTGGCTCGTGGTCAGCCTGGTGGCCCCCAGCACACCCAGGGTCTTCTCTCAGGGCTCCCTTCCAGCAGCTCAGCCCCCAGCCTGTGCTGACGCCCGTACTACCCTGTACTGACATCCTCCCACTCTGTATTGCGTCCTCCATCCTTTAAGCTGCCTGGGCACCTGGTCCCCAGCACCCCACCTGCTCCCTGTCTGCAGCAGGAGCAGCGGGACATCCCATTCCAGGCTTGTGTTTCATCACAGGGAGGATGCAGTGGCAGCTGGGGCAGGTCCAGGCTGCCACAAATGGCTCTGGGCTGCTGCTGAAGGCTGTGCTTACTGAGCAGCTCGTGGCTCAAGCACTGAACGTCATTTGAGTGCTGTGCAAGCTGATCTACCCTAGTGCAGCCTGCAGGCTCAGGCAGACCCTGCCTGGCCAGTGTACAGGGGTGTAAAGTAGAACAGGGAAAGGAGATAAGGATCTCTGACCCCCTAGGCTGTGCTAGGTATAGTTATTGTTCAGAGTAGGTGAATTCTTGGAGCTCGAGGGCGTAACATCCACTCTTCATGTAAAGAAAATGCCAGAAGTAATGAAACCTATGTAAAATGAGATTCCTGAAACAATAGGAGTGATCTCCCCAGTCAGTGCAGTGGGAGTGTGGGAGAGGAAATGACTTTTGGTGCAGTCTGAATGCATGTAGGGGGGAACGAGCATTTTCTTGAGGCAGGTCACAAGCATTTGTGAAACGGTGCAGCAGAACCAGGAGAAAAGCAGCTGGCAGCCAAAGCGGTGGCTGAGAGAGAAGGACCAGAGAGCACTTGTAGGCCAGCCATGAGCAAACCAACCGTTCTTTCCACTGGAGTTCTGCTGTGTAGAGGAAAACAGAACTTGTAGAAAATTCTGTCTGCATAAATGAGATCACATCAAAGGAACACCTGACGCCGTCATCAAAGCGATGTGTGAGACTAGTCACTGGCTCCTGCTCTGAATCAAAGTTATCTGCCTAATGACAAGTTAAATTTTGCAGATTTAAAGAGGTAATAAAAAAAAAAATAAAGTTTTTCCTCGCTCGCGGGACTGGCTAAAATCTTCTCTGAGCTGGACATCGCTCTGTGCTTGCCTTCTGGTCCAAAAAGAGGAGAGAAGTCTCCCGTTCACCATAACAGGGTGTCAATTCTGCAGCCACGATGTTGTCTTTTAAGTGGCAGAGTTGCCTGCTGCTTCTCTGTTGGTCTTCGCAGAGGAATCCTTAGCTACAAGCTCCCTTCCTCAGCAGTGCCAGAGCTGCCGTGGACTCATGGCAGAGAGCTTAGCCCAAAAGTGAACGTGGGAAGTGTAACGGCACAGCCAGCTCTCAGTTATGCAGGAGAGTGGAAGTCAAAGGGAGTCCTAAAAGGTGTAACACAGAGTATGACTGTGGTTGGGTACTTTTGATAAATATTTCTGTAGAACAATGGGGTGAGGGTTTGGCCTGGACAGTGCTGGTGCCTCCCGTCACTGTGAAGAACTGCAACGCTGTGCTGCTGCAGAGTGGGGTTAATTTGGATGATAGTTGGTCTTGACTTTTTTTTTTTTTTTTTTTTTTTTTTTTTTTTTTTTGTGCTTTTGGTTTTCTGATGGATTTTTTTGCTGCTTGCTCAGAAAAGCTTCAGAAATGGCACCCGAGAGCCTCGGTGGCAGACATCACTGCAGCTTTGGCGGAGCTGGGACAGCGATCGCTGCCAGTTCCTTGGATCAGACAGGGAAGGGTGGGAAAAGCTTCCCAGTCCCTGGGCAGTGAAATGAGGAGCAGGGATGAGCAGCTGCGTGGTGGAGGGAGTGGTGAGGAGATAGGAGAGATACAGGCAGGGGCAGAGTTACAAATCGCCTGAAGGGCTTATCAGAATCGCTTGCTGGAATGATAGCAGCAGCTTCCAGCGTGGCTGCACGTCGGTGAGCAACGTATCATCAGGGTGATTCCTGAGAGCTCTGTTTCGCTTTCTGCCCTGCTGTCCTGGGAGCTTTGTGTTTGCCTACAAACAAACCAGAGACCTGCAAGGACGGCGTGGTCTCTTTGGGAACACAAAGCAATACTGCAAAGCGTTTTAATCTGAAGTGTGGGGCCGCATGAGCAGAGTTCCTCTGGGACTGCGATCTGCCGGAGAAGGGTGGGGAGGAGCGTTCCTCTGGGGCCGTGCACACGCAGTTCTGTGGGAAGGCAGCTGGTGCCGGTGCTGCTTGGTGCCAACAAATCAAAGGATCTGCCTCCCACTGTATCATGAGTAATGAATTCTGATTCCAGCCCAGCGCTGGACCCCTGCCAAGATTGTGTCCTTGTGCCTCAAGAAAGAGCCCTGCTACTTCTCATGACAACAGCTCAGCCCAAACGAAAGCTCCTTCCCCCCCTCCCCACCCCAGCCAGCCCTGGCTTCCAGCACTAATTCAGTGAGATAATTTATGGACATAGGCAGGCTCTAAAAACAGTTGCATATTGTGCTGGGGTGTTTACCCAACGAGAAAATAATTACTTTCAGTAATTGTTCTGTCAGCAGCCTAGGCGCAGTTTCTGACAAACAGGGGCTGGTTGCGTGAGAAGGGGATGTTGCGTTCTGCTGCTCTCCTCCATCCCAGCGCCCGTCTCGTGCTTTCCACGTTCCTCAGTAGCCAGCCCAGTGCCCCCGGTTAGGCTTGGGGGAATGGAAAACGTTCCTTGAGGGAGAAGAGCGGGGTGAGAGCGCTGAGCTCAGCGCTGGGGCTGCTGTCCCATGCTCAGCCCCGATGCCGCCTTCCTTTGAGACACCCTGTCCTGGCCCATGGCGGTGGCCTGCTGCAGAGGGGTGCTCTGACACCAGGATTCATAGAGCTGAGTATCTTAACCTACAGCCTGCAGCCCAGGTGTGGCAGGATACTGGTGCTTTCTCTCTGGGTCAGTTTTTCAGTTTTCTCACGGCAGTGCTGCCACTGGACTCTGAAGAATGGAGCCAGGGCCACTCCTTCACCTCCTCCAACACTCCCAGCTGTAGCAGCGAGTGGAGAGCCTTCTGGGTGCTGACTCCTTTTGGCAAAGATGACCACACCATTCCCTATAGTAATAGTTTGGATTGGATTTTCTCTCTTGGCTATTAGTGTTTATAAAGAGATGGCAGTTTTCCTCAATTTGCTCTCTGAAATGATTGGCCTGATTCATCTCTGTGGTTTCTGATCTGCAGCTGGGCTGGGGCTGGTGGATAACAGATGGACTGGGGCTGGCTGCATGTCATGCAGCGTGGCCCTGCTTCTCCGTTGGACGGATGTTGCTTTCAGTCTGCTTCCACCCTGTGAATTCATGATTTCATGCTCACCGTTTGCTGGTTAGCCTGCTTTCAGGAGCCCAGAGATGCTGGTGGTGGAGCTGGGAGATGAACCGGGAGAGCACGCAGAGATGCTGCTCTAAATTTATTACTTCTGTAACCTTAGCTGTGATGTGCAGAGTAGGAATGTGGAAGGGGCATGAACACCTCCAGACCAAATGTGTTTATGAACCTGTCCCAGTTCCTAAACTGTTTTCTTGTAGTACTAATTTTACCCCTGATGTTGGAACAGTCTGACAACTGGCCATATTCCAGTGTACTTCACTGAATTCTCACACTCTGGAATATTCCTCTTCTGCCTGTTAATTATATTAACTTTAATAATAGCTGCAAATAAACGTATGTACACTTACAAGAAAAACTATTTGGCTACAGAAACAATGAATAACTTGTCTGAGGGGCAGTCTCTAACCTTATTTGTGTTACAAGTTAACAGACTTCACCAAAAATTCTAAAAATGATTTAGCTAAAATTCCCTTTCCGTGAATTCCCTTAAGCTGAGGTAACACTGGTTATGTGGATCTAGCTTAAATCCCTAAGTCTTGAGCTAAGGGCACGTGAAGTCATCCTACCTTAAAAAACAGCAAGCTACCACCCTCCTGTGAGCCACCAGAGCTGACTGTGCTCTCCTGGAATGCCCCAGGTACAAGGTAAAATGTACTAGCTTAAAGCACGTCTTTCTGGGTGGCATATCATGAGGGATTTTCTTCTCAACCCCAGGGAACTGGCTCCATAGCACTTGTTAATGCTCTTCTGTTCTGCTCTGCAGGAGAAAGAAGGGAGGAGGGGAGACCCCAGACCTCAGCTGGCAGGCAGCCGAGAGAAAAAGGAGAGCAGGTCGTGGATCTAAGAAGCTCCAGGAAGCGAAATCGCTGGTGAGTATCTCTGCCTTGTAACTGCACCAGCTGGGCCCAGTGCCAGTTATGCCAGGAATATTTCAGCTGAGAGCATTCCCTTCACTCAGGTAACGGTGAGACCTTGTTCCTGGCCAGGAGTGGGCTGCCAGGCACACATGCTGCCTCTCCCCAGGGGAGAGATCCGGCCAGAAGCGATGGAGGCAGCGGGAGCACACAAAGCACAGCACCTCGGGCTGCTCCAGGGGCAATCCCTCACCGCAGCCTAGACACGGCCCATCTGCCTTCAGTGGCAAAGGGACAATGATCTTGTTTTCTGCTCCTTCCTCACCTCGCTGCCTGCATGGCACCCTGACAGCCAGCTTCCACGTCTTGTGACACTTGCATCCTTCCCCAAAGCTGCTCCTCCATCCTCACAACTTTTTATCACTGCAGTTTGAAGTTATTCTGCACTTTGTTCGCTGCGCTGAGCCTCAGCGAGCAGCCCTACGGTCTTAATACTGAGGATTCTTTGTGCTCATCGCTGGTAAAATAGGGCATCCTCACATGAAAGGGGTCTCGGGAAGTCGGGCTTCCAGAAAGCTTCATGGGTTTTGCTTTTGTGGACACGGCAGCACAGAACTGCCAGAAGAAAGATGTGCTCACAAGCGTATCGGGGGGTTTTGCAAACCTGGAAGCATGTTTCCCAAGCGATGAAAGGCGGGGACGGCATGTGAGTTGAGCCAAAGAAGGTTTACATAGAGCAGAGGCATTGTCTTCTGAGATTGAGAGGCATTCTCCTGACCCAAATACAGCCTGTGTGCAAGGAAATAGATTCAGACAGTGTTAAAAGATCAGAAAGTATAATTAAAGTTATTCAGCCCGTGGCTCACAATTTCCATTCTCCAAAGGCTTCTCTGCGGCCCTCAGATCAGAGGGCCCTTACGCAGCTTCACTCCACCATGGCTTCTCATTTCAAATTTAAAACTGTTTTATTGTCAGTGCAGAAGTGAAAGAATCTCAGTTCAGGGGAGAGAGGTGACTTGGATTTCCAGTGGCCCACCATCCTCCCCTGCCCACTGTCCTCCCCTGCCCCTCATAGGCCGTTGGGACAGCCTCACCCAGGGCACGCATCCTAAACCACGGGGGTCACACCTGTGACATGAGCCCAGAGCCCCGTGCCTTTGTGTTATGCAGTCTTGGGAGCACTGGGTTCTTTCTGCGAGAAAAATCTGGGGAGGTCTGTGCCGAGTCCCTTTCCTAGACCTTTTCCTAGAGCTTTCCTAGACATTGAAAATAGATTTGTATTTCGCTTGAGTTGAGAGCTGTGCAAATTTCAACACAAGAGCTGTGTTTCTGATCCCCTATGGTATTGCAGTGAATAATCCTGCTGTTACACTGGCTATTAACAACTGCAACACTACATGGCAATAAAAGTTAGGTTACAGCAGGCTAATGAATAGAAAAGGATACATATAACTCACCAGGAGTCATCCAAAATTAATTTCCATTTATTATTAGGGGAATCTTGTTGAAATGCAGACCTGCAAAAAGACTCTTCCATAATCAATTCCAAATAAAGCAGCTTAATACTCAAATCTTTTAGTAAATCCCTGGAAGAATGGAATATGATGAAAGAATAAGTGCCCCAAGCAAGCAAGCATCAAGTTGAATTAAAGAGAAGCTCTTAAATAGATCAATGATTCCAGGGTAGAAAGTAGATGAGAACAGAGTATATTACAGCCAACACTGAAGGTGTGAAAAGGGCCACGAGATGCAGCTCTGAGCTGAGCAGGCTGAACAGCACCACTCCTGTAGCGAGGGTGGTGACCTGACTCCTGGTTTGCATATGGGGAAACAAGTCTCCTCCTGGTCAGCTTGGGGTGTTTTGGAGTTTGTTAGTAACCATGGAAAGAGCAGCGTAAAATGTGACCAGGCTGGTGCTTAATTTACAGTAAGTTACAGTCAATTATCTAAATTACTTTAAGTAGAGTATTACAGTAAATTAATTACTGAATGAAGGGCCACATTCTTTCTTACGGGTGTGCATGCAGCCCCTGTCTCTACAGCGGGGTGGGGGTGCCCTGTCTTGATGCAGGGAGCTGCCCTGCACTGAGTGCAGCTTCACTGCTCATCACCTCTGTCAGCACTTGGCTGCGCCAAGGCTTTGAGCCTTGCCTGCTCCACCTCGATGCTTCCGTTGCCTTCAGCAGCTCCCGTCCCGGTGTTGTCCAAAGAAAAGTGGAGAATGCTCCGGGCCCAGTGACTCAGCCGAGCCTTTAGCAGGCTCCTGGTGTTTTGGGGGAATCTATCTCATCCCACCCGTTCCTTCTGACGTGGAGCTGTGCTGCCCTGCTGTGATCCTCAGCTCTGACCCTACAGGTCCCTCCACAGGCAGCACTGCTGCCACATCGGTGTCCTTCACGCCACGAGGGGCTCTTCCCTGGAGGACTTCTGATAGAAAGAGTTTTCTGCAGCTTTCAGCAAAGCGGGGAGCTTCATGGAGAATCCCCATCAGATGTCAAAATGCAGAAATACTTTATTGGGAAGGTAAAAATCCATCAGATTGATGCCTCTGACAGCTTTGCAAATGACTGCAATGTCAGCAATTAGGGGCTGCTTTTGCCTTTCAGGCTGCCTGCTTGTTTCTGTTTGAGAGACTGCTCCACCCTCCCAGCTGTTCTTGAATTACTGACTTCTTCTTAGTGCTTACTAAATAACAGCTTTTTGACAGGATCAGTCATTCTTGCCTCACTGCCTAAGGTAATAAGATTGCAGCACCTAAAGTCAGGAATAAATTACCCAGTGACGTACAGAGGGTTGGTGCTTCGAGGATAGATGGCACCCGTGTAACGTGTGCTGTATCCCACACGAAGACCCAGGGCTCTTGTCACCATGACACGGTCCTGTCCAGTGTATATTTACACCACCTGCACTCTGCAAGCCTTGAATTTTATTACTTCGTCCAAGAAATCCTGTTGAACCACATGGGACTACTCCTGAGAGTGAAAATAGCTCGGTGTAATGTTTGGAAATTCCGACTCAGCTTCTCTGTGTCATTCTAACTCTAAGGGCACGGCCTGGCTTTGACACTCTTTGCCCATCCACCCCTGTTAGCTCTACAACTGCACCACCAAGGGCACAGGAGCTGGAAAGCAAGGCACAGCCAGATCCGTGCTTCTGTGGTCCCGTGCTGTTCTCACTAGGACAGAGAATCTGCAGCTGGTTGTATCAGCCCCCCTCTGTTACACACTGAGTGCTGCTGAGCAAAGACTACCTGCCCATATTGCTTTTTAATGAGTTTCAGTGGAAATGTTTGGGTTTGCTGATGTTTGTTCATTATTAGTACTAAATAATTTGTATCAGTAAGAAAAAAAAAACAAAGCTGTTGGTCTGCATGACCTCTGGTTTTGAATAGTTGGGATCTTTTTCAAGGAAAAAAAAGCAATCACTGCCTTGCTAATTTTTTTTTTTTTTTAACTTTTATACTGCTTGGTAAAATGCTCATTGAGAGGTAGGTTCAAAGCAACTTCATCCTTTACACAACGAGACTTCAGCCAGCCAGCCAGACTGGGATTAGCTCCAGCCACATGCACAGGGGAGAATTTGTGCATGAAGACATGAGCTGATGCGGAGAACCAATTGACGTGGGTTGGCTTGCCTAGCATCAATTTCTAAGTGATTTTGTCCTTAAGGTAAACTTACTGCAGAGCACAGGTCACTGCAGTAGGCTCTGCTTCTGTCATCATTCTGTCACTTACTGATGAAAGTTTTCAACAGACTCCGAGGTTTTCAGTCCCTCTGGCAGGAGGATATGATACTGACTGCCTTCTCTTCCTAGCTGTCACTTGCTGCAGATGTTGAGCCTGTTCTGAATCCACCGGTTCGTCCCAGCTGGGCCACTCCCCAGCCAACAGGGAACCTGCACCCCAAAGCAGCAGCCAAGGCCCTGGCCCAGAGCTCCCAGTGGAACGCCGGGATACGACCAGCGCCCGTCCGAGCTCCGCTGCCAAAGCCACGTGAAGGAGGAAGGAAAGACTTGACAGAGCCCACTGCCACGTCTCTATGTTAGTAAGCTGCTGCTCCAGCTGCGGAAGCTATTGCAGGGGTGGACAATGCTCACACTTTGTGCACAGAGGGCAGGGGGCAGCGCTGGGGGTGCATTTCTGTAGGTGGAGGGGAAGGCAGTCGTTCTGGATGGTGGGTGTACAGATGAGGGTGGCTCAAAAGAGAACATATGGATAAAAACTTCTCACCTGACCTCTAGCACTTGCTAGACTCACCTGTTAGTCACGTCTTGGTATGGAGCACTGTCACGGGCTCCACACGGGTTCAGCTCACTGATACGCAGTGATAGAGCAAGAGATCTTACAGCATCAGTGGCAAGGGGCTCAGGCCAGAGCCTGTGAACTCAGCCAGGCCCTGGACAGGCGCCAGGAAGAACTGGTACAGAGCATTCAGAAAATCAGGGGATAAAGCAATCAGCTCCAGGGGGACAACAGCTGAGAGCGCAGCTGGTCTGCAAACGCCTTCCAAAAATAAGGCGCGGGCTGACACCATCGAAACCAGTTTCATGCCACTTCAGTCTAGGGTTGCCTTGGGCAGCTCTTTGCTGAGACCTCACCTCTCCGTGTACCCAGCATCTCCTTAGGACCCTCGTTGTCTGCAGCCTGCTGGGAGAGCGTTTGGTATCTTTCGGAAGCAGACATTTTTGCACATTTTGGTGAAATTTCATAAATGGGTTGTCTATTGCAGTCTGAACCCCGAAGATTTTTAATAGCACAAGAAGGGTAGGGGATAAAAAAACTTGGAGTGAACAAAGGAAAAGAGGGCTCTGATCTGATAGCGTTTAGGATTTTCAAAGAGAACACAGGAAAGGGACGCACCTGGTACATGGTAGTGACTATTCAGGAGTTATTCATGATCTCATCTAGTGGGGAGATAGCAGAGCACGTGGAGACCTCCAGCACCCCTCCGGATCTCCCTAGCACCTCGTGTTTTGAGCAGGTGCCTATAACTCCCTTGAGGAGGACCCAAATGAGCGATCACAAGTCCTTCTGCAGCAGACAAAAGGATTTAAACACTGACAGTGCATCAGGGGAAGCGCTGGGATGACTACAGCGAGGCCCAAGGAAGACAGGCAAGGACTGTTTCGTGTAGGAAACTGTATGGAAATGCATCCCAGCCGCAAGGCAAAGAGAGGATGAGCCTCAGCAGGATGAGCCTGGAGGGTTACAGTCCCTCACGTGAAGCTTCCACAGCAGTACAAAGCTCGTATTAGCTAGGGTCCTCACCCTGGAGTGGCACTGCATGGACGGAGCCGTAGGAAGGCTTCACGCAGGGCTGGGGCCGAGCCAGGAAGAGCTGAGCGGAGCCTCTGAGCCTTGGCTGAGTGATTGGCTCCCACCCCGCAGTCCGGGAGGCGCTGGGAAGCGTCTCAGCAGGCTTGTCCATCTGGGAACCGATCTGCAACTGCTAAGATGTGGTTTGGAAGGGATGTGGGGGATGGAGTCGGGGAGCTCCTGCAGGGAAGTGGCTGCCCAGTGATAATTAGGGTTCCAGATGGGCGTGGAGCAGAGCACGTGGGGCTGTGCAGCGTCTGATCTCTGCTGCATCATGAGAAATTTTAAAACTGCATGAGGGAAGGGCTTCGGGTCGTGGTGCTCGGACAACAACACGAGCTTCCCTGCCAACAGCACTGCTGTAGCGTGGAAGGAACTGAGGCAAATTATCCCCAAGGGGTTGCGTTTGGATTAGGGGCAATTTGCTAGGCAATGCCATGTATTTTTCTGTATCAGAGAAGGACAAATCCTGGCTTAATTCCTTCAGTGACTTCTCCTGGACCTCTGTGATCTCTGCCAGGCTTTTCCCAAGGTGAACTTCCAAACCCCAGGTGGTGCTGTGGCTGGGCCCCACCAGGCCATGCCTGCAGGTTGTCAGAAAGGTGGCCAGGAGAACTGAAGACATTCTGACACGATTATTTTCTCCATGATGAGATGCTGAAACAGTCCATTCAATCCAGATTTGTAAAAGTACCTGAGGTATTAAATGCCACCAAAATCCTAAGGATTAGCTGAGTACCTAAATATGTTTAGAATCTGAAATCTGACTAAACTGATGTCTGATTCTCATGTTTTTTTTTTCTCCTTCATTTAGCTTCATCACTAAGAATCAATCCCAGCGCATTCCTCCACCTAACCAAGGATCTGATACAGACTAAGGGAGGATCCAGAGCATCTTTCATCTCAGTGGAACAGAAGCTTACCTGCCTGGCACTGGAGGGACAACAGCAATGCTGCCTGAGTCACGAGAACAGCTGCATTTGACTCCTTCGTAAGGAGTTGTTAGTTTTTTTCCTAGAGAAGACCTTCTTCATTGACATCACCACACGATGTGAATAAATGGGCTTGAAAGTCCTACATCCATTCTCATGCTGTCCAAAAGAAAACTTAACTGCCTGGCAGCCAGTGTCGAGAGAGGGGTGCTGGAGCAGCGGCCCTGTACTTTTTTGGAACTAGAGCAGCTGGTGCAGTGACTGTTCCCTGCCTTTGGATCTCCCGGTGGGATCTCCTGTTTCCAAGCTGGAGCAGAGCCAAAATGTTTTCCTGTTGTGCTTTTCACCCTGGTTTCATGTTGCCGCTGCTCCTGAGCTGGTGCTAGATTGTCTTTTTCTTCTGGGTACGCTGTCTCTGCGGAATTCACCCAGGCTTTTGACCATGCACAGAAAACCCTTGTGCAGATGCCTAGAGCTGCTGGGCCTCAAGCTTGCATGCGTGTCACTGGGACACCCTGGGAGACATCCCCTGGCCTGAGCTGCTCTGTGATGCTCTCCCCGTGAGCTGTGGAAGCTGCCTGTCTGTGGAAGACAAGCAGGGATTCCCAGCAGCTATCTGGGTGATGTAAGCCGTATCCCCCTATACAGTGAGCAGTTTGCCACCAACGTTGATGTGACCCTTCAGCTGCCACCTACAGCCCCTGCCAAATCAGGTAGATGGTGAGGAAAGCACCACAGCATTCAAGGGGAAAGCCCTTAATATGTGGGAGAGAGGAGGCTCTGAGAGAATGCTCGAAGAAAAGCCTAGCTGGTGCTGTGCTGAGCTCAGAACTTGGTTCCTCACGTTAAACAAGGCCAGTCCATCGTTTCAATCACGTTAGTGAGAATGAAATAAAATCCCACCCTCTGGATTACGGCACTGCACGGGGCACCGTGTGGGGAGCTGGCACTGGTTTAATTATTTAGGAGAATGTAAATCATGGGCTTTTATTTGTCTTTTCCACAATTAAGGGAGTATCCAGTAAAATGTAATGAACAGCAGTTTTTAAGGATAAGGAGGCTGACTGTGCAGCACTGTAACTTCTGCCTTATCATAACCCAGACTGAGAGAGCTGGAATAAAACTGAAACCTCCCACAGGTCAGGAGGAGTCACAGAGCACCCATGAATTCTCAGCATTTACAGACCAGAGAAAATGCCAGCCACTTCGTGACAAGGATTAGGAGGAGACTTCCACTCTGTGACCAGACGATTCTGCACCGTGTCCCTTGAGGGTTTCACGATTTTTGGCACAACAGACACTGACCATTGTCAAGACCAGGCACAATGCACCACGGCTCTTAACAGAAGGGACAGACTCCACCAGCAGACGCTGCCCGTCAGGGTTCTGGGTCACATAGCACGTGAATCCCAGCTCCCAGTCAGGGAGTAGGTAACTCAGTGCACCTCCCTCTCCCTGAGTTGGCTCCTTCAGTTTTCTGCTTGTGCTCGGAGGAGGCAGTTAATCTCAACCTAAACAGCAGCCTGGGAGCTTGCTGTGTCTGAAGCAGGTCACCTCTGAAACGATTGCCTGACATAGGAACTTGCAGATGGCGATTTATCTCTAGTCTCATGATGCAATTTAGATTAAGAAAGCTAACTTTTTGGGCACCTGAAATTAGGTAGGGCGCCCACAGCATTCACCATCCATTCCCTGGCATTGAAGACCTCTCCTCACAAGCCTTTTCCCACAGAAAACCAAGCGGACCAGATTGCTCCATGGATGTTTATGGCTTCTGAAGTCCAAACTGTTGCTCCAGCGCCTGTTTGTCTCGGGCACTGCGCAGTTCCCTGGGGCAGCAGCTCAGTGCTGGCCCTTGGCTACATGCAAGGAAATCATGCAAACCTGCATCAGCGGTGTTTCTTTTCTCACCCTCAGTGGAAATGTAACGCTCCCAGGGCCTGACTAGGCCTGGAGCAGGATGCTCAGGTGTTGCTGCAGATACGGTGCCCATGCTGCAGCCAATCGTGCATCTCAAGGGCTCACCACAGGGCTCAGGCTTCTCCTCTGACTGACGGTGCTGTAAAACAACAGTAACAGTGTCCAGGAACCTGCCTGTCCCCGAAGTACCAGCAGGCCTGTGTTAAGCCTTGCTCTAACTTCTACCAATTATGCTATTAGAATAAAATATATGTACTTGCAACATACTTCACAAACCTTCCTGAGGCCGCAGAATAGGTCAGAATCTGAAAGAGGCAGAAAAATCTCCACCACCTGCCTCTGCAACTGGCCTCAGGCAGCCCTATCACCTTCCGTGCCCTGGGCTGCTGATCTGCAGGGGCAGATGGTATTTACCTCCCTCTGCAACGCGCCCTGAGATCTGCTGATAAAGAATTGCTAAACAAGAACAGAGGAAAGCTGTTGAGCCTGTGCCGTTCCTTGTAGATGTGCATTCCCCTGCACGGCTCGGTATTTCCAGATCCTGTACAGCTCTGATTAGCCACAGTGTTTGATTAAGGAATGGAAGGTACCTTCCAAACCCCACAGGCCAATGAATCAGCGCTGCTGCATCTGAATTCCACCAATACAAGCAGGATCTGAATGCCAGCCCTAGGCTACAGCCCTGCTCAGATGTGGGGAACAAACCCAAACACGCCAGCCTCCTTTTACCCAAGGTTTACCATCCACTGCTGCCAGAAACTCCACCTGAATTTACCTCATGCTCCTTGCTGGGAGCAATGGCAGCGTTTGGTGCTGTATTTTGGCTTTGTAGCCAAAACGAAGCTTGCCTAATTATTGCTCTTCTGAGCTAAAGAAACAGCCTTGTCTGGGAGAAGGAACACATGCAGCTGGAGACGATAGGAGTGGCAGGTGGGAGCAGAGTTGGATTAAAACTGAGGATTTTTGGTAACATCCAACTTGTGTGGCAACCTCCCAAATGGAAGATGAGTGAGCGCGACCAGAGAGCTGCGTCTCAGCAGCAGCACCAGAGACGTAACAGGCTGAGAAAGCGTGGAGACCTTGTGGTGAACGGAACGCAGCTGATGGTAGTAGCTAAGTGCAAGATCAAAAGATGCTGTAATAATAGGTGGGTGAAGCTGATAACACTGGGAAAGCACAGCTCAGCTCACGGAGTGGTTGGGTTGGAAGGGGTCTTACAGCCTCCCAGCCCCAAATCCTGCTGTGGGCTGGCTGCCACCCCTCAGATCAGGCTGCCAAGGGCCCACCCAGCCTGGCCTTGGGCACCCCCAGGGACGGGGCACCCCCAGCTGCTCTGGGCAGCCTGGGCCAGGGCCTCACCGCCCTCTGAGGGAAGAATTTCCTCCCCACATCCAACCTAAATCACCCTTCTTTTATTTTAAAGCCATTCCCCCTTGTCCTATCACATAACGAAGGGATGGGGAGATGATGGCAGGAGGTGCATGCCCGGAGAGATGCTCTGACCCTTTGCACAGCCCAAATCCTGAGCGCAACCACTCTCCAAACCGCTCATAAATTGCTGGTTGGCACAGGAGGCTTGGGAGACCCCCTGGGAGGTAAAAACCACCGGTGCAGGCAGGCCCAGGCACTGCAGGGCACACCCAGCACAACCCGTCGGAAGGAAACTGCATCTGTCTCTCTCAGAAGGCCTGGAGGCAGGAGGAGAGAGGTAGCGACAGGAGCAGATGGCCTAAAAAGCGCTTTCAACCTCTTCCATCCTGAGATCTTGCTTTGTACGGGCAGGGTGCTGCCAAACCTCGCCACACGGGGAAGGCAGGATGCCACAATCTGCCTGCAAGACCTCACAGGCTGACCCACGGCATTTCCACGCGCCTTCGCCCCTTCCTGCAAACCCCGCAACCCGTGCGGTCCCCGGACATGCTGCAGGCACGAGCGCAATGCCAAAAACCTTCAGATCAGCCCCAAAACAGGACATTTTTGGAGAAAGATTTCTGACAGCCCACAAATCACAAGCGGTCACCCCACAGTTGTGAGCATCTCTCCATTTTTTCCTTTATTTTATTTTTTTTTTCTTTTTGGTGGCCTGTCTTTGCCCCACTGTGTAGCTAGATGCAAGTTAGATACAAGGGGTAATGGTTTTAAATTACAAGAGGGTCGGTTTAGATTGGGTACGGGAAGAAATTCTTCGCCGTAAGGGTGGTGAGGCACGGGAACAGGCTACACCTTGGGGTGCCCCATCCCTGGAGGTGCTCCAGGCCAGGCTGGGTGCGAGCTGTCCCTGCCCACGGCTGGGGCTGGGGGGCCCTGGAGCAGCGCCCACCCCGCGGGCGGGCTTCCAGCGGGGCTTCTCCCTCCTCCTCCGGCTCCTTCCCCTCGGATCTGGAGCTTCCCGAGGAGTTTTCGTTGGTGGTCAAAAGGCTTTGCTACCACCTAGCGCTGCAGGGGAGAAGGGCCGGGCGCCTGGGGGCGTTCGGCCCCTGAAACATCCAAAAAAAAAAAAAAAAAAAAAAAAAAAAAAAAAAAAAAAAAAAAAGGTCAAAGCCAACCAAAGCAAACAAAAAAAAAGGTCAAAACCAACCAAAAAGCAGTAAAAATGTCAACGAAACACGGAAAAATATAAATGAAATCCAGTAAAATACAAAAAGCAGTAAAAATCTACGAACCCCAATAAAACATCAAGGAAAAGCAGTAAAAACCAGTAAAAGTCAACAAACGCCTGTAAAATATCACTACAAACGGTAAAAATCACCAACGCTCAACAAAATACCAAGAAAGCCCAGTAAGACATCAGTAAAAATTGTACAATATTACTAAAAAACAGTAAATTATCAGTAAAAGCAGTAGGAATCTAAAAATAAAAACCAGGAAAAATGAACAAAGCCAGTAAGATAGCATGAAAACACGGCAAAATATAAACGGAAAACAGTAAAAGATCAACAAACCCCAATAAAATATCACGAAAATCCTATACAAGATAAATAAAACCCAGTGAAGGTCAAACTCCTGTAAGGGATCAATACAACAGCAAAAATCAAATACAAAAATGGCAAAACTCAATGAAATATCAAGAAAGCCCTGAAAATTTTCAATTAAAAAGCAGTAATAATCCATGAGGCCCAGTAAAACATCGATATTGTGAAATAGTACTAAAAAAGAAAGAAAACCAATGAAAATGAGTAAATAAAAATTAATAAAAACTATTTAAAATAATCAAACTCCAATAAAATATCAAGAAAGCTCAGTGAAATATAATTTAAGGCAGCAAAAATTAACATCCCCCTGTAAAATAACAATAAAAACAGGAAGAATCAAGAAACCTCAGTAAAGTATCAAAACTGAGTAAAATGTAAAGAAAAACAGTAAAAGCTAACAAACCCCTGCAAGATCCCAATAAAACCAGTCAAAGGGACAACAAAACTCAATAAAATATCAAGAAAAACCTGTGAAGTAGCAATAAAAAAAAAATAAAGAAAAAGCAATAAAAAAGCAGGAAAACTCAAAAAACCGCTGTGAAAATCAATTAAGAAACTGTAAAAAGAAAAACAGTAAAAATCCATTAAAAAAAAGAAAAAAATATTTTTTAAAAGGTAAAATACCAATAATTCCCCCCAAAAAAATAGCAATAATTCCCAATAAAATAGCAATAAATGAATTATTGGTCAGGAACACCCCCAGCGCACCCCCCCCCGCGCCGCGCAGAGTGGTACGGCCCGCCCCCGCCCC
>VXAV01000344.1:100030-138971 GCA_013399715.1 Alectura lathami
GTGGGGCCCTGGGCTGCTGCGGGGTGCCCCCGCCCACCCGCAGCAGGGCGTGGGGCTGGGTGGGCTTTGAGGCCCCTTCCGGCCCGAGGGGACGCGGCGGCGGGGACGCGGCCTGGAGCGGTGCTCTGCGGGAGCTGAAGTTGTTCCTCAGCCCACGCTTCAGTGCTGGGAGCTGAGCGATTTGCCTCTGGAGAGAAGTGGGTTTTGCCTGTGTACAAATTGGTGATTACACAGTGTTCCTGATGCTCAAAGCTTGGTGTTAATGGTCGGGTGCGTTTGTTTAATTGATAGATAGAGATCTTGGCCTGGGATCTGGGCTTGCTGTGCAGTTCTGCTGCATTTAGTTAACACTCGCTTTGTACCTGTTTGGGAAGGGGTGCACAAAGAGATAACACCGAGGGGGCTGCAGGTGAGGGACTCCCTTCCCAGTTAGAGCCGACCAGAACCGGTGAGCTGTGGAGAAGAGAAAAAGCATGTGTTGTTCCACGAAGCTGCACAGAGCAGTTCAGTCAGAGTTCACTGATACCAAGGTCGACTAGAAGACCCAGCCTCGTTAAAGAAGACCCCAGCCTCATTAAGAAGCCCTGGGGGGGACACCGGAAGGAAATACAGCACATGGGTAGAACCCTATGAAAACGAGTGACATAAATCTGTGTGGTTTTGGGAGTTGTAACGAGTGTGTAATGCCTGAATGCTGTAGAGCTGCTGGTGATTCTTCCTCCGGGGGGGCAAGGCATGAGACTTTAGTCCCATGCCACCCAGCGCTGCAGACAGAGAGTGTCTGCTCCCTCAAACTTCACACTGAGCCTTAGAGAGTTTTCTTCAATCTGCTTTCACAGAAGCAATGCTAAAAACGTTTGGCGTTCTGTTCTTGTTTCAGATCTCAGCCATGCAGAGCTGATGATGATGACGATAGCTGACATCATAAAGCAATTAATCGAGGCTCACGAGCAGGGCAAGGATGTGAACCTGAACAAGTAAGGCACCCTGGGGTGGCTGGAGGGCTGGGTGGGCTGTGCTGGGCGTCCCCGTGCGTTGACCAGATCTGAAGCTCATTAACAAGGGTATCATCCCACACTGCACTGGGGAAGAGCACTGAGGAGCTTGTTGCCTTTTTGTGCTTCCACCTCTGCTCATCCTGCTAATTCCAGCACCAGGGAAGAGAGGTGAATTTACGGATAAAGTTTAAATCAAACTTTCTTAGCAGCGTGTTGTAAATGAAGTTGTAGTCTACAGAAATCTCCTGTTTCTTTACATACACAGAATAGTAAAAGCTGAGCTTGTCCCAGTGTCCCTGCTTCATTTACATGCTGTAATAGCAAATTTTTGCTGATGCAGGAAATAATTAGTATAAAAGTCTTAAAAATGAGCTGAGCTGGAGTCTGTGTATGTAGGAGGTCATCGGGTGGAAGTCTTGGGAAAATTTTTAAACCACTGGAAGTGGGTGAGGCAGCCCCTGGGCAGCTTTGGCAGTGTTTTGCTCAAACCATGTTTAGAAGTAAAACATACAGAAAGTCAAAACATCGGCAGTTTTTGCGTATTAACTTCATTTGGAGTTTATTTTCTGCATCTTAAATACCCGGTGCAGCTGTTGCAAGGAACTGCTGTGTGCTTCAAAAGGAACCCATCTCCAACAAGCCGACCAGCCAGGCTGTGGGAGGTGGGTACGCAGGGCTGAACGGCGCCGTTAATTTGAGATCTTTATGCTCTCAGGCTGAAAACCAAGACAGCAGCCAGGTACGGGCTCTCAGCACAGCCACGCCTGGTTGACATCATCGCCGCCGTCCCGCCGCAGCACCGCAGGGCGCTGGTGCCGAAGCTGAAGGCCAAGCCCATCAGGACTGCCAGCGGGGTGAGCACGGCGTCCCACCACCCACCGCCATCCTCCTCTGGGCTGGGTTGTGGGGGATTTCACGGTTTGCAAAGGCCCAGAAGCTTCAGTGGAGGCGTGCTGGCCGCGTTGCCGCCTTCCAGGTTGTCTTGGCTGGGGTGGCGTGCCCACGGGGCTGTTGCTTTCTGAGCACTGGGGAGAAGAGGAAGAGGAGTGGAGGTTTCGTGTCAGAGTGGTGCGTCTGGCTTTTTAGTTGGCGTAGGAACAGTGCAGCTCGATCTGCAGGGCCTCTCGGCGAGCAGAGGTAGGGTGTTAGGGTGTAATGTGCTTCTTTGGAAGGTGTTTCAGCCTGAGAATAGTAGTAGAGTTACAAAGTTAACAACAAAAAAAACCAACAAAGCTACCAGAATCCCAAAATCCCAGACAGATTCAGTTTTTATAACTTACAGAAATCTTTATTTCATGAGTAATTTCTTCTTTATGGTTTCCTCTTTCTTCTCTGTGGTTTCTTCTCTCCTCTTTGTGGCTGCAGAATATTTCGTTACGCTCTTAGCCCAGCCAAAATTTCTGAAATCTGAAATTGCGGTATCCAAGGTGGGTGCCCCAAATCAGCAGCCACCAGGAGATCTCCAGTGTGTGTCTCCTTTTCCCCTTGCTCCTGTGAGAAGGGGAGGGAGCATCTTGTGTTGTGCTTACCCTTAATGTGTGCAGAGCCGTGTGAGATCAGCCCGGAATAAAGGCTCAGCTCAGTCACATGGAGGGAGGAGGCTATTTTTATTTGTCCTTTTATGCCTTTCCTTCTCTTCATCTCCCCCATTTCCATCTTCCAGGTGGTGCGCTTGGCACGCTCTCACCTCTGAGCTGTCTCAGAGGCATGCTGGACGCTCCCAGTGAATCTTTTCAGCATCTTTTCAGCAGGGCTGTTCATCAGATTGCATGCGGCACCCGGTTCTTTGTCATCCGCTGCCAGTTTATTCTGAATTGTGAAAGCACTTAATGACAGGATTCCTGTTTTTTGATACATCTGCTATCTTCTTTTTCTCCAGAGTTATTGCACAGATATTTTAGGTGGCAGATTAAGCAGAAAACATCTTTAAATAGCATCCTGCAGATGCACGTGTTTCCACAGCCACCCAAGATGCGCTTTATTTTCGTAGCCTCAGAGGCAATTGCTGTAATTGCTCTCCTCTCTAATTCTGCTTGTTGCAGATTGCGGTCGTGGCTGTGATGTGCAAACCACACAGGTGTCCACACATCAACTTCACAGGCAACATATGTGTGTAAGTATGGCTCGCTTGGATCACCCAGAAGAGGGCTGTTTTCCAGTATTTCTGTGTAATTTTGTGTAAACTCCAGTAGCGCTGTGTTAGGGACAGACTTCCTTTCTGCACAAGTGCAACGCTGCAGGTTGCTGATACGTGCGTGTTATGCTAGGAAGTCTCTTTTTTACAGTTTTTCTTTGAGCAGAAAACCTTCTGTCATAGACCAGACCCTCTCAGTGAATACACACTTTTGTGACAGTAATAACCAGGAGAAGATACTAACGATCAAATATAAGTTATATTGCTGTGAGGGAGTGTGGGCGTGCTCCGCACATGGGAGCAGAGCGGGTAGGTAGGAAGACAGGAGAAGACTGTAGCAGAAAAGAAGCAGAGCGCAGTCTAAAAAGTTTGAGAACTGCTGAACTGGAACCCACCTGAGGAGGCGCAGGTGTTGTCTGCAAGAAACTTGGCTCTGCTTGGCTCTGGGGTGAAAAGAGTGCGCAGATGGAGGGCCTGTAGCTGCCAAGGGCCTGTGGTATTAAGGGAATAGCGTCTGAGTTCTACCTGAACTGAGAAAGCCAAGCTCAGCGTACCTTGAAGTACGTTGCCTCTGACTTAGGAGTCTGTGCTCCTGAAGGCTCATCTGTTTCTTTTTTCAGTTTTCCTGAGCATATCAGTCCATCTATTTAAGAGCACTGCTTCTCTTTCCAGCTGTGAAATTTTGCACTGCCAGCTGCCTAACCCTGAGCTGGCTCTGTTCTTGTATTTGCATGAGCTGCTATTGTGTTTGGGGTGTTCCAGGTAATTCTGTCCGTGAAATCCCTGCAGCTGGGTTGCCCAGCTTTGGCCAGCGAGTTGCTGTGGCTGTGGTCATTTGGTACTTCATTTTATAATGGTGGCAGATGATTTGGGTTGAGTTTGCAGGGCAGACAACGAGGAAACTAACCCATTGTGCTATAAACTGAGCCGCTAGGGATGGCTTTATGCTGCTTTCTGTGCATCTGAGATGTGCACCGTGAGCTGCAGCGTGCTGACGGCTCCATCACCTGAGGATGCTTCAGAATAAATTTACACTCCTCTCAGTTACCATCTACCAGTCCTCCCCTGACGGGCAGTCGTGCTGTGATAGCTGCAAGTCTGTCCTGTGTCAAAGCAGCTTCTGGATGCAGCAGTTGTCGTTTGATACCAGATGGCCACAGCCGTCCAAGGCATTCTTTTCAAGTAGCCCTGGAATGCCGTATTCCTTAGCTAGCATGTTCCTAAGCTCAGGAAACAAACGTGAGCAAGCTGTCTCACCATCAAGAGAGTTAAATTCTATACGTCTGTGGAAAAGAAGTGGAGATTGTGCTAGTGGATGATGTCTCCATCTTTCCTTGCCAAACAACAATTCTTTTAAGTCAAAGAGACAGTTTTTTGATGGAGTGTAGCAAGTGTTTTAAATTGTTTAGGATGGCAAAATTGCTCTTTTTAAAATCTAATAAATCTGCATGTAACTATTAGCCCAAAACCGTGGGGCAGCTCCCTAAAATAATTCCACCTTCCAGAGCTACGCTCACAGCCTATCTTGCGTCTGGCAAGTCATACCGCGTTGTTCCATGTGGACAGGTCTGTCTCAGCTGCAGCTTCTCGCTCTCATTGAAGTTACCTGTTGTGCAGCAGCGCTCTTTGTACCTGGTGCCTGTAAATGTGCTAAGGGATTTGGGAAGAGTGCTGCCTGCGGCGTGTGTGGGGGGATGTGCTGCTGACAAAACTCGCTGCCTTCATGCTGTGCTCTCAGCGTTCAGGTTCCACAGTGCCCAGCCGTCCAGGCCTCCCTCCTGTGGGTTTGCTTTTACCTGCAGGAGAGCTGCTGGCGCGTTGCTGCGGTCGGGTCGCGTGGGGTCTGTGTCCCCTGGCTTCTCTGGTGGGAGATGGGATACTCAGAGCCTGCACCCTCTTGTGTACCTCGGGCAGATAAGAGCTGTTGCAATTGCGTGAGTTTGATGCCTGCTTTTTGTCTTTTAATATTTGCAGATACTGCCCGGGTGGGCCTGACTCTGATTTTGAATACTCCACGCAGTCCTACACCGGATATGAGGTATTGCTGCTGTCTGCTTTCTTTCAGTGCCTCCGCTGGGGTTAGGCTGCTCCTTGCTTCTACAAATTCCCCCCTGTTGCAAGAAAAAGAAGCAAAGCAGGCTTGGTAAACACAGAGATCTAAAGCAGCTCAGCTGCACGACTGGAAATTCTTCTGAATGATTGCAGCCGTTGTTTCCTTTTCCTCACCCTGATCCTGTTTGTTCTGTTGGACGTGTGCTATGCTGCAGGGCAGCCTGCTGTTCTGAGCAGGGCAAACGCAGCTCCTGTGGTGTGGCTGTGTGTGACCTGCTGCTGGTGATTTGAATTTCCAGCTGTGGAAAGGGGTGAGTGAGTGAGTGAAGAGTGGCTGAAGGCGGCGTTACTGACTCCCACGGGGCAGTGCTGCCTGCAGCTGGTTGGGGCGAGTGCTGGCTGTGGTTCCTACAGGAGTTACCAACCTGTGTCAGGGTTCTCCTAACTAAACAGTCCAGCAGAAGCATAGGTAGGTCGGGAAGGGCTTAAGGGAAGGAGGAGAGGCAACAAACATGCCCTGGAACATGGAAAATAGTGACTTAATGTGAGAATATTTTAACATGAGGGTCATCAAAACCTTCAGTGGGGATTCAGAGAGGTTTTGGCACCTCAGTCCTTAGAGGTGCTCAGACAACGGGCAGTGACCTCAGCATCCTGCTCTAGGTGGGGCTGCTTCCAGTCCTGTCCAGCCTGCAGGACCCTGTGGCTTAACAACGTTCAAGCAAGGAAAAAAGCCCCTTATCTGGCCGTCAGTGCCTCTGAAATTCTGTCTGTGCCCTTAGAATCTCCTGGTCTGAGAATATGCCTCTGCAGTGAGACCTCACTGGCATATTTAGTGGAATAAAACCAAAATAGCTCTGTCCTTTGGTCTGCTGAAAGCGTAACAGCAGCAGATCTCATTGTGACTAAATTATTGTGACTGGTTTTCACAAAAGTCACAGGTATAAAGCAGCACAAAGAGGTAAAATGCAGTCTGGGTGAATCTGGTAGATGGTGATGCAGGCTTCTTTCAGTCTGGATTTTATCTGTGGTTGTTTATTTTTCAATGACTTGAAATTTGTTTCTGAAACATCGGTGCAAAGCAGGAAAATCCTTTGTACATGTAACTGCTTTATAATTTGTCGTGTTTTGGGTATGTCGTGTTCATTCGTTGAGTGCTAACAGCATGTGGGAGTTGTTTGTGAGTAAACGAGTCCTTATTCTTAATATAACAGATCTTAAACACCAAACCAAGCCAGGATCCACAAGATTCTTCCAAACCCTATCTTTGAGGATTACCGATAGGCTTACATCAGCTAGTAATATAAAAAGTACATAAAAATAATATAAAAAGTAAGATAGGGATTTCAAATGAAAGGCTCCATTTAGCTGAAAGAATATTTGAAGTTTGAACCGAGCTCTAGAGGATGCTCCTTGGGTGTCTGTTGTGCAGGTGAAGAGAAACTGAAATGGGCACTGCAGGAGAACTGGTTGTTTAAAAATCATCTTGCTTTTGGCAATATTTTTTTCTGAATCTCTTCAGAGGTTCCTTATCCATCCTGTCGTAGTAGACTGAGAACTTGAAAACTTGCAATCTGACATAAAAAGAGTAATACGTCTCAGGACAAAAACGTTTTTGTTGTGGTTGTTAACAGATGAAGGAGCCAGACTCAAGCCAGCAAAAATCCTAACATATCCAACAATCCAAACGTGTGAGTTTGCAGCCTTCAGGGTTGGATTTTTGTGGCAGTAAAGCACCCATTTCAGTGCTAAAAGTTGTTTTTCATTTTGTTTCACCGTCTTTAATTCCATTAACTTTTTTTTAAATTATTCTTTGTGGTTTTTTTTTTTTTTTTTTTTTTAGCCAACATCCATGAGGGCCATTCGGGCTAGGTACGACCCCTACCTGCAGACAAGACACCGGGTGGAACAGGTACGTTTTTATGGCAAAAGGGGAGCATGCTGTGGCTGGGATGAAAAGAATGACAAGGAGTTGCCTGGCACACCCCAGCTGTCAGTGTGGGGACAGCAGCGAAAGGAGCTGGGTGCTGAGGCAGAGCCGGGCGGCAGCGGGAGTGCTGCCAGGCAGGACAAGGGAGGGAGCCTTGCCCTCACATCGGCGCTGCTGAGGCCGCACGTGCAGGGCTGCCCCTCTGTCTGGGCTCCCCAGGAGAAGGCCACGAGACTCTTTCTGGCCTGGCACTGACACAGGGACCCAGCGAGCTTGTGGGGTCTGTCCGTGGGGATAACCTGGTGCCTGTGCAGACGCAGTGCCAAACAAATTGCTGTAGTTACGGCTGCTGTGAGCAGAGAGGTCGCACGGTGTGACCTCCGCAGGTCTCCTCCAACCTCAGCTTTTCCATAACTCTCTAATTCGAACTTAGCCTGACTTGATCCCCATGAAGGAATCGTTTCCAAACCTTTTAATTGTCTAGCTGTCATTTCCACCAGATAACTGACAAGTTCTGAACCTCTTTTAAAATGTTGTATTTTCTGGACAGCACTTGGTTCCTGATAGGAGACCTTGTTCCAACAAAACCGTAGAGTTCTGCGGCAATTGCTGGTTCCTGACACTTAATACATGTAGAATTTATTACTGTAACAGAGTCTATCCTACCAAAATCTGTTCTGGATCGTCACTGGAGGACTGAAAGACCTGATTTGATTCTCAGTCCTGTTCTGTTTTGACTAGTTTGCTGTTTATCTCCAAATCCACTGGAATTTGCTGTGGATCCAGTGTAGTTCTTTTCTCCCAGAAGCTTTTAAGGCTAATATCACTCTGCTTTGTCAAGAAGATCGCTTGCACTGGGCACAGAGTCACCCCTGAGTGTTTTGGAGGGGGGCCGTAAGAAGTCTGTACACACACGTTAATGGTTTGCCGTTGGTAGAGGACAGCTGGTGAAGGAAACAGTTTTCAGAAAAGCCTTTCAGGTAAGTAACTGGTAACTTTTCACTGGTGCTTTTGCAGCTGAAGCAGCTGGGCCACAGCGTGGATAAAGTGGAGTTCATTGTGATGGGTGGGACTTTCATGGCCCTGCCTGAAGACTACAGGGATTTCTTCATCCGAAACCTGCACGATGCCCTCTCGGGTCACACGTCCAATAACGTGGCAGAGGCTGTCAGGTGAGTGCCTTGTTTTTCTCCAGTGTAATTATTTGAAAGCATTCTTGAGCTGCTGTGAGAACAGAAAATACTGAATACAGATATTTGTCTCTTGTTTTTTGGAAGGCAGTGTTTGTTGTAGAGTCATGGAATGGTTGGAATTGGAAGGGACCTTTAAAGGCCACCCAGCCCCACTCCCCTGCAGGGCACAGGGACGCCTACAGCTGGGTCAGGGTGCTCAGAGCCCTGTCCAGCCTGACCTGGAAGGTCTTCAGGGACAGGGCAGCCACCACCTCTCTGGGCACCCTGTGCCAGTGCTTCACCACCCTGAGTGTAAAAAACTTTTTCCTTATGTCCAGTCTAAATCTCCCCTCTCTCAGTTTGAAACCATTTCCCCATGTCCTATCCCAACAGACCCTGCTGAAGTCCATCCCCTTCTTTCTTACAGCCCCCCCTTAGGATATTGAATACCCCAGTATTTATTTAGGCACAGAATATTTATAGCTCACCTTCAGCACAGCGCGCTTGCTGCGCAGCGCCGTGGTTTGTCCGTTTCCTCAGGTAGGAAACGCTCAGCTTCTCATTTTCTGGCTTTCCGTCCAGACTTGCACCTTTCATGCCTCATCACCTTGGTTTGGAGTTGTGACGAATTGCATTGCCACAGGATTTATTTCCTTCAGCTGGGAAGGGGGAGCTGGTCCCGGCTGGGAGCGAGGCAGACATCAGCTCCGTAAGGGATGACTCAGCCCGAGAGCGTCAGCGCTCCGCAGCCCTGAGCCCCGTGCCGTCTCCGACGCAGTCACCCTTGCGGTGCTTCTGAGTGACAGGGAGCTGTTCTTCTCATTTTACATCTGATAACTGAAAACCAGAGACTGTTCTGTTTGCTTGTGCTTTGGTTCATTAAATGCATCACTTTCCACTGTGTTTTTGCAGGGTAAAACTGAGGAGAAAAGCTAGCGAGATTTGACGTTTTGGAGCTGTTAAAGCTAGGTGATCATCCCTGCTGACAGTTTCAGTTCACTGCCTTCCTGTCATAGTACAGTGAATTTTCCTTGATACCATTGTCAGCTACTAAAGAAAGCAGTTGTAAAACTGGTGACTAGCCCTCATCTAGCTTTGTGTCTGCCCCCACTTTTTCAGGCTATAATTTCATTTGTTTCTCCTCTGGAGGGCAGCAAACACTTCTGCTCTTTCTTTTTTTTTCCTTCTTTTTTTTCCTCCCCATTCAAAGACCAGACAAAAAGTGCTGCCCTGCTCTTTGCAAGAGGAGTGATCAAGGCAATAAAATCCCTAGCAAGCTGAGCAATGAACTGCTGCTCCTTTGTTGTGAGCACTTGAGGACGCAGCTCATCATGAGAAGGGTGGAGTTCGCAGGCTGGCTGCTCAGTTTGGTGCTGTGCTTGTGTGGCGGTCAGGTGGTTCAGGGCATGGTTATTCAGTGTCTTCTGCTGCTAATTCTACTGGAGAGCAAATTGCGTTTGGAGGAGTCTGTCCTTTTGCTCTGCAGATTACTGAGGACACTAATTATGACACAGGCTGTGTCACCAAGCAATTTTTTGTGCATGCAAAAACCAAGTGACTCTGAAGTCAGTGTGCTGCCGTGCAAGCACACAGATTGAGCAACGTGAGAAAACCTGTGCTGACAATGTGGGGTCTTTTTTCCCAGCAGATAAATAAAGCTACATATATTTTAAACATAAAATTCATGTTAAATGCTTAGCAAATGAAAGTATGTGGGAGTTATACAAGTTGCATTTCCTAAGTATTCTGAAGGCAAGAAAATAATGTTGGAGATGAATCAGACCTTTAAGAGCTTCTTGCTTGTAGCTGTTGTACTGTGCCACTGCAGTGCTGTGCTGAGGTGGTCAGTTGCACCTGGAAGAAGTAAATTCAGCTTTGCATATTCCTCTTTGTGCTTGAGGATTCAGCCTTTCTCCCTCCTTCCACTGACAGAGCCCACACTGTCAGCATTGTACGTGTTTGGTATTTGCCGGTAGCCTGGGATCTGGTGTCTCTCAGCCCTTGTTTTTAATGGGACCTTGAAGTGGGCAGCCTTGAAATTTTTCCTCTCCTTGAAAGCAGCTAACTTCAGGTTTTGTACAGTGATCCCCCTCATGGGGAAACAGAACTTCAGCCAGTATGCTCCTTAGAAGCCTTTCTAATTTTGACCTTTGATGAAAGCAGTGCAGCGTCTGTCTGTAGAGGCTCACTGGGAACCCGGTTAGTGCAGTCATCTCCTGACTTTGCCCTAAACCCGAGGCCCAGTTCCACGTCCAGTGCTGTCTTTCCAGGGACAGGAGCAAGCTGACCTTTCCTGTCTGAACTGTTCAGCGTCAAAGGGCTCGTCCTCTTGGTGTAATTGTGAATTTCTCTGTGTACAGTACTTTGTCTTCACCATCCTGCTGCAGCGTGCAGTCCCAGTCAGTCAGATAAAAGGGACGTGACCTGTGCAGTCCCAGCGCTACGACCACAGCCTGCCTGGAGATGTCTTCTGTTGCCCACAAAGCAGGAAATAAGTCCTCAGACTGGGTGGGCCCTTGGCCTCCTGCTGAGGCTCTGAGCTGGCTCCTGGCTTGCTTAGGGATTCAGAGCCTCACAGTTGCTCTGGTGGGTGACACAGCCGGAAAGCCAGCAGTGCACGTGTGACAGAAGTGACACAGGACCAAAGCATGAGTGTAGAAGTGACTGCGTTGACATACATACCCCCTCTACAACCAAAAATGTGATTTTAGAAACAGTGGAACCCCTGTGCTTTCGTAGCAACTCTGTTGCAAGTGGAGGAAAGAAACAAATTCCCTGAGGAAGCATTGCCAATGTTCAGTATCTCTGCAGCACCTTCCCATTGAGGTAATACACACTTCTTAGACTATTCAGACAGCAGCCTTTGCTCCAGGTGCTTTGGTGCGCTTGAGAAATGAGTTGGCTGAGGAATGAGGGAAGCATAGCAGAGCCAGAGGGGATTTTTGTTTCGCAGAGCGTGTGGAACAAGGCCAAAGTTCTAGTTTTCGTGTGCCAGGATCGCTGCTTAGGAGGTTTCAGGGCACTTCTGGGTGTCTGTCAACACAAGGCTGTGGACTGGGTGATAAGCCTCCCTCCCTTCTCTAAGAGATTTGTGGTTACTGCTCAGGAGTCACTGTGAAATAGATGCGTTTTCTTCTGGACCCTAGAGAAACCCATCTTCCTCTGGGAGCTGTTCCCGTGAGTCCAAGTGTTGGTTTGAACACCAACTGCGGCTGCCTTTGCTCTTTTGTGAGGACAATGAAAACGTGAACCATGAAGGTGTGAAATACACATGCAAATGAAAATAACTTCTCCCCAGCATTTTGCTCCTCTCACCTGACCCATGAGTCATTAGAGGTGCTGGGCATATTTAACTGCAGCTGTGACTCACCACTTAGCCTTGGGGGCTGAGCACCTTTTCTCTGAGCCAGGATCTGACTTTTAATTAGTGTCTGGGGCCACAGGAGAACTCTGAAAGGTGCCCCTGGACTGTGTGCCTGTGCAGCTCCTTGGACTGCAACTTCAGGCCTGGCTTCTCTCCTTCTCTCAGTATTTAAAAATGCACAAGGAGTATTTGTAAAATTTTGTTTTTAACAGCATTGTGTTTTTTTTTTTTTTTTCCCTGATGTTCAGTCTCCTTGTACATTGTGTTCCTAGCGGTGAAGGAGGAAAGGAATAGAACAGCTGCAGCCTCATGCTCTGCAGTTCAAGCCTGTTGTGCTCCTGGTGTCCGGGTACACAGCAGACATCACAACTATTGCCACAATGGTACCCACGGCCCCTATTCCATGTGCACCGGCCACTGGCACCCAGAATGGAGCGCTGTTGGCTGCGCTGGATCCCTGGTGGAGCTGTTGCAGCTCCTGGAGTTGGACACGAGTGCCTCTCTGCTCAGGCTTTTGCCGGGTGTCCCTCTGTGTTTGCACCCTCAACAGCGCATCCCTCTGTCACACGTTTTTTCGTGATGCTCCTGGAAGCCTCATGTGGGTATCCCAAAAGCCACAAGCTGGAAGCGGGTGGATCCAGCTACTTGAGAGCCTTCTCTGAAAGAGAGGACGCAGGTTTTAAATAACCGCTGCTTGGGGCTGGATTACTGTAGGACCACTTGAAGACCTCTTAGCCCATCTGCGGGGAAAAAGCCTGAGCACTGGTGGCTGCAGCAGCGCCTGGTTTGGGATGCAGAGCTCCTGATGCATTGTAAGCCCACCTGGAAGTCATTCTTGAACACACCTGCTCAGGACAACCCACAAAAAATGTTGTGTTAGGTTGTCAGATGACGTGTTTTCTGGAAAGATCCATGTATTAGAATCACAGAATGGCTTGGGTTGGAAGGGACCTTAAAGACCATCTAGTTCCAATCTGCAGGCTCCTCTTCTAAAAGAGGAAATTCTGCTTTACCATGATCTAGAGGAAAGAGATTGAAGCACACCTTCTTTGCCTTAGGGTTAGCAGGGGCTAAGGAGTACTACAGCCTAGGTGGCTCAGCAGTGCTTGCTACACTAATGGACCTTAACTGTGCTTTCTCAGTGCTAATTGTGACTCCAGCAAGGATGACCGAGGGCTTGGACTCCAGTGATTCACGCTGGAGCCCTCTGTCATCTGCCCTGCCCCTCTGCCTGAGGTGACCGCTCCCCCAGCAGGCAGCTGAACACAGCTGGCCCCCCTTCAGCTGCCAGAGCTCACCCTGTGGCAAATGAGCGTAACCTGGAGGGATCCTGAGGCTCTGCTGCAGCTCTGCCTGCGGGGAGCCCACCTTGGACAGCCTCATCTCCCCTCCTGGCTCGCCGTGGTGCTAGGGCAGGCGAGCTCGTGCAGCTCCAGCACGGACTGCTGTCTGTCAGTGCCAGCTTAAGCCCCATTCTAACCCCAGTTTGGCCAGCTGGGGTGGGGGGGCACTCGGTGCTCTGCACCACCCCCCCCTGCATGCAGGCAGCCGCTTTTGGCGGGGCAGGGGGCGAGTAGCAGGAGGCAGCAGCACCGAGGGCTGGATCCGTCAGAGCTTACATCTGACTGGGCAGTGATTTTGTCGTGCCAGGCAGGAGATAACTGGCTGTTGTCTTAGTGCCAGATCATTTGCAACAGAAACTCTGCCTAAATTTCCTTTTTTTTTTTTATTTTTTCCCTGAAATTTGGAGGCTGGTTCCTAGTGTTCTAGAGGGGCTGGCAGATCTGCTTTGTTTCCAGCTTTTGATGCAACCCTCCCATGGTGCAGAGGCAGTGTTTGCCATTAAAGCTTGCTTTTTGCAGAGTATTTACCCCTGAGTGCCTTCAGTGTGGATAACATCCTGCTGGCAGAACTGGGGGAAATTCACCCCAAAGTTGTCTGGCCTCTCTTGGTACCCTGTCACTTTTGCATTGCTTATTTCCTACTGCAAGCCCCCGCTTCCAGCTGCTGAGGTGTGTGATCTGGAGGATGCCCTTTCATCAGACTGCACCCTAATCTTGTTACGAGTGGCTGTTTCTTTTCCCTCCCATAGCCATGGACAGTGATTGCCCATCCTGTTATCTGTCCTGCTCAGCGCTTCCACAGCATTTTTTTGGTGTACAGAATACTCAGGTTTGTGCTTGAACGTTGGCTGGGGAATGTAGATTGAGGGACCCATACCCGTATTTCTGTGCAAGTCTGCCAGCACGTCTGCTCCGATGTGGCTGCAGGTTTCCTGAGGTGGATGTTGGTTCCAAGTGCGTTTTTGGCATAGGTTTGTGAGGTGGTGGTGTTTATTCCCAACAAACATCTGAGCTACGCCAGATTTAGCTGTATCTGTAGATCTGTATATTTTCTGTGCCGGTGGAGGACGATGGCCCTAGCGGTCATGACATTGTCAAAGCTAAATAATGGATTTCAGTGCATTTTCTTCTTTTTTTTTTTTTTTTGGTACATTTTCAGCAAATTACTGCTGAACACCTGCCAAAGGGAATACTTCTCTCATTTTTCCTGCTTCACTGCTGTGTGTGTGTAATTTGGCAAGCACAACAAGTTCTCCAGTGACCTGCACTAAAATGTTAATGCCAGGATGGGGTCTGAGTGGTCAAATGGGGCTGGCAGCTGGGGATAGAGTTTTACTCATGGCTTGGTCACCTGTGTGAATGTGAACCTGGTCTGTTTGTTACACAGCTCTAGTTCAAGTCCTGCTGCTGATCCGGAGGGAAAGTCGCAAGGAGAAGGTGCATTGTGTGCGAAATAAGCTTTCTGGCTTGATTTCCTAGGGCCTCTCTGACACAGGGAGTGCTGCACCTTCCTGGGCATGGCAGGAGGGGTCACCTCTCTGCAGGCAGAGCTCTGTACGGGCTGGGGCGGGACACCAAAGCGGACCCAGGCTGATGCTGCGTGCCCTGGGGAGCTAAGGCATGACCTGTGCTTTCCTTCTTTTAGCAGGGATTGCTTTCAGCCCAAATGACAGTGTGCTGGCAAAACAGCGAGCTGCAGCTTGTTGGTCCCTCAGCAGTGCTGTGCTTGCCTCATTGGTGCTGTAAATGGAGATCCGCCGCCTTTCAGCAGCACGAAACCCACTTAGAAGGAAAGTAATTTTCTGGTAAAGCGCTGATGCAGTGTGCAGGCAAAAAATGGCAGGTTTAATTTTCATACTTTTATGGAAAAATGTCAAGAAGTGGTTTCCCCGTGACTGTTGTGCGACGCAGAGCACAGGCGGTTTGCTTTTGATTTCTTGCAGCTGGTGTGTCCTGGGACCCCCTGCCTCCTCGCAGCCATCAGTCTGCAAGGCAAGAGCTCACCAGCGAGGAACTGGCAGAGCTGAGGGGTTTTGTGCAGCCTGAGGGCAGCCACCCTCTGTCTGGGCCTTGTTTTACAGCATTGCCTACTTCTTCTGCAAAACGTTTGCAGGTTTGGGTGCTGTTTAAAGTTGAGTTTCTAAAATCAGTGGGAAGAGCTTCTATTGCTTCAATATCAGTAAGATTCCTCTTTCCTCTGTCAGCTTTGAGGTGAGATGTGGTCTCAGCTTGTGGGTTAAGACAGCTCAATGTGGGTGTTTCCATGTGAGCTGTGCTCTTAACCTCCACTTAAAAGCCATCGGAGATGTCATCGCGATGCGGCTCGTTGCGAAGCTGCTCGGGCTCAGCGTCAAGTGCTGTGCTCTGTTGAGCTCTGGCTGCCATGGGAGGTGAGAGCCACAGCTCAGCGTGGGAAGGAGCTCTGAGACAAGGCCCTGGGTGTGCTGGTGGCCATCAGGCTGACTATGGACCAGCAGCATGCCCTGCGGGCCAGGAGGCCCGCGGGACCCTGGGGGAGGCATGGCACAGAGCGGGGGCCAGCAGGCGAGGGAGGGTCTCGCTCCTGTGCTCTGCCCTGGGGAGGCCCCCCCTGGAGCACTGGGCCCAGGGCAGGGCAGGCAGGGAGCTGCTCGGGAGAGCCCAGGAGGGCTGCAGAGACAGTGGGCGCTGGGACAGCTCCAGCTGGGGACAGGCTGAGAGCCCTGGGGCTGCCCAGCCTGGGGAGGAGAAGGCTGGCAGGGGTCTGAGCACTGAGCAGTGGCTGAGGGGGCCAGAGGCTGGGGCCAGGCTCTGTTGGGGGCTGCCCAGCGCCAGGACAGGGGGCAGTGGGCACCAGCTGGCCCCCAGGGAGCTCCCCCTGAGCAGGGGCAGGAGCTGCTGGGCTGGGAGGGGGCAGAGCCCTGGCACACGCTGCCCAGAGGTGATGGGGTCTCCTGGGGACACCCAACCCCGCCTGGACACTTTCCTGAGCAGCCTGCTCTTGGGGAGCTGCAGAGGGCCCTGCAGCCCCTATGGTTCTGTGATTCTTACCACGGTGGTTCCTGGTCCTTCTCTCCCCTATCGGTCTTTCCTTTTCCCCACCTTCTCCTGTCCCAGCCCTGACAAAAGCTCACTAGCTTCACATTGCTTGTGCTCCCTCTTCCCTCCTCCCTGCTGTGTTTATCTCCAGGTGCGCCCTTCTCTGGGAGGAGCAGCCGTGGTGGGAAGCTAAAAGCTGAATGACTCCTGCGGAGCAGGGAGGTCAATCACTCATTAGAAGATCAGTAGCAGTTGGTTGGAGCTGTGACAGGTGACAAATGGAGCCTGGGAAACGACACTGACGGTTCTTGCCGCCTGATGCAGCAAGTGTCTTCCCAGACATGAAGTTTTACAAGCACAGAGAGAAGTGTGTGTGTATTTTTTTGTAGCACTGTTTTGAGAGAGATCATATTGCTGCTTTATAGGTGAGGGAGTTAGTCTGGCAGGAGAACAAGATGAGCTAAACCACAGCTTTTTGCTGGCAGTTTTGGCTGATGACTGCTTTTTATTAGCTCTGCTTATAATTTTATTGATACAATTTCTTCATTTCCTCATAGCAGCAATCAAGCTGTTTTCCTTCCTCCAGCTAAATTTTCATAGGAGCGTCAGATGGGGGCGAGACGGGTGCTGTGTGGCGGGTTAGATGCAGGAACTACAATGCAGGGTCTTGGCTGGGCGCTGCCTTGATTTTAGGGAGCTTTTAGGCAGCTTTTAGGGCACTGAGTTGTCAGAGCTGCGTGCAGCACCGCGGTGGCAGAAGTGGTTATTTTCCTCAATAACAGCAAGGAAGTGGTTGTTACTAAGAATATGCAACTTTCCCTAGGCCACAGTGAGTCAATACCAGGACTGAAATTGGAAGTAGGTTTTTTTGCAATACGTAGACATCTCACTTAGTGCAGGTCTTTCTCATCAACTGCAGCAAGAAAAGCTTTGACTCCAGTTTAGGTTTAATAAAAGAGAATGTCACATCATTTCTTTCATAATTTTAGATCTAAGCATTTTTCTCCCCAGTCCCTTTTTAGCCTGTGCCTATAACTATATATTGACTATTCTGTGGTAACCTCTCTATATAATTATCACTTGATTGTTGCTCATATTGATTTGGTAACAGGCATTTAAATTGTTGTTCTTTCAGCTTCCCCTGAACTAAATTGCGCAGCGAAGATGGGAGAAATGAAGTGGGCATCTCCTGAGGCAGCCTTTGTGTGGCTGCGTGGAGCAGGCAGACGAGCCGCCTGCTCCTTCTGGCACTGGTGGGGTGCAGGGTCTGCTCCTGCCCCGTCGGATGGGAGGAGAAGGGGGCGTGGGGTGAAGCGTGTCCAGTGGGCGCAGCGGCTATCGATCGCCTGTAGAGGTGGAATGTAACTAAAGGTCAGGTAAAATTGTACTGCAGCCCACAGAAGGGACACTTAAAATGGGACTGAAAGCTTTTTTGATTATATATTGCTTGGTGGAAAGATTCCAGAAAGGCAAAATTGGCCACAGTGAGGTATTAACCCACAGATGAACTGTCTGCTTTTCTCCCTCTGTGTGGGTCAAGGCCAGCGTGCTGCAAGGTTTGGTGCTTGAAGCAAGGAGTGGGACTCTGTATTTCTGGCTTATCCTGCGTTACTGGGCAGAATGTTCCGAATTGTTCCTAAGAAATGCATGTGGTTCCTCCCAAAACCCCACAGCTCGAGGTGTCTCCAGTTTGCTGGCATTGTGCTGAGCATATTCTTCTTCCTAAGCTTTTCTTCTGCACTGCAGGCTGGCAGGTGGTTCTGAAAACAACACTCTTTGGGGTCGGTGACACTGATGTGTGGGCTTTTTTCCCTGCTTCAGAAGACACCTGCATGGTTTTGGTAGCCTGGGAAGGTATGTGATTGCTGATGAACTATTTCCTTTCTTCAGATAGGAGAGGAGCTCAGGAAATCTTACATTCATGATTTCCTTCCTTTGATTTTCATTTTCAAATGCTCTTAGTGGTAACCTGAGGAGGTGAGAACTCTGTACAAGCATCCTGGGAGCAAAGCTGGGAGCACCCATCGCGTGAGCCACGTGTGGTGCGTGGAAGAGTGTCCTGGCTGCTGGAGGCCCAGGCTGGAATGATCAGCATGGTGTGCTGGGCTGCTTGCACCTTCCATACGATGGGTGGGGTTTGGGTTTTGTATTATTATTATTTTTTTTTTTTTACTGACATTCATACATTAGTCTGAAATCTAAGGAATTTGGCTCCTAGTGAAGTATGTACGCTCCTCATCTAATGGAGTGTGGGGTTAGGAAATGGAAGTTTTACAGGCAAATCATGTCTTTTCTTCTCTCAGACACCTTGGAAATAGTGAATATTCTGATGTTGGACCTCAGTGTCTGTTAGGATAATGGCTTTTGTTTTCTCCAGCTGCTAAAAAAGCAAGCCACCTCCCCTTTGTGTAGAAGGAGTGAAGAAGAGTTCTTCCTTTCCTAGCACAAGTTTTTGACTTAGGGCAGATGAACTCCTTTCCTCTGGCTGCTTGAAGTATCCTGGTGCTTCAGTGGAAGTTTGACCTCGTAGTGTTGTCTTTGAAGCAATTGGCAAAGAAATACCTGACACTTTACCTGGATTTCCAAAAGTGAGCCCCCTAAAGGTTGTGGGATGAGACGAAAGGTCTCACATGCATTAATGATCGAAACAAAGTGGGAAGAGAATAAGTCATCAAGTTTTACAAGAGAGGAAAGTCATTAGTGGTGCCCTAGAGGAATCTGTGCTTGCATCTGCTAGAGATATGCTTAAATAATCTGAAAAAGGTTGATGGCACAGTTTGCTGTGGTGCTGGGTTACCGGGAGCAGTGGCAAGGAGCTGGCTGCAGAGAGTTGCAGCAAGCCTTCCCCGCGCTGCGTGGGTGGGTGGTGAGGGGCCAGCGGAAGGCGCTGCAGATGGGGAGCAATGCGTGAGGGCTCCTGTCTTACTGCAGGACAGCGAGCTCCAGGTTGGCTAGCGCCGCCCAGGAAACTGGGAGACGCAGGCCTGACGCTCAGTGTTACTTAAAAGGCCAGCTCAGTGTGAGGCATTGCAGTGGAGGGAATAAGAGCAAAATGGGAAATGTTGTTCTGCTGCTGCACAGTTCGGCAGTGCCTTCACAGCTTGGACTGTGTTCAGTTCTTTTTAAAAATTAGGCAGGGGGAAGGAAAATGGTGCTGTACAACTGGGGAAAAATATTTAGAGTGATGTAGTGGAGGATCTGTAAAATCCTCAGCAGTATGAGGAGGAGAAAAGAGTGCTGACTGTCTCCTGCAGCACAAGGAGCAGGGCCACCGGATGAAGTGGGAACTACGGACAAAGCTGCACTTCTGCATGGAGTACACGGGCGGGGAGTGCCCAAACACATCCTCGGAGAAAAAAAACGCCGTGGAGAGCTGCCAAGTGCTGCAGACACGCTGCTGAAGACATCCCTGGAGAGGAACTCGGGAGTGTTGTAGGGCAGCACCGCTGCAGCCGCCGTGTTAGCGGCACCCCAGCTGCAGTCCAAAGTCGGTTCAGGGAGTTGAGGGACTTGTGTCCCCTCGGCCGCGGTGCGAGGAGGCTGTCAGCTCCTCCTGCAGCCTGGGCTCTGCCTCCAAGGCTGCCACTTGGCTCTGCTCTGAGAAGGGCGGGGAGCTAGCAGGAGGGAGGAGGAGATAAGCACTCTCCTTCCCATGTAAGGCTTATTTCTATTTTTTTTCTTTTTCCACCGTAAACCTTAGCTTTGACAGAGAGGTAAAACAGAGGTGTTGCAGCTTGGTTCCGGGTAGAACCATGCATACCCAATTTTTCTTGTTTGAACTATTGTCCTCATCCTGCTGTTTTCAGTCACAGCTTGCTAATAATTCATTGCTGGCAGAAACGTTATCTATATGGCTGTCACCTCAAACGTGATGGATGGGAGCTCACAGCATCAGCCACCTGTGTTAGGGGTCCTGGCAGGGGTCCTGTTCAGAGCCCTTTTTGACCTCCTGAGCTAAGAAAAGCCTTTCAGGCCCTGCCCTGGGAGCAGGCAGTGATTATTTGGAAATAATCGTGCGTGAGCCTCCGCGCCCAGTGGTCCTTCTCCCGACAGGGCTCTGTGAGAGCCGTGAGGGATCCATTCATTGCGGTCACCACTTGGTAAACACATTAAGGAAGAGGGAAGAAGTAGTAAGTTCTAGTTTTTTGGTTCATTTCTCATCAGAATGGATGCTATTTTAAACACAGATCCTATCCTGGTGGCACCAGGTTACGCAGCAGGAGGGAGCATAATTGCGTACGGCTTATCTGTTGGTGGCATTTTGGGGAAAAAAGAGACGTGTTCTCACTTATCTTTTGGCAGGTGTAAATACTGTTACTTTATCAACATTGGGAAGCTATATTTTAGTCAGTAAATTACTGTATCTTAGATAACTAAGTTTTTCAGCATTTGAGAGCTGAGCCTTGTGGAACTGATGCTGTTAAGAAACCAAAGCAGTCTCCAGTACTCCTGGAAGTGGTGATAAAGGAAACTCTGAAACCCTGTAATGAAAAGGGAGCTGTATAAAGCCAAATTACTGGCATTTCGGTTTTCAGAATATCTGCTCCGGGCAATCATCAAAAATGCAACTTCTGAAACGTGTCTGGTGAGTAAGATGCCACCTGTTTTGTTTACTAGCAGGAAATTGTCGACATGAGTGAATTACTGCTGGCTGTGTTTCAGAAATTGGCATTGCAATAAAGCAGAGCTGCTGGGGGTCAAGAAGAAGGAGGTCATTTGAGAACAGGTGAGGATGTGGTTCGTAAGGTGTTTGCGTGTTGCATCAGCAGTTTCCTCTTCAGAAGCCATTGGTGTCCCCACATGGAGATGTCATCGCCTGCCTTGAACATCTGTAGCTTAGGGTTCCTGCTGGGGCAGCGCTCCTTGGAGTCAAGGGCATGACTGGGACTGGGATGTGTAAGAGCGCAGAGCGTCGTGTTTTGTGGAAACTGCTGCTGGCTAATTAATAAGCTACGATGCTGATCAAGCAGTATGAGCAGCAGCATCGTTTGCTCCATCCTCATCTTCAAGGAGGTTTTCCTTCGCTTTTGAAGTCACACGGAATATCCTGCAGGCACCTTCTGGGCGACTCTTGGGCTGGGTGGGTTGTCCCAGATGCCCCCCTTCCTTCCATGTAGACAGGCACACCAAAGAACTCCTTGCTCTTGGTGATTGCTTCTCTTCGGTGCTGCCTTTGAGCTGCTCCTGCTCCTTGTACCTTTCTCTGCTCTTTTGCCTCTCTGTTTACCTCCTTTTATGTACTTTGTGTTTTGAAACTTGTAAAGCAAAAAAGTGGTGTAAAGGAGTGTGGTTGCCGTGCCGTACGCTCGCTGGGTTAACACGCTCGCTTTGTTCCTAGAATTTTTCTTTCCTGAGCTTAGTGGGACAAGGCAAATCTTTCTATGTTGCATGGCATCCCGCCACTGATCCCAGCCAGAGCTTGGAAGCTGCGCTTGTGTGGCTTGTAAGTAATTGGTTCTTTGATGTTCAGGTCTCTTAGCTGATGAGGCCTCTGTCTCTGGACCAGAGTCCAATCGAGAGAGAGCAGAGGCTTTGCTGAAGGAGTTGTTTTATGCCAGGACTGTGCCTTCTGTTTTTTCTCTAAATGAGAAAGTGCCTGCAACCCTGTGTCAAGCTGCTGCGTCTGGTGGAGAGGTAGGTGCTTTTCCCATCTGAAATCCCTGCTTCTTTAAGAGGCAGATTCTGATCTGAAGGTCTGTTTTATGTACCAGCTTTGTCTGAAAATTCACTCAATTATTCTCTAATGCTTAAAATTAATAATCTTTCCTGCAGTTCATCATGATTCAGATGGTTCTGTAATCATGCTGAAAACTCGCTTTATACTGGCTATGCCTGTGCTAACCTTAAGGTTTCTCAGTATCTCATTTCCTTCGTTTGTTTGGCTCAGCATCTATTTCATTTGCATAATTCACCTCTGCGGTTAGTCTGTTATTAAAATTGCCCCACTGACATCCTGTGCTGTGTACTTGATTTCTGATTGTTCTTGGAGCATGCCAGATTTTCAGTTCTTATTTGGGATGTTTCAGCACTGCACAGGTAACAAATAAGACTGCTCCATGGAAGGAGGAGAAACACTGTGAGAAGTATGTTGCTGGATGAGAAGATAAAATCCCCTTCCAGTCTCAGGTTCTGGAAGAAATCCACGTCATAAATCTGAACACCAGAATGAACCTGCAGGCCTGGGGGGCTTGTATGTGCAAGGCCATCATGGGTGCAGTTTGCAGCTTGTTGAGTCCATCTAAATTTTCTCACTTTCGCTTCTGTTGGTCTTCTGTTAATATAGTTTTGCTCACCTTGGTCATCACCAAGGTCATCTTGACCTCTTGTGGCCAAGTATCCTGAAGTTTCTCTTTCCAGAGCTGCAGATATCTGCTTTTCAGCCTCTCTGCCTAGCTGGGTAGCATCTGTTCCCTATTAATATGTTCCTTGGCTAGCACACCATTCCTGCAGGATATGTGGCTAGATGTCTGTTGTTTTTGAAGATTAAGTAAAAAGAAAACCCATCATTTCCATTATCATGATAGGTTACTGTATCCTGTTGGTGAGCTCACAGGGTTTTTTTGGAAAGCGTGTAAGTGTAACATGCCTAAACTTCTCCAAGAGATTTGACTTGGTGCAGTGAGATATTTTGGCATAAAAAAGGAGACGGGAACAACATGTTGCTCATTACATTGGTTTTCAAAGCAGGCATAGCAGAAAATTCTTGTCGTTGACCTGAGTGATTTCTCCTAGGGTTCTGCTGTTTTTGCCTCTGGGCCTTGTGGTTAATGCTCGTGTTAAACTAGTAATTTCTGAGGGCTGGCAGATGCTATCAATACTGGAGGTGGGCACATAAGAGGCAAATCTGTATCCTGTAGTAAGCTGTGTGTGAGCAAACTGGGTGCTTTGTTAGGGGAAAATGTAAAGCTGTTTTTCTAGGAATGGTGCAGGATTCTATTCCGAGAAGCAGCGAAATATCTAGAAAAGGCTTGGGAGTTAAGTCACATTGTCATGAGCTTTCTGTATGATTCAGCAGCCAAATTACCCTTGACTGTATAAATAGTGGAAAATTGGATAGGAATAGGCAAATTATATTCCATCTGGATTTAGTCCTGGTGTGTCTGCAAAGTTTTGTGGCTGTTTTTGATATCAGAGGCAACAAGAAGAATGCTTAAAAACTGGAGAGAGTGCCGAGAAAAGGCATGAAAATGATGTGAAGATCAGGAGAGATGCACTTAGTGAGCGATATCCAGAGCTCCTCAAATCCGGCCTGACCCCCGATACCTGCTGGAAGGGCAGTAGGGCTGAGCACAATTAATTCAGGAGGTTTCTGAATGCATGCTGGTGGTGTTTTGAAATAGACCCCCGAAGAGCCAGCTGGGAGCGGGAGGGCTGTGCTCCGGGCTGCAGCGACGGTGGGGCGGCAGGGCTGAAGGTTGTGAGGGGTGCGAGCAGCAGAACAGAGGTGTCCGAGTCCAGGAGAGCAGACTGCAGCCTTTCCAGGACGCCAGGAGGCAGGATCCCTCAGGAGGGTGCCCTGAAGGGTGAAGGAGCCCAGGTGAGCCTGGCTGACCTTCCAGGCCAGGCTGGGTGGGCCCTCGGTGGGCCCAGCCTGACCTGGGGGGTGGGATCTGTGGCTTGAGATCCACACATCAGGATAAAAAAGTAGAAAAATCTTTCTCTGGAAAAAAATAAAATAAAAGTTATCAAGTATGTATCAGTTTGTCGTTTCTTTTTCTCTTTGGCTGGTAACTATCTGTCTCAGATCCCGACTGTTTTAAAAGAAGAGATACTGCCAATCTGATTTAAAAAAAAATAAAATAAAATCAGGCTCCACCTTGATGTAAACCCAGAGTTTAGCAGATAACCTTGTCAGTAGCATTGCCTGCCCTTGTCAGGTCTCTGAGCTCTCTTTTACAGCTCACCGTTGGCACTTTCTGCAGCAGCCTGGCCAGCAGTGGAGGCACTGGGCACGCATAGGGAAATGTTGAATCTAAATGTTAAATACTGGCAGATTTATTTAAAAAGGAAAAAAAAAAAATGTTAATTATGTAATAATAATTGGTACAGTTTTTCTGGGTGCTGTTTGATTATTCCTTCCATACAGTACCGGGTCACAGGTCACATACATGTAGTAAAGCTTTTAGTCTGTGCCCACTCGTGGTGCTCTGGGTTGTTTGTTTTTTTTTTTTTTTTTTTTTTTTTTTTTTTAATTTCTGATCTTAGTATTTGTGCCTTTCCTTAGGTTTGATATCAAATCTCAAACAGAAGAGAGTTGCTCTTTTTGCAGCGTGAGAAAACGCTGAATGTCCAAATGAGCATTTGCAGCTCATAATTTAAGAGAAGGGAGAACAGAAGTCAAATTTATTTTTCTAAGTTCAGGAAATGATCAAAACGTGTTGCCAGAACTGCCTTCAGGGGATGGTTGGCTGTCACATGCTTCTTTTTTTTCCAGATAATTGAAGGGAATCTGTAGTCTCCATTAAATATGAACCTCTCAATTCAAGCTTTTGTGTTAATAACTTGAAGTGTGACATTACACTCTGTCTGCTCACCACAATTCTTCTGTGAAGCCTCAGAGGCATTAAGCCTAAAGTCCACGCTTTGGCCAGGATCGGAGCTGGAGGACACGTGGCTCAGGCTGGCAACATGCCACCAGGAGAGGACGGCGGCCTGAAGGTGTTAGCGACTTCTCCCAGACGTGCCAGCCTCACCGGTCTTTGTTTTGCCTTGCCGGTTAGGCTTGAGATGCAGATGCTGTCGTCTGGGGTCTCTTGGTGTTAGATTCAGCATTTTGTGTCAGCCATAAATTAGCTCCAGGAGGGGGGATATCATTACTTTTGTCTCCCCTCTGTATTTGTAGCCACGAGTGCAGGTGCTTCGTACAAGCCCATCCCCTCTGGCGTGATGGCTGAGTTACCTGGTGACTTGTTTTTTCCCCTTAGCTAAGATTTCTCTTTTTAATTCTTGCAGAACACAACGTCTTTAACATCAGACTAAAAATGCTCGCTGTTAATGAATCACACGTTGGCAGAGTTCTCCCTGACATGATAAACAATTGCTCTGGTAGTCTGTCAGGTTAGTGAGCCACGAAGTCTGAAATGTTGTGTGCTTTTTTTTTTTTTTTTCCTAAGATGCCTATTTTGACAGCCGAATATCTTAGGCTTTATCAGTTTGAGTGGAATTTTTGTTTTTGCTTTTGAGTCTGAATCTACCTGTTTTTTTTTCTTTTTTTGTGATTTTTTTTTTTTTCCAGACAAATTGGGCCTCCACCATGCTAAAAGCTAGTCTCTGGAGCTTTCCAGCCATCCAGAGCCAGAAGTCAGATGATGAATCCTTATAAAACACCTAAGAAAGGTCTGAAGTTAGTCATCCTTGTGATTTTGGTGTGCAGTATTCTTCCAGCTATCACCATAACGTATCTCTTGCTCAAGGTGTCCTCTTTTCAGCAACATTTAGTATGAATACTGAGATCTTCATCATTTGGGACCATTAAAGAGACCAGTGCTCTTCTCAGAGTAGCTGCTAATCCTGCTCGCATCACGTTTTGGGAATTATCCAGATTAGCTCTGCAGTTTCAGATGGCTTTGGATGTTTTCTCCTTCTTGCTGTAAATCTGCCCTGTGCTGCAGCCCTGTGTTACACAACCACCACGTTCTGCGTTCCTTTTTTCTTTTGGTGTACTTTCTCGTAAGTCAATACCTTACCATTTGTCGGCAGCAGAGGGGTTTTGCACCAACTGGAGCAATTAGTCTCAGCTAGACATCCAGTGGTAAGTGGAGTGGAGGGGGAAGAGGGCTGCCGGTGAGTTTTGTTTCAATGTTAGACTTCAGTGAAGCTGGGAGCACGCAGCTGGCTCAGAAAGGGGTGTGTGTGTGTGTGTAGTTTTCATGGACCATCTTCTATGTTTCCAGAACGTGGTTGGCTCTTGTCCTGGATTTTAATCCTAGCGGAGACTGAGCAACCTACCTGGCCCACCTTGGAAACTTCTCAGCTCTCTTAAAATCTTCCCGCTTGTAACGGAGGGCGATTTCGTCGCAGGTACTCCGAGCGAAGTCTGACGAAATGCGTTGGGATAACCATCGAGACCAGGCCGGACTACTGCCTGAAGCGGCACCTGAGCGACATGCTGTCCTACGGCTGCACCAGGCTGGAGATCGGGGTGCAGAGCGTGTACGAGGACGTGGCCAGGGACACCAACAGGTGGGCAGAAAGCGTCGGTGCTCGCCGCCTGCTCCCGGGAGTACTGCAGAGCAGCGGCTTGTAACCTGTTTGCTAGGAGACACATTTAAGATTGAAACATTCCTCTCATTTCCTTGCTTCTGCATCTGTATGTCTGTTAAGAAAAAGTAGTTAACTGCAGCAGCTGTGTGGGATTGGTTGTAGTATTGTGTAGACTGTGGCTTGAGAAAATGGAGTTTTGTGATGTTTTGTTTTAAACTCATAATCTTTTCCTGTACCGTACATTTCTCTTTGTTTTTTCCTTATTGCTTCATAAATAAATGCAGTATTTTGAAGTAGAAAACGTGCCCAGAGAGAGCTTGTAGCTCTTGTCCTACATAATTCACAGCCTTTAGTCTCGAGCAGACCGAGCGCAGCACAATCCGTCGCAGGTCCTCTAGCAGCAAGCGGCCGGTTCTCTGTACCGCATCTCTGACTGGAGAGGAGAGCTGACACTGGAAGCACAGAGGCTGAGGCACAGCCCAGACCAGCACCTGCTGATGGATGAACCCCAGTCGTTCTCGGCATACAGGATTTCTAGGGATGGCAAAACAACGGTCGCAGGAAGCGTGTGATTTATTCCTTGTCAGCTCCGACCTGTGGCCAGAAGCACAGCTGTCCTACGTAGGAGTGTGCGCAATACATTGTTCATCCCATCCCTTACAGGCAAGAAGGCTAATCTTTGCCTTTTTTTCACTGCAAGCCTGATCGTTCTGTGGATATTTTGAAAGCAGTGATTCTTCTTGTGATTGTTTTTCCACTTGTGACACTCGTACAGTGTGCCCGCCTTCCTATTGTATATTCCAGTCACCTAGCAAAGACGTTTGATAACCATAATCACACATAATGACAGCAGGAGTATGGTTCAATAAGCAGAACACATTTTTGTTAATACCTACCTTAAAGGCAGTAGTGCAAAACTGAAAATGTTGGACATTTTCTTTTAGAGCCTCAAAGGAAGAATCCAAAATGAGCGTCTTCCTGCGGGTTTGGCTGTAGTTTTGCTTGTGCATGGAAGTGCAGGAAGTCAGTGCTATGCAACGGTCAGGCTGCAGGACTGAAAAAGCCATTTATTAGTCGGGAAAATCCATTTGTTGAGCAGCCCAGGAGTTAACAGCTCACATTTATAGGTGGTGCTCTCCTCCTGTGGATGGGAGCTTTCCAGAGGAAGAGTTCCGTGGGCATGTAATGTAGCTGGATGGCGCTCTCAGGCGAGATGCATTCACTAATGGTTACTTCTGACACGTTGTAAATCTAACAAATCACATCTTTCCAGCTTTCAGAATCTTTTTGCCCAAGCTCCCTTTAAAGGTGTCCTGTCCTGAAGCGGAACCGTAAAGCTCCGCTTAGCTCTCGCTGCAGGTTTCCTGTTTGTGTGCTGGATCGGAGCGGGTGCCATAAATCATTCCGAGCCGCGTGTCACTTCTAGGCTCGTGAATCTGCTAATGAAGCCTTGCTTCCCCGCTGATGAACCAGAGGGAGAATGAAGCAGTGTGTTACTGACTGTTTCACTCAGAAATAATCCTGTATAGGATTCCGTCTGTGGAGGCTTTTGGCGTTTTTCAAAGCTGCTTGCAGAATTCCTGAAGGGCTTTGCTGCAGGCTCCCCCAGAGCAGAGCAAACACAGGCTGTCGTTGGTGCGTCCTGCTCCAACATCTCTGAACAACGATGTGGAGTACGCTTCTGGAGAAGGGTGATCCAAGTTTCTCTTTCTTTTGAAATGACCTTATTTTGCTTCAGTTCTTCTCCTTTGTGGGGGTTGTGTTTTGCTTTAAACTTTTAATATTTTGCTTGTAGCAAAATGTCAGATTACAACCAATTAGGCTAACTGTTTGGAAATTACTTTCTATTATGTTCCATAAGTCATTAGTGAGGGTTTTGAGTGCTTTGGGTGGCTGTGAGGCAGAAAAATATTCAAGAACAGATCTAGGCATCAAATAATCAAGTTATTGATGCAGCTCAGATTCCACTTCTAATAAGAAAATAATTTTTATTTATGAAGCAAGTCTCCCATTTGCTCCCCTCAGGCTACTCAAGGTCTTGAGTAATTCTGTCCTTGAACAATCTCAGAAAAACACTGTAATACTTCTGAAAAAAATCATTAATAAAACTATAGTCATAAAGCTATAGTCATAAAACTGCAGGTTGGGATTTAACAGAGTCAGAATCTACCAGGAGTGAGAGGGGGAGAGGAAAAGGTCCTTAAAGCAAGGCAAGTAGCTGGTTTGCTTAACGTAGGTCTCAGCAGAAGGCATGCATTTGTAGAGATGCCCCTGTGGTGTTCATTTGTCACCCCAAAGACTACTGAGCAGAGGAGGAGCCACCTGCTGAGCTGCCCTGTTGGCAGGGAGTTCCAAGAGACAGGGTGAGCTGGTGAGAAAGGGTGACGGGAAGGAAACAGGGCTGGAGGGGAAAGAAGGTGGCGGGTGCTGAAGCGTCCAGAGGTGTCGACGAGCCCGCAGCTGAAAGGCGAGGGAAGGCTGGTCACCTGGGAGCTGTGTGGGGGTGGCGACTGCTGTTGTGGGGGCGGAAGGAGGCTCCTGAACCTTGGAAGGTGGAAGGAGAGAGAGGGGTTTGCTTGGGGCTGGTGAGTTGGGTGTGATTCAGCCTTTGCTCCTGCAGCCCTCCAGGCTCCCGCTCCCTCTGAGCTCCTGCAGAGCAAGCCTGAGTGCGGTGGTGTGGTGTTGCAGGATGATTTTCTGACTGGCTGGCTTTGTGTAGCCCTCATCCTCCTTCCCCTTTTCCTCTTCTCCTGCTATTGTTCCTGCTTACCCTGTATTGCGATTACGTGTTGTCTTGAGCCCAGCGTGCCCTGGCTGGTGCTGAGGCATCTCCTTGTCTCATCGCATTACAAACTGAATCTCAGCAGCGTGCGGAAGCTCCTTGGGCTGTGGTGTGGAAAGCTGTAGCCTTGGGGTGGTTCAGCTGCTACAGGAGGAGCAGACTTAACAACTGTTGGCCCTTAGTTTAGCTCACCTTAACAGCAGCCGTGTTCCACGATCTGAATGGTGATAAACTGATAATGAAACTCACCCCTGCTCGCTTCCCAGAGAATAATCTGGATTAAATCCGTCAAATACATCTTCTACGTGATCCTGTGCTGCCTGTTGCGGGTGCCTGGGGCTCTCAGCCTCTCCTTTCCTCTCTTCCCAGAGGCCACACCGTGAAGGCCGTGTGCGAGTCGTTTCACTTGGCCAAGGACGCCGGCTTCAAAGTGGTGGCACACATGATGCCGGATCTGCCCAACATGGGGCTCGAACGGGACACGGACCAGTTCGTTGTGAGTATGGCTCAGGATACCCACGAGCTCCTGGGTTGTTCCTGCTGTTCCTCTCTTTGTTAGCTAGTTACGATCCCGGCCAGAATAGTTTCTTAAGGACAAGCAATTTAAAAATTCATTTTTGAAGGCGGAGGGTAAGAAAGATTTGTTGAACTACTTCATCCAGAAAATTATATCCTTGCCTCATGAAAGACTGAGTCACTCGGGTCTCTGTGGAATATAGCTCTTCCCATATTAGCTAGGGCTCCTACTTTGTTTCCAGGTTGGTTTTCTCTCCCTGCTTTTAGAATAGTACCTGGTTCAAAGTTATAAGCATACTGTCTCAGAGGTAGTTAATTGCACAGAAGCAGAGTGTATGGGTATATTATGTAGCAACCGTTCTTGGCTCAGTGCTCTTCAATATCTTTATCAATGAGGGGGAAGAAAATATGGAATTATTTCTAGAGAAATTGAGATGAGAAATAAAGAGCAAGTGGTAAACATTGTTGGGAATTAACCACTTTGTCTGATAACGCAGTAGATTTTTATCATGATCTCATTATTTTGAAGTCCAAATCCGTCATCTTTTTGAAGTAGTGCAGCAATTGCAGTCACGATGCAGGAATCACGGGTATATTTCTGTGCAAGGTTCTTTCTGGCACTACAAAGCTATCAGTGCAGTGGAAGATGCTGGTGAGAAGTGCAGACAGGAAACAATGTTTTTTTCTGGGTTTGCTGCAGGCAGATGGTTTTAGAAGGAAGATGTCCAATGCGCAGCTGTAGAGTACAGGAAGGAAATTCAGAAACTTGTGGTGGGTGCCTCTTGTGGCAGAGCTGAAAGTTAACTCACAGCTTTTACCCCAGCTTCTGTTGCTCCTGGATTCTTTGCTTGCAGTGCTGGAGGAGGTGGAGGGTGACAGTGGACGTGGGATTAGCTGTGTTCATGTGACCACCTGTGCTGCAAGGGGTGGCATAACCCAGCTCAAGAGTTAGTGAGGTTGAACTGTAGTTCTGGGTTCTTTAATGGGTCTTTGCTGAGGCAGCATTCGGCTGGCGAGGATTTATGGTGGGAGAACAGCAATGCTGACTGGAGGATTTAACGCTAACCTTGGATAAGACTCAGCAAAGAGGACACAGTAATCTCAAGTATTTGCAAGATGTAAAACTGAAGAGGGAGGAATTACCTACAGCAGGATTACAACCCTTCTATGGAAAGTATTTTATTCAATGATGATTATTCTTTGCTGCTTACCTGTGATAAATGGCTAAGGCTTTTCCAGCTGTGGGATCTGGAGTTGCTGCTGTTCTAGTGCAGGAGCTGCTGGGAAGCATTTTTCCAGCAGTCTGCTTCAAAGGTGTGGCTTCACGTGACGCTCAGCTGCCTGCAAGCTGGGGGGCTGCCCTGCTTGTCCGGGGCAGGGCAGTGCCGTGCCATGCTTTGTCCATTGATTAAGGACAGCTGTTGCAGAAATAGAAGATGCAGAAAGGCAAAATCCTCGGGAAGAGGGGACAGGAAGGCAGTGAAAAGGCTGGAATTGTGAGAAAAGGGGTTAAAAGAGAGCTGGGAAGACAGAGCTTAGCATGGAAAAGGAAGAGGAGAAGGCAGAGTGGGGAAGGTCAACTTGTCTAGGGTACTGCTGTGGGAGAAGACTCAGCTTCAGGAGCCGGGAAGGCGTCAGGGCTGGTGGCGTGCCGGCTCTGGAACGTGGCAGGTTGTGGTGGGGAAGGACAGCAAGGCTGGGCAGGTGAGAATGAGGCCTGAGGAGAACTGAGAAATCATTGTTCCTTGAAAAAGTCAGGTCAGGATTTTGGGGTGAGGGGCTGGAATTGGCCCAAAGGCTGCTTGGAGGGCCAGGAAGAGGTGTGTGAAGCAATGGAAGAAGAAGACATGGTGATAGTTTAGGAGGGGGATCCAAGAGTACAGAGGGGGTGGTGGGGTGACCAGCTCAACCGAGAGCCGCATTAATGAGGCCAGAAGTCTGAAGCAGGACTCGCAGATCAAATGGAGATTGGATGCCAGTGAGCCTCGAGTGAGGGGCTGGAGGGTGAGCCATCAGCGTGGAGGGTGAAGCCCTCAGGAAGGAACGGGAACGCTGCAGGGCGAGGAGGAGAAACAGGACTTGGAGAGGCAGGCTGCTGGGGAAGGGGTGGCGGGTCACAGCAGCACAGAGAGTGATGCCTGCGTTGTTTGAAAGAGAGGGAAGGCTGGGGGAGGGAGGAGAAGGAGCCCAAGTGCCAATGAGGGAAGACCTGCAGCTGCCTCTTTCGTGCAAGGTGGGTGCATGGCAGAGTGACCACGGGGAGCTTTGGAAAATGGAGCTGCAGGGAGCGAGAGGAGAGGTGGTGGGTCGCTGTGATGTGCCTTGAGGTGGAGTGGCAAAGCACAGGCATCCTTTCTGTTCTGACTCCTCAGCCTTTCTCACCCTGTCTTAAACGCTTTGTAACTTATTTTTAAAGATCCTTTGTCTTCAGGGACCGTTGGTTTTTCTGTGTTTCCACAGCCCTGCACTGTGCAGGAATACACAGCAGAGAGTAATTCCTTCTGTCCTGGGGATTCAGCTAGACGGCATGTTCTCTGTTTCCCACCCCAAAATTTTATGGCATAGTTTTCAGTTGTTAAAAACAACTTATTTACATGTTGTGCCGTATAAATGTTAGTTCATGCTGGTAAATATTTAGACGCTTCTGTTGCATAAAAAATGTTGTGAGAACAAGGAGAGGAACCAAATGGAGAGCATCTGTTGTGCTCCTGCAACAGTCCTGAGCTGCACGTGAGTGGGAGTAGTGCTCGTTTACACAGTTAGGGAGTCCTTGCTCCCCTGCTTCTTGCTGCCAGATACCTCTAGCTTTTCTGGGGCAAAGACACCTGCACCGTATCAAGAATCCTTACAGATTTTTACTTTAGTGGTATTTCTAATGAAGTTTGGAGAAAATAAATTTACTTGCTGTGGTACTAACATCCTTCCTTGTCACGCGCTTTTCAGCCCAGAGAAAGGTAGGACAAAAAGGAGCCAAGACGACTTTAGAAGGTCTAAACACTGCTTCCATTACCAGTTGATATATTAAGGCTAGAGGTTTCTCCTGGGAAAATGATGACTTGCTGATTGTGCTGACTGCTTACTAAAAATACTGGGTGCTTCTTCACACTGAGCAGGTAATTATGGTTTCGGCAGTCACGCTGCTGCTGTCCCTCATGACCTATTGATTGTGAAGTGTAACCTGCTGCTTCCACCCAGCAGCTGGGACACCCCTAGGTTACTCTTTTGCAGGCATATCTTGGTTTTTAGAGCTTTGTTTGTGTACAGCAACTGTATTCCTGGAAAGTGTATTAATAATTGTTCAGAATGGTAATTTATTGATAGGAGTCGATGTATTAGGTAAGCTTTCATTCATTCATCTCAATTATTCTCTTCTACAGTGAGTAGCAGGTGGGTGGCTTTCTGTCTGCCTTCATTATGAAGATTATCATGCTTCTTTTATTATTTTTTTTTTTAAACCAGAGTGGATGCAGTAGTTCTATGTCTCAGTTATGTCGTGCTTCTCCACCCTTTCCTCCCCCCTTATCCCTTTTTTTTTCCCATTACTGCGAGTTCTTTTCATAGTCTCGGAGGATTCCCTTTCCACTTCAGCTCTCTTCACCCCATTCAAACACGGGGACGTGCTGCAGGAGGGAGCACGCTCTGCCTCCTCCCTCCACCCGTGGCGTTGTGCCGGAGCGGCAGGTAGCGCGCACACATGCACACACACACAGATACATGCACACTCTGCTGCGTACTGCTGGCAAATGCCAGCCTAACAGATAAGAACTGCTTTGCAGTGCCTCACGTAGCAGGTGGTCGGAGAAAATAATTAGAATAATAGCTAGAATAAATCAAGGGCTCAGCGGGAATAATGGAATTGTTACCAGAGCAGACACCTCATTCTGTGGAACGCGATAAACGCTCAGCTTTGCTCTTGTACCACGAGAGAGATGAGGTGACTCTGGGGGTGAATGGTTGGGAGGACTCATGAATCACGCGTGCCACCAGGGCTACCAAGCAGAACTTAGGATTTAAGCAAAAACTTTAGGAGGCTGAAGAACTCCCAGGGTGCTGCTGCTAATTCCTCGCTCTGTTTCTGCAGAGTCACTGAGTGGCAATAGTGCAACCAGCAAACTGTTCTAGTATAAATATTACTAAGCTAGTAATGTTTATTAACAGAGAAGGAATTGCTCTTTGCCTTTATTTTTTTAATGGCCTTTGCCTAAGCATGGTTTAGTGTTGCAATTCCACTTGGCCCTTCCGGAGGGATGGCTGTAACCCAGTGTAGATGAAATAAATTGAGGGAACAGGAAAAAAAAAAAGGGGAAAAGAACAGGGAGGAGGGCCAGAGGATGAGTAACTTCCAGCGTGGGAGGTGCCGCAGCGAGTCATTGGCAGAACCCTCCAGCTCTGAAGGCATGAAGTTAGGGGATGCAGCCCAGAAACCTGATGCTGGGCTCTCAGCGCTGAGAAGCTCTTTTTCATTGAGAAGATCTGTGAGGAGGTCTTCTGGCTTCGTTCTTTCCATCTGAAGCCTCAGCTAACTGAAGGGATGAAGGTAGAAGCAGAGGCAGGACCTGGGGTTTGCAGTCAGTGCTGGAGACGAGTGTCAGACTGACGAGATTTGGTTCAATTCAGCAGAGCTGTTCTTATGGTCTTTAAATAAAACCGTTGAATTATTTTGGTCTGGTAACAACAAAAAATTCCTCTTCTTACAGTGGTGTGTCAGGCTGTACGTTTTCCTGAAGGAATCACTAGATAAGCACTTCTCAGAAATAGACTAATTTTAGTGAAACACCTGATGCATCCAAGCTTAAGCTGAGCAGCCTTATTTTGGTGCGTTGAACGTCAGAAGGAAAAATAACGGTCAGGCAAGGCAGTGGGTCCCGTGGCTGTTCCTTCTCCCTGTGATGTATTTGGTGCTGTAAAACTTTAAATACTGTTGTATCACCTTTATCAGTAAGTAAGGAGAGAGTTTTCCTGAGGGCTCTCATTTTTATTAAGGAGTTGCAATTCATAATGAAGGTAATGTATTACGGCTCGATCAGGAGCTTTTAATAACTGTAATAAAAGATGGTTAAACTGCTGATCTCCATTGATTTTCATTCTTTGGGGAAGACAATTATCTGTGTTTTTAAATATAGCTCTGAAATGTTTAGTGGGGTAAATGACTTTCCTTTCAGATCCTACTAAACATCTCATTGAAACACTATTACTGGCAGGTAGCCAGCATTACCTCTGAACGTTTCTTCTGCTTATTTCGTGGGCACATTTGCAGAAACAGATTAGGCAGTGTTTAATGATCAGCCCTTCTGAAACAGTTCCTAGAGCTTCTCTTGGAGATTTACAAAATGTTAGAGCTGAAAAGCTCTTCACTTCGGAAGCAATTATGGTTTCATGAACTATGGCCAACGCCATGGTAATTTTTATGTTAATGGCAATCGTGGTAGTAAGGAACAGGCTATTTTTAGAAACTATTTTCACAGATAATTGCACTCATATTTCTGTGGATAAAATATCTAGATAAAGGCCCAGTGTGTGCCCACTTCTGCAGATGGCCAAATTGCGTGCACAAAGCTTCTCTCCCTCTCCAGTGTCTGTGTGGGAATAACTTTTATTTGCTCAGTGGCTGTGCTTGCAGCAGCTCTGGGGTTGTTCCCTACAAAGCACATCAGATTCCTCTCTTTGGATACGTGCAACGGGAGGAAAAACTGAAAGCTGAAGCTGCAGCCCTCTGTGTGATGGTGTGTGGGAACAGATTCCGTTCAGCTGTACGGGTCAAACTGGTCTCTTCTCCTCTGCATCCATAGGGGAGCCATGTCACAGTGTAGACTGGAAAATGCAGAGGGTGAGGGTTTCAGGGGCAGCACAGTCTTGGCTCCGTTGCACTGTGCTTCGCGGAAACACCGCGTGTTGCTGTACCTTCAGTATCAGTATGACAAACTGTGGCTGCATGAAAAAAAGAAACAAACATTTATTCTGGGTCTTAGGTTGCTTCCTTTGCCTTCCTGAATTACTGTTTTGTCCACACACACGATCTCCTCCAGCGTGCTGGCTGTAGAAGTTATGATAATAACCATGGCTACCTTTAAAATAGCTTCCCATTCAGAAAAAGCTTCCGCTGAGTATAAAGGTACAGATGAGACCCTTTTCCTACCCGAACTAGAAGATGATTTTGGCACTTAACAACTGCGGCTTGCCTCGGCTCCTGCAGTTGCTCTGTTCCAGGGGCGGTTTTCAAGGCAGCGTGCTGGAGTTGTTTGCTGCGGCTCTTCTGCTCAGGCCCCTTGCAGCTGAAGTCAATAACGAGCATATGTCTGGGGACGTAAAGCCAAATGGAAAGGAGTGCAGGAAGAACGGGATGCGTCTTGGGCAGGGAGTGCAAATTCGCCAGGCATTCAGCAAGCAGAGCATCGTTCTGTGAAACATGTATTTTAGCACGACTCAGCAGCAGCAGCTGAATGCCTGCCATTAGGGTGGGTGAACAGAGATGGCCAAATTAAATCCTGAGGGACTTGGTTTTTCTTTACGGTTTTTCAGTATGCTTTAAAGTAATGGCTTTGCTGTGAGTGTAATAACTGAGAGGAGCTTTTGCAAGGCTGTGTGATGCTCTTTTTTGGGTGCCCTCACAGCCCAGAAAGCCAACAGCACCCTGGGCTGCACCCAGAGCAGCGTGGGCAGCAGGGTGAGGGAGGTGATCCTCTGCCTTGCACTGGTGAGACGCCACCTGGAGCCCTGCATCCAGATGGGGAGTGCTCAGCACAGGAGGGACATGGACCTGTGGGAGCACGGCCAGAGGAGGGCACAGAAATGGTCCAAGGGATGGAACACCTCCCTGTGAGGACAGGCTGAGAGAGCTGGGGCTGTTCAGCCTGGAGAAGAGAAGGCTCCAGAGAGACCTGATAGCGGCCTTTCAATATCTTAAGGGGGGCTCAAGAAAGAAGGGGACAGACTCTAGCAGGGTCTGTTGTGATGGGACATGGGGAAATGGTTTCAAATTGAGGGAGGGGAGATTTAGCCTGGATATAAGGGAAAAGTGCTTTACACTAAGGGTGGTGAAGCACTGGCACAGGGTGCCCCGAGAGGTGGTGGATGCCCCATCCTTGGAGACATTCAGGGTCAGGCTGGATGGGCTCTGAGCACCCTGACCCAGCTGTGGGTGTCCCTGTGCCCTGCAGGGGAGTGGGGCTGGGTGCCCTCTAAAGGTCCCTTCCAACTCAGATGATTCTGATGCATGGGGAGTTCTGATGAAGGAGAATTAGATTATCAAAAACATTATAGAGTTGCTAGTCTCAGTGATTTTTAGGGTAGAAGACATTCTTTCCTGTGATCTGTGTTGCACAACTTGTGTACCAGTGTAAGACAATGAAAAATGCTGCGTTCCCTGTCCTCAGCCCTAGGGGAAAGCCAACCCTCCCGGACACGTGAAGACCAGAGCCCTGTGCGTGGTCGAACTGAAGGTGAAACTTCACAGCAAATCGATTTGAGGTATTCTCATGGGTTTCTCCAAACCTGCGTAACAAATGGAGATCCGCTCGGAGCACCTGCAGGACGGAGCAGATGGGGCTGCGCGCTGCGGCGGGCGCAACCTGGAGCCGCGCGCCTGGTGTTCGCGTGGCTCCTGCGCTCGGGAGTCAACGCCGCGCTCCAAGGTCACGCTGCCGGTGCCCGCGGCGTCTTCCAAACGTTGGGGGTCTCTTTTATGATTGAGTTGTATTGTAGCGGTGTCCGGGGCGTCTCCTTGGAGAGAGCAACCTGTAGATCCAAACCGGAGGTCAAGGAGGCTGCGGGAGGTACAGGCAGGCTGCCGCTGCCTCTGGCAGCAGAGTTTTCCTACGCCGTGTGTAGGTTTAGGGTGTCTGCGGTACTGAGGTGCGCAGTGGTGGCAGATAACTCACTGAAGACATCTCCTCTGTGACCGAGTGCTCCTCTGAATTAGTTTGTCTCCACTGCCTTGTTGTGTTGCACCCCGAGAGCGGTTCGTTTGTGTTTACGGTGGTAGCGCTTCCTTCCTGAAGCTGTGTGTTGTGAGGATGAACTTGTGACAGGCGCTGCTGGAAACGTTCCCTTTGGCTTTGGAGGTTATCAGGGAGGGGCGGAGGAACAACACCTGCACCTGGAAGGGTGAACCGTGACATCCTTTACGGCGTTTTCTCTGTAGATCCTAGCCTGTAGATCATTTTGTGCAGTGGCAGCCAAAAAGTGCGTTCTTGTTAACTTGAGCTATTGTAACAGTTCGCTGCGAGGTGTCAGGGTCCTCTGTGACGTGCTGCTGATAAACTCCTTCAATATCGTGAGCCTGTTCCTGTGGGAATTCAAGGACTAGCGGAATGAATCCGAAGCAAACTTTCCTGTTCCACCTACCGTGCGCTGCTGTGCTGCAGTGTGCCCTGATGTGTGGTTCTCCTGCATGTTGATAGATACTATTGTTGAGGAAATTTGCAGTCAGATGGGCTAAAAAGGTGCTAATCATAGTCTCAGAACTGACCTTTTGTGGCAGATATGTTGGGCTTTATGGCGCTGCTTTCTTGGCCTGGTAGTTTACAAAATCATATTTTATGTGCTACATGGTGACATTTGACAGCTTGAATATGTCAGGAACTGACAGGATTTTATTACATAGCTGTCTAAATAGGCAGGAAAATTATAACAATCAACTGGAAAATGGTCTTTGCTCTCTTGATTGCAGAACGCTTTACAGCTGCCCTCCAGAGAGCTGGAAGTTGGGAGCATCCACTTTAGAACCTTTTTGCGCCGTGGCCACATCTGTAGCAGGTTTTGTCACGAGTGCAGACATCAAGCAGAAGTGACTTGATCTCTCTCAGCTTTAGGCCTGCCTTTGAATCAATTTTGTAGACGTTCATTATGTCATATATATATATTGTAATGTGCATGTCAGAGGGGGCTAATTACGAACGTGCTTGCAGTAGATGTCATTAATGCAGCAAGAGGATTTTCTAATTGCAGTGTAGCAATATATCCCCCCCAAAGAACTGTTTGAATGAGCAGGAAGTCTGTTCTGTTCGGAGATGGATAATGCTCCCCTACCTCACAGGCCTCAGAAACGGTGTTAGGTTTGGCATGAGTGATTTCAGCATGCCATCTTTGTGTAAACCCAAGGCAACTTTGGAAATTCCCAAGGTTGTGCTAGAAAAGTATTTCAATTGTATTTAATTATATGTATTTAAGATAACTGCCAGTTAAAGATACCGTGAAGTGTGGGTGTGCACAGTCAGCAGAACAAGCTCCAGCTTGCCATAGGTGAAATACTGCAGGGTTTGCCATCGCCTTTCCTAGCGGGCTGCTCTGCCTCATTGTCACTGAATGTTTTGCGTTGTGTTTGTGTTCACGTAGGCTTGGCTGGTTTTGCACTGAAGGCACGTGCAGAATTACAGCATGGCTGAGGCTGGAGGCATCCCTGGTCGTCCCCCCCCCCCCCCCCCCCCCCCC
>VXAV01000344.1:139004-192176 GCA_013399715.1 Alectura lathami
CCCCCAGCCCCAGCAGGGCCACCCAGAGCAGGGTGCCCAGCACCACGTCCAGGGGCTCTGGGGGATCCCCAAGGAGGAGACCCCACAGCCTCTGGGTCCCTGTGCCAGGGCTCCGGCCCCTGCCCAGCACAGCAGCACTGCTGGTGGGCAGGGGCAGCTCCTGGGCTCCAGGCTGTGCCCAGTGCCCCTGGGGCTGAGGCTGGCTCCGTCCCCTCGCAGCTCCCCGCAGGGACTGATGGCCACGGGTGGGATCCCCCTGAGCCCCCTCTGCTCCAGGCTGAGCAGCCCCAGCTCCCCCAGCCTCTTGTCATAGAAGAGCTGCTCTGGGACATCGGTAGCCTTCTTAGCAGCAAGAGCACATTGCTGGCTCACGTTTACCTTGGTGTGCAAGTGTACCCTGGGGTGCCCCAGGCCCAGCACTGCCAGCCGGGAAAGGGAAGGGATTGCCCTGCTCTGCTCTGCCTGGTGCAGCCTCACCTCGAGCGCTGGGTGCAGGACAGGGTTTGGGGTGGGGTGGTGCTGGGTGGAGAAGGCGGTTAGACTCGATGCTCCTTGGGGTTCTTCTCCAATTTGGGATATTTTATGATTCTCTGATCTCAGTGTGTAACACGTACACGTTCACAGCACGCGTCACACTAAATACGATTTTTTTTTCCACCATTCTCACTGAGTGGTAAACTCTTATCTAGAAATGTCTTGTTTATCAGGAGTTTGAGTCTGCAGAAAGACAGTGTTCACAGCAGCTACAAAGGACATCTTGTTATGTCCTGGTGACTTCTTAACAGGAAGAGTAAGGTCACACAGCTGACAGATATTGATGTTAAGTGACGTTAAAATGGCCGAGTCTCAGCTTGCTGTTGGCACCGTGTTTCCCTGCTTCCCAGGTGACGACTGGTAGCTGACAGTGTCTGTAATCGCCGTCTGTTCCAGCAGGCGGTGAAAAGGCACTGCTTGGGCTCTGCTTCTCGGTCAGTAGGCCATTGTAAGCGTCAGAGAATGCAGATCCTATCATTACATTTTAATTAGACTAGCATTTACAAGAAAGAGGGGAAAATGCAAATCTCAAGTTAAAACGGAGCCACATTTTTGAGCCACAATCTTCTATTAATGCATATAATTAAACTACTAAGTGATTGTTCAGTCCCTGTAGAGCTGCAAGTGTCACTCAGCGCAGCAGCTTTCAAGTGTTACCACTATTCATAGTTATAAATAATACAGCTGGTGGAGATAAGGAGTGCTGTAATATGGAGAGTTAAGATAATGTTCCTCTTAATGCAGTCGGACATGAATTTAATCATCTGGTTAACGCAGGGACTGCGCTAAAGGAACCATTCAAATCTGCTGATGGAATAAGGCCGAGGGGCACCTGATTTCTAGTGGGCAGTCGTTACAAAGTAGAATTTGGTGACCTTTATTTTTAACGCAGCCTGACATTTTTATAGGTTGCTTAACAAAAATTGCTTTACTTATCCTATATCCTATCGCCTACGGCACTTGAACATCTTGAGAGCAGTAGGGTTAAAGGTGGCAACTGAATCTGTTTTCTGAGAAGGTGAAATGGAATCCCATAAAAAACATTCTGGTTTTGGACTGAGGGGAGAGCTGCGCCTTTTGGGTTTCTTCAAAACATGTTCCTAATTTTTTTATACTTCGAGTGGTCGGTAAAATCAGATTAAAACGGAAAGATGCAATCTTTTAATGTTGGCTGATGTGTGCTGTGTCCAAACTCGAAGCTGCGCCCAAACCGCTGTGTCGTCTGATTGCGACTCCCGATTGTTTGACCTTTCTGTTGCGGCTGTGAGCAGGTACGTGGCTGACCAACAGATGTATAATTTTAAAAGGTTGTCGCAAACACACCGAGTGAAATACTTGAGCTCAGGACTTCATCTCCACGTTCCATCTCCTGTTCTGAGGGATTTTTTGGTTCACGTGAGCATTGCACTGACTTCAGATTTCCCACGAATGTCAGTGTTGTTGGGCAACAGTTACAACGTCGAGCAGTTTTTAACACTCAGAGCAATCGATGGGAGCTGAGCAAAAGGATTCCATCATGCACCGTGGTACGTCTGCCTTGATGGAAAAATCAGTGGCTTCTTGGCATCTCGATGACTAACTTTACACCCGTTGGGCCCCGATTATTCGTAGTGGCAGGGAGTTTATGAGGTGCTGGATGGATGGGTCCTGCAGATGGCGGTAGCTTTAATAGCAGGGAACTTCTTCAACAAAGGTATATGCTAGTAAAATCAATTACTGTTCTCATAAAGCATGCTAGCAGCTAACTTGTATAACCTTGTGTGCTGACTGTGTGCTGATCTCATGAAGATTCATTGTTTGTGGCTCACAGAGCAGCTGTTCCTACCAGCAAAGTGTGTTTAATGGAGCTCAGGTGGAGCAGGAAAATACCTGAACTCCAGGATTCTCTGGTTGCTCGGTGTATTATTTGTTGTGAAAGAGTACTCGACGTTTCTCTAGTACCGCTTAAATCAGGCAGCCTGATGAGACGTGTTAACTTAGGGTATAACAGGTCTGTGTTTGTGAACCTCCAGACTGCGTGGCTGAACTTGGTTTATACATATATATATTTTATTCCCGTTAAAACACTGTGACAATCCCTGGCATCCTGTCCTTACATAGAAATTCAAGATTTTCCTCTCACATCCATCTTTATTATACAAGAAGTGTTAAGTGCCACTTGGCTTAGTCTTTAGCTAGAGGGGAGAAAACCTGAAGTTCAGAGAAAATTGGTTTAGTGGCTTTGAAGTTGTTTGTGCTTCCATTTGGAATATTCATGCGTGTGAGAGCACCACGCTGCATCCTCAAGTGATTCAAAAAGTCTGGGAGTACACAGGGGTCCTTTCCCTCCTGGCCGTCTTCAGCCGTTTGAAACCCGGTGAATAAGCAGATGTGCTTGCTGGTTCTGGTGGGAAGCGCCCTGTCGACCCCAGAGGTGCTCTGGCTGGTGGTCTCTGGAACGAATGCTGTTTGAGGGATTGACGTTGTTTTGGCTGGAAGCTGCTCTGAACGTTTTTATCAGTCGAAGACACCTTTTAAGGTGTCTAATTAACAAAAGGAAGGGCTGCAGTTACTACTAAAGCTTCGAGTGTGTTGGCGTTTTATAGTTCCTTTGTTTCGTGAGAGACCTCATCAAAACTGTTTGCAAATGGGAAAGGGTTAAGCCTTTAAATGTTGGGATTTACAGAAAACGTTTAAGGTTTACCGCTGAAAAAGGGATTCAGGAAGAAGGGAGATGCTTCTTTGTGTTTTTGACATTATTTCAAAAATAGTAACAAGCATTAATTAAAGGTGAGGAATATTTTGAGAAATAGTTCAAGAAATAAATATAAAACACTTGCTTTTGCAACGCCAGCGTTGCTGAAACGTGAAGTAGCATTGCCAGCTAGCTTAACACACTGACATGAAATAAGCCGAATGTGGGAAGTGGCACAATTCACGATGCGATCCGAAACCTGAACTGTGACCTTGCCTTCGACAGCCGGCCGCGTGGTTTCAGCTCTTTTTTGCTGCGTTGATGCCTTTGCCTTTGATCCGCAGTGTAAACCAGCGACTGCTGTGGGTGCTCTGCCTGCTGAACCACAGATGCTTTTGCATGCGTTCAGCGTTGTGCCGAGTATTTACACAGGGCTCACGGGCAGCTTCTTTCCGTGCTGGAGCGCCTTATTTACCTTCCCGCAGCTCGCTGTGGAAGCGCCATTGCTTTCTCACCCTAATGTCTTTTCTTCTTCCGTGCTGCTTGGCCACATTACTCCTCTCATTAGAACAGTCGCTTCTTAAGGTCGTCTCATTCCTTCTTTCACAGTTGCTTTCTTTTACGTTAGAGCACCTCTGGCCACCCGCAGAGGGGAGAGAAGCCTGTCCTTTGGGTGCTTCCAGGACAACACTGTTCCAAATTATCTCCCTGACCCTGCACTGCCACCTGACTGTGGGTAACACCTGCCGGTCTGAAAAGGAGCCCAGTGGCTTCCTTCTTTTTTCCTCTTTGCGTCTTGAGGGTCAGATGCACGCTGGGGCTGGCACGAAAGAAGTGGTAAGAGTGGCTGGGCATGAGCGTATCTGCCTGCAACACTGAAGTGACCCCCTGGGGAAGGATGCACGCTCCCAAGAGGTGCATTAAGCAGCCTGCTGTTACCACGTGGGGACAGGTCCTGCTCCCAGTGTTACCGCACCTCTGGTCCTCGATGAGCTGCTCCAGAACCCAGCCCACCGCCGAAACAAAAGGAAAGCGCTGCCCCAAAACGTGCGTTGGCTCTGCCACCTCGGGGAGGTGAGTCATCCTGGCTGGGGGCTGTGGAGAGCAGGAGGCTGCAGGTGTGGGCAGGGCGGGGAGCCAGCGCCGAACCAGCCCAGAGCGCCCTCCGGTACGTCATTTGGGTCGGAGATGGTGATGGTGACTGCACGGAGCTGGACAGATGAGGTTTTTTTCGTCTCCTGGTGGTGACAGGAGAATCGTGATGAACAGGAGTGTGACACAGAGTGCTTCAACGCTCCTGGAGGGAGGAGCAGACCAGCCTTTAACTTCTTGTGTATCCACGTGCACTCGGAGTGGTTCTGGGGTCTGCAGTCACCTGTTTTCAGTCCCTCAGGCTGACGCCTTGGTTGTGCCCACCCCTCTGTTTGGATGTGTACCCGTGGCTGCCTGCAAGAGGCTTCTGACCGCTTCTCTTCAGCTGGGTTCTCTCTGCTCGCTTCTCTGTGGCCCCACAGCACGAGGAGCCCAGGCCCCGACAGCGCGGGCTGCCTGCTGGCTGCCCTTCCTCTCACCACCCTTGTGCTGCACCCAGCACGCGTTCAGGCCCTCACAGGTCCGGTTTTGTGTGCCTGAGCTAGCAGCAAACCATTTGCTGCTTGTTATCATGTTAAAGTAGGCTTTTGTGAGGCACAGAGCCAGCAGAGCTGCTCGGAGCTGCCCAGAGGAGTCCTGCTGCCAGCAGGCTGCTGACGGCACTTGGTTCCTGTGTCAGGGCTTGCTGGAGCGCTCAGGAGCTGGTTGAACACCAGCAGCAGCAGCAGGAGCCCTCACAAAGTCTCTGAAGGTGCTGGTCAGCACCAAAACTGGCACATCAACTGGTAGGACCACAACAGCCAGCTGGTAACGTAGCTCAGTAGCCTTGAATTTCTTTTTGTTGCGGTAAGCGCGCTGTGCTACAGAGGGATCTGGCTGTAGGGGTCAGTGTGCAGAGGTCCAATCCAGTGCCAGGTCTGGCCTGTTGATGCTGTTACAGGGAAGACCATGCTAGCTTAAGTCCGCTTCATAGTTGTTTGCTTCAGGGTGCCTCACCTAATTTTTTATTTATTATTTTGTTGTTGTTACTTTTAAAGTGATTTTAATTACTGAAATTTAATCTCAAAAAAACAAAATCGTGTGGTGGTTGTGTAGGGTGAGCCGCTGTTGTTCAGCGTGCAGCTTTATCCTGGGATGTGGTGACAGGAGGGAGCAGGAGGTATTGTTCGTCCCCCCGTCTCCAGGATGGTTCATAACACCATCGTGGGATAAACGTTTCTCCCCAGTGCTGTCCCAGCGGTGCGCCCCAGACGCACTGATCAATCTCTGTGGTCGGCTGAGGATGAGTGCTGGCTGCTCTTGCTCTGATTCTGAGCAGCCTGTTGCAATGAGCGGAGCAGGAGCTGTTGCATTCATGCTGGAAGGCAGCAGACCCGATTCCTGGCATTGTCAGGTGGATTTTTTTTTTCTTTAGTGGCTTTCTCTTTAAATCGGTAATACGCTTTTATCTCTAAAAATGCTGGAAACTGATAAATGCTGGGAATTCAGTGAAGCCAGTCGCTCCTAAGTCACAGCTGTGTTTTCCAGAACCTGTCTTGAAATCAGTTTTGCTGGGGCACCAAAAGAAGCCCCAGGAAATCGCGTCTGCTCCTCTCTGATTCACGCTTTTGCTCCACTTCTGCAGGAGTTTTTTGAGAACCCCGCTTTCCGCCCCGATGGCATGAAGCTCTACCCCACGCTGGTGATCCGCGGCACCGGTCTGTACGAGCTCTGGAAGACTGGGAGGTACAAGAGCTACCCCCCTAGCACTCTGGTGGATCTCGTGGCCAGAATCCTGGCTCTCGTCCCGCCGTGGACACGCGTGTACCGTGTTCAGAGGTAATTTTCTGTGGTGGGCTTTGTGTATTGATTTATTGCACTTGGAGGGATTCTTACTTTAATTACAGCAAGCTCTGACTCAGCCTGTTACTATTTTTCAGTCGTAATCGTTAATGCACTAAAGATTTTTAAACTGCTTCCTATCTATTCAGAATGGGAAAGGCCAAGTGGAACGAGAAGCTGTTTAAATTGAACTGCCTCTCTAATGCACCCATAAACTTCAAGATTTCTGGAGGCCCCATTTTCCCTGCCAGTCAGAGGAGCATAGGATGCAGCACACGCAGTGCTCTAATGATGCTGATGGATAATTGCCTCTTGGCTGTGGGCGAAGTTTCCTATATTTATTACAGGAGCTACGAGGCATTTCATTTTTTTTTTTTTTTGGCTCTAAAGACTTCCTGTCTTTCCCCGTGGGCGTTGCAGGGTTTTCATAAATATATGACAGTAGGGCTGTTATTTCCCTTCAGGAGCCTCGCTTCCCTGGGCGATAGGTAATACTCGCCCTAGCACTGTGCTTTCAGTGTGGGGTCCTTCCTAGGTGATTTTTCTTCTGTTATCTCCGACATGCCTGATGCTAGGAAGGGAGGCTGTAGCTTGCTTCACCTATTTTTGCATGTGCAAACAGTGCTCCATTGGCTTCCAGCTACACGAGGTGGAAACAGTGCCAGGGCTTAGCACTCTGCGAGTGTGCAGGATGAGAAAGCCTGGTGTTAGACCTCACCTGGCTGGATGTCTGTGAGGCATTTGAGTTGTGTGCCCTTTCAGAAGTGGGATGGAGGGAGAAGCAGAGCAGCGTGGCAGAGGAGGAGGTGGCTGAAGGCAGGAGACGCCGGGCAGCCTTGACAAAGTATGGACTCAGGCTTCTCAGTGGAGTTTCTCAAACATTTCCTTAAAAACCAGTCTTGCTCAAAATCGCGTTTATTTACAGTGACACAAAGTTCCAGGGTGTTGGGGAAACCTTGCGGATGGTGCAGAGCTGAGAAGCGTTGGAAGAGAGGGCGCACAGGCAGGATCTGGTGGTGCTGGTGCTGGGGTGGTGGAGGCAGGGCAAGGTGCAGTTCGGGGAAGTTTGAGGTCAAGCTCTGAGGGGGCTGTGCTGCAAACTGGGAGATCTCCACGTGGAAATAGGAGAGGAGGAGAAGTTTCTGGTGTCTTGGTCTGTAATATAAATAGGCCACTGGTGAGTGCAGCTGTGAAAAGCATTTATTCAGGATTAACGTTTTAGAGATAAAAGTATTAATGCAGACAGACTTTCGTAAGACCTTATCTGGAATAATCCCCATCTTGAGAAAATGAACTGTGGAAGTACGTGCAGAGGGGCATCAGCCTTTTGTTTGAAGGACAGAGGCGGACAGAAAATCTCTACAAATCTGTGAGAGAAGGAAAATAACCCTGTAAGAAATGGGAAAATTGATTCGGGCACAGAACAAAATGGGAAATAGCCGTGCACTGCGAGGCAGGAAGCTGGGAGTTTTTTGTCAGCCAAAGGAATGAGGTTCTGGAGTAGCTTTGCAAAGTTACCAAAGAGGAATAGAAGGAAGCGTGAACAGAGTAGGGCTTGATTAAGCTGATGAATGCGGCCATGACGCAGCAGACACGGACTCGGCGATGCTTTCTGCAGACCTCTGCTGCTGTGAGAAACCAGTGGCTGTAGCTGAGCTCTGGGAAGGACGTGGTGCCGGTGAAGAAGGCACAGCATGGCTTGCAGGAAGCATCTACGCGATATTCCCTCAGGCTTTTCTCATCAGTCGTAGAAGCGTTATTAAAGACACAGCCCCTGTCTTTTCCCTCCTGGTGGGTTCCAGTGATGGGTTCCACAGTGGCCCGTTTGTCCCTGATGCTGTCACCACAGCTCACACCTGACACAAATGGCTTTATTCTTGGAGGACGGCAGGAGCTTGCAGCCTAGCAGATCTTCTCCTGAAGAGCACAGGCCTGCAGGAGGGTTTGCCCGGTGTGCTGGTTTCCCTCAGCTGGATGATGGCGGTGGGTTTCCGCAGTCCCCAGCAGCAGCCTCCCTCCAGCTGTCACCCCGCGGTGTCCCCGTCCCAGTGAGTAGCTGTTTTCTTGCTGTCTGGCTCACATTATCTGAAACTTGTTCTGGGTGATTACAGATTTGCACACCTCCAGTGCAGAGTCCAGAAGCCATTCCTTTGATCTAAATCGCTTTCGGGGTCGCTGTGTGACCCTGCAGCAGGGACAAAGCCAGATTTCCAAAACGTTCGTGGCCTGCTCCCAGCACTGCCTCGCTGAGGTCAGCAACGTTCTTCCAGCTCCCTGTTGCAGCCCCCTCTAACCTTCCTTTTCCATCTCCTGCCAGCCTTCTTCCACAGGCCCTTCCTTCTTCACATCTTGTGTTTCAGGCTCTGTTTTCACCATCCTTCCAGATTCAGCTTGCGGCAAAATAGCGTAGAAGTCTTTCTGTCCCAGGAAACCAGGTTAAATATCTTCTAGAAAAATAAAATGAAGATTGAGATGCTGATGGAGAATATTTCTCTGTGGCTACTTCAGAACGGTTGGAGATGCGTAACACTGTCCTTGTCCTCAGCGTGAACCTGACTAGCACCTGGGAGCTCTGGTGCGCGAGGAGGCGTGAAGTGACGTTTCCTCTGGTGGATCTTGGTGTTTTGTGTGGATGTTATTTCCACTGGGCTGGTAGGGACATGTAGGTCTGAAAAAATAAAATATTTAACTGAGATTCTACAACGAGCCGTGGCTTTAGGGTGGAAAAAAGGATCTTTGGCTTCCCCTGCGTGTGCCAGTCAAGTGGTTCACGAGTGCCCTGAGTGATGCGAAAGATTTGAAACACAGAAGGTGAAACAGGCCCTGCAGCACCTTCTGGTGAAGGGAACGTTTACGGTAGTAAAGTCAGGATTTAATCCCCCATGTCCCTCAATTTGTTTAGCATCGTAACAAGTCCTGAAATCACCGGCACAGCGCTGTCCGGTGGCTGCTCGAAGCAGGCTGTTAACGGTGCGCTGACGGTGCACCCAGGGCATTTATTTAAATACTCTACCCTTGTTGAACTGGGGACAGAAAACCTATTTCTTGCTTTCTTTTTCTTAAAAAGCTTACTTTCTACATTCATATTTTAATTTAGCCAGTTCCCTGGTGGGCAGATGAGAGAGGCTCGTCACCTATCTTGTAATCTTCCATTTCTTTGGAGCAGATTATTTACGGTTTCATACCCAGCCCTGGGTTTTGCTAAAGACTTGGTACCGGAAGACATCAGGGTGTTTTATCTGCGTCCCTCCGGGGGAAACGCAGCCAGTCTGACTTCTTGGAGTTGTTCCATAATGAGAAGAAAGGCACTTTAGTGAGCTGATCACTGCAGAGCTACATGCCCTGATGAAAACGCCGCTCTCCTCTGGCGAGTCCTTTAGTCCCAAGGTGAAGTGCTCGTTTCCTCTCGTTGATGCTCTTTGAAGGATGTTGCGTTGGCTCTGTGGTTTGTATTTACTCCAAGAAATCCATGAATGGATGAGCTGGTTAGCAAATTGTGCTTTGACTCAACCTTTTGGCACGCAAGGGTAAGAGGCAAGGGGTTTTTTGTGAGTCTTTTGTCTTTATGGAAAGAAGAGCAAGGAAGAACAGGGTGGGGCAGTAAAACACGAGCCTTATGCTGGACAAGATTGTACTGGAACTGGAGTGCGATGGTGACATGGGAGAACCCTGAGCACTTGTTTTCATTCGAGACAGGAAAGGAAAATTGCCCCCTTGCCCGTCTCACACTTCTGCAAGGCTAAAGCAGCATGAGGATGAAGTCTTTAGGACCCTTGAAGACCTTTTTATTTTCTACAGCTGCTGCCAAAGCCTGTAATTGTTAATGGAGCGAATGCAGGTCCTCAAGGAGCTGAAGGGATCAATTAATACATTTTGCAGAGGTCATCAGACAGCTGCTGGGTGGTGATGACTTTCAGTCACTGCTGAACCAAGATGGATTAAGCTAATTACCTTACCAAGTCCCTGAGCCATCCTATTCTCCGCGTGTTTTGGTGATACTCTGTTCTCCTCTCTGTCTGTGGAAGCACTCGGGAGAGGAAGAGGAGGAATTCTCACCCAGGAACGTACATAAGGCACACTGAGCAGTCCTTGTCTCTCTGCACCTGAGGAGGGTTTGATTTATTCCGCAGTGCCCCTGGGTGGTGTGTGATCAGAAGTTTGAGCAGGGAAGAGGAGGAGAAGGGTTTGGAGCTGGGGTGGAGTGCTGCAGTGGGTGGAAGGGGGCTGAGGTTGGGGTGCCCCGCTGGCTGTCTTGCTGCTTTTTCAGCTTGATGTAGTTGCTGAAACCCTCCTTTCCCCAGTGTCTGCTGTGGAAGGCAGTGCAGAGCCCAGATCTGGTGCTCCTTTCCCGTTTCATCTCAGAGCCTCCCTTGGAGAGCTGAACGAGGGGGCCTTGCCTTTTGCAGCTCAGTGGTTTGCGTTCCCACAGGGAGGCTCCAGCTTTTGGGCCAGACTTTGCTGCAAATCGTTGGCTAAACAGAGCTGTCTCGCTTTTAAGCAGCACGCTTCCCAACATAAAGGTGTTGTGCTTCTGATGGGTTTTCCTGGTGGTCATTCAGCTCAGACACCGAAAAAGGATGCGCTCTGGTTCCCAGCAGCTGCTCTCCAGCAGCAGCAGGTGCCGTGAGGGATGTCTGACCTGGAGACCTGGGCTGGGCTGGATGATCCTTTTCGTCAGCTTTCTGAGTGAAGAACTGGGAGTAAAATTAGACCCTAATTCTCAGGGTTGTAAAAGCCTACTTCTGCCTTCACTCTTTTTACTGAAATGAACTCTGTAGCTTTTTCCCTTCATTTTCCTCCTGCTTTTAGTTGATTTTTTTTTTTCTCTCCTGTGTTATTTCTTGTTCAACCAAAGACTTGAAACAAATGTAATTCAGGTAGGTTCTGGGGCTGCTATTTGGGATCTTGGCCTCGGTGACCATAGCAGTACTTCCTGTCTGCTGATGCAGTTGCTTGAGATTTTTTTTGTTTTCCTTTAATACACAGAGATATCCCGATGCCGCTGGTGAGCTCTGGAGTGGAGCATGGGAACCTGAGGGAGCTTGCCTTGGCCAGGATGAAGGATCTTGGCACACAGGTAAGGTATTTCTCAATCAGCATTCAGAGCGAGCTGCTCGATGTCCCACAAAGCAGCAGATCATTTTTGCGAAGAAAGGAGCGATCAGAAGACGTGACGGGAGCCGGTTTTAGTGCTGAGCTGGAGCAGTCTGCAAAGGTCTTTGAAGAGAAACCAGAAAACCCCCACCTCGGTGATATTTTGGAAAAGCTGGTCTAGAACTTGCCCCATCCCTGACTAAGCTAGTTTGTGATACTCTGGTTTTTAACAGACCGAAACCTTTTAAGCCAGAGAGAAAGCAGAAATGTTTGTTTTTAATTTATGCTATTAGAAATTCTCCTTCCTTTCCTTTTCCCACGCATGCACTTAGTAGACTGAGCAATTGGAAGAAAAGCTCTTAGTCTGAGGCCAGACAAATCTTCCAAGGGAGATTTCAGCACAGATGAATGAGACTTGATGTTCTTGATATTTCTTATGTCAGAGAAAAATATAAGCAGGGCTTCAGAGGAGGAAGGAGGTCATTTATGTCTGGAGTCAGGGCAGGTACCCAACCCAGCCTTGGTTTTGCTCCAGAGGTCGCAGTCAGCACCACCGTGCCCCACATGGCCTGCTCTGACACTGCTTGCTGTATGAACCCCCCCCAAAAAAACTCAGTCCTCAGGCACAGGTTGCAGATCGCCCCAAAAAAACCCCAGAGGGTTTTAATGGCTTTGGAGAGGCAGTTCCTCACCACGAGTGTGCTGTGATTTCATGCTCCCTCCTTCCACCTCACCTTTCCTTAGAGAGGTTTTAAGGCATTATTGCATCCAGTGGGATGGGAAATGAGGCAGCCCAGACTGCAGTGAGAGCCTTGGTTTACCAAGAGGGCAATAAAAGCCCAGTCCAGATGTGCGGCTGTGTGTGCTTCTGGGGATACGCTGGGTGGGTTAGATTTTGTTTTAACTGGCGTACAGGGGATGGAATGGAGAGGGTTTGGCGGGGGGTGGGAGTGGGGAAAAACAGAACAGGCAAGCAAAGGAATGGTTTGGGGCAAGAGACCAGTGACAGTTTTTGCAGATGTGCACCAGCTAGCCCTTAGTCTCTTCGCTGAAGTACCCAAGGATACTGAAGAAGCAGTAACAAAGGCTTCAGCTGCTGGTAGCCCCACGTGAACCTGTGCTGCTGAACCTCGTTGTTGGCGTTGAACGTGGGCAGTCCTCTAGGCTACATGCAGCTCCTTCCTGCCTTTGCCATCTCCCTTGGATCTTGCAGTTGGAGTGCAAAAGATCAGCAAATAAACTCCAGCCTGTCTTCCTTCCAGCTGGGCGTTCTTTACCAACCTAATCTCTCCTAAGCTGGTGCCCTGGACTGTCTCCTCAAATCGCTCCTCACAGTCTCTCTCCAGGAGCAGGCCAGGATTTGGCAGACAGCTTTGCTGACCACAAAAGCTTCCATCCCTCCTGCTGACTTCTCCCTTCAAAACGAGGCAGGGGAGACAACCTCCACGCTGCAGCTAAGCCGTTTCAATTGAGCTCCTCAGGGGAGCTCGTCCCTGGGTTTGATGCTAAAACCACCTCGCTCGATCTCAACCTGATCGCGACCAGCTGGAGAAGCAGGGCTCTCTGATCTGTGGCACGCATTGCTGAGCCCAGTAACTGAGCTGAGCCGTTAAAGGGCTTGTCAGGCTGGCAGTCTTCGCTGTTAGGAGAACCAAATCGGTAAAAAATCGCTGCTGTGCAGACGATTGTAGTTTTTAATTTAGTGAGGCAGAAACACTGCAGCTGCTGGAATGAGGAAGCAGACAGCCTGCTGCAGTGCAGCTTGAAATGCACAGTACTGTCGTGAGATTCTTGTGTCAGCGGACGAAACTATAAATATGCTTTGTCCTTTTTTTCTCTCAGCTTGGAAAAGGCCAAGGCAAGGGCTTGCAGGAATTGCGTTTGTTTAAGGGTTGGGGATCAGTCACGCCAGCACTGCAACGGGTGTCTGGCATTGCTGGAGGCATTGTTCCTGAGCAGCCTTGTGGGAGGCACAGGGTGCTCCCTTCGTGATGGTCAGCCACTGCCTGCAGCTGGAGGTGTGTGCGCGTTGGGCTGGGGCGTAGAATTTTAAAACACCTTCCCAGAATGCGTCGTGCTGGGGTTCTTATTTTGGAAATACACGGCCAGTCGGCGCTGCTGCTGGTTGCCAGCGGGCCGTAGCTGCTCTGAGGTGATCTTTCTTCCCTCCAAGTGGAATGGAAGGAGCATCTGAAAGTCAGCTGCTTTGGGTGAAAGTTTTGTGGCTGCACTTGGCTGACCGAAGTTGGATTCGTCTCCACGCTGGGTTTTGCAGTAGCCCTGAGGTGTGATGCACGCGGGCTCTGCAGCAGGAGTGCTTGTGCTGTCACAGCTGCTCACTGGCATGAGTGGCTGCCAGACCACTCAGCCCCTCTCTGAAGCACTGAGCTTGGAGCTCTGTCTGCTCTCCTGCCTGCCTCCGGAGGGAAGAAAGGTTTCTTCAGGCTGTCTTTGTTCTCTCCATCGTTGGTCCCGAGCCTCAGTGATGTTCTGGCGAGGCCAGATCAGCATCAGCTTTGCTTTCGGAGATTTGGGTTAGGACTTCAGCAGTTCTTGAGTGAGCATTTAAAAGCAAGGTAAGGCTCTCTGAGAATCGTAAAGTGGTTATGGAAAGGCTGTGATGCCTTAGCATAGGTTTTGCCAATGTTCAGTCTTTCTGGTGTAGGGGGAAAATGGATTGTGCCAAATCCTTCCTCTGGTCTTTCGTCCCTGTTGACTTTCCCTCCAGACCCGGCTGTCTGTGGATCAGAGGGTGCCTTTCCTCGTGAACCACGGTGGTTGCTCAGTGAAATGATTTCTACCAGCGTGTCTTTCCTTCTAGCGCTACGACCGCTTTCCAAGGAGTGTGAGGGATGGGTTGGTGAGCAGTTTTATTTTGAAGCCTACCCATCTGAAACTCATCCTTGCAACCGAACGTTATGTCAGCTTAGTTTTGAGCCCAGTGGGTGGCTGGAAATCTGGGTGTTTCAAAACCTGGTGTATTTCTTCCGTGTAATTTTTCTTTCCCTTTCTTTTCCAAGTGTCGTGATGTAAGGACGAGAGAGGTTGGGATTCAAGAGATTCACCACAAAGTGCGTCCGTATCAGGTAGGCTTTGTCCCTTTCCTAGGGGTTTGCTTCAGACACAACGTGCTGCATGCATTTGGTGCAAAATAAGCAACTCTTGCCACTGCTTCTCAACCTTCCCTTTTCTCCCTCCTCTTTAAAAAAATAAATAAAGAAGGATTTAGAAGATACCAAAACCGCAGTGTATACACGCTGAACAGGAAAGAATGTTTAGCAAGAGGGGCGGTCAGCCTTCTGTGTGAGCGTACGTGTTTGTGCAGGCAGGCAGTGCACGTAGAAATCCTGCGCGTGTGTGTGTGTGTATTTCTGAGCAGAGCCACTCCGCGTAGGACACACATGCAGTGTTTTTCCTTCCTCAAACGGATCACAAAAAGATTGCGGTGCTTGTTTTATGGAAAGGAATATGCATGCTGCTGAACCTCAGCATCCAGTTCAGGAAACAAATTCTCCCTCTCTCTAGTTACAAGAAGGGGTCCGTCCTCCTGGAAGGGTGCTCGGGGTGTCCGTGGCCAATTATCTTGTTCTTGGTTTGAGCCAAGGTTGTACAGCCTCCTTTGTACGTCGGCCTTGCAGCCTTTCTGCTCCCTTCCAGTTCTGCAGCCTGTGGTCATTCCACAGCATTCCTTCCAAAGATGGCTGCTGTCAGCAGCGCTAGTGTGATTTAAGCTGAAAATTCCCTGAGTGGTTAGCAAATAGCTTATCACAGGGTTTTCAAAGTGAAATTAGGTTGAATATTCCCTTTGTTAAACTCGTCTGTCTGAGTGGCAGGGGGATGTCATTATGTAGTCTTAGCAAAATTTATCGTGACAGCAAGCAAGAGAAATATTCTGAAAATGCTGTAATTTTTCATGAGCTTTGACTAATGACAAGGCGTGATGTTTACTTACAAAGCCAAGAAAACAACGCATCCTCTTGATAAGAGAGGCTATCATGTCAGAATGAAAATAAATTAATTGTTTCCCATAATTAGTCGCACTTTATGCAACTTCCTTCTGTTAAGGATCAGCGGGCTGCATGCATTTTTACAGTGGTGATGGCGTGTCTCCTTTGAGAAGTCTTTACAAGAAAAGAAAAAATCAATGTGAAGCGGATTACTTGCCTGCAGCTGGTTATTTACAGAGCTGTCTCTCCGCTCCCTTTTCAATTAACGGCGTCTCTCCGTGGCAGCAGAGGGTCCTTGCTCGCCAAGTGGCTACGGCCGCGCGGTGCTGCCCAACAGCCGTCGGCATGCTCCGGTGGCTCGGTGCCGTGAGGAGATGTGGGGCTGGCGCTGCAGGTTTCCCCCAGTATCCCAGGAGAAGAAGGCTCTGTACGTCTCATGAGTCTCTGCGAACCCGCTGAGGGGATTTTTTTAATCCTAGGACCCTCTGTTACGCCCAGGGAAGCGGGGAGTGCTTGATCCAGCGGGGACTTTGCTGAGCAGGTCGGGTTGTCTGCTGTGTGCTGGCGGTGCTGTAAAACGCCCGCAGCGCAGGGCCTGCTGGTGGAGGTGCCTGTGGCCTTGCTTCGCTTCTGTCCACCAGAGCCTTCCCACCTGGGTGAGGGCACCCAGGCACGACTGGAGGGCAAGCAACGGAGCTGAGTTTTCTGTTCTTCTTGGTTTTGTTCTCATGAGAAATGGGGAGTTCTCACCCCTGCCATTTCCAGCTCTCAGTATAGCACTGTACAGTACATTTTCTGCTTTGGTTTTTGAAATTAACATTGAGCTGCACTGCTTTCCTAGCCTGAGCTCCCCATACGCTTCTAACAGCAGAATCTGGTTGTTTTACAGCCCCTCATGCTCTCTGATTTCCCCTCACATTTCCATTTTCCTGGTGGCGTTATGTGCGCACCAGCAGACCTGGCTCAGCCTGTGCCAGCCGTCCTCAGCAAGCTGGAGCGCGGCTGTGCTCAGGGAGAAAGCGGCACGCTGGCAGACAGCTGTCTGGGTGCTCACCCCTTGAGCTGCGCATCGGTGTCAGAACGAGCCCTGCTTCCGCAGTCAGGAAGGGCTTGAGCCGCGAGCTGCCTTCACCCAGCCTTCGTCATGGAGCGGAGCAGGCAGGCGACAGGATCCCTCGCGGCTCTTCTGTAAACAAATCTTTAATTCATGGTGTTCTAGGTCTTAGGGGATTTGCAGAAAAAAATGCTGAGGGCTTTATAGCAATGCTGGGAAGAGCATGGCAAGGTCTGCGCGGGGATCAGCCCTGTAGCTGGAGACCCCCAGGCACGCAGCGTGCGCTCCTCAGGCCCTCGATCCCACGAGCCAGCCAAGGGCTGCTGCTGCTCACCTGTTGAGCCAGGCGGCGCGGGACGGCATGCTGGCGTCTGCGTGGCAGCTGGCTGTTGCAGGTAGGCAAGGAAGTCCCTGCAGCAAGGATGGGTGTCATTCCAGCTACGCCAGATGAATGCAGAGCACAAACAGTGACTCATCGTGTCCCCAGCGACGCGTCGTGATTGTCATCGGTGACAGGATGCATCAGATTAGCTCGGTGCTAACTCTGCCTCAGAGAAACCCATCTGTCATGCCGCGAGCTCTGATCAGGTCTCGTGTGGTCACGGGGAAGGCTCTTCTGGTGTAGTGTCTTGGGTCCTGGGGCTGCTCCTTGATGCTGGGAGGTCATGACTGTCTGGAAAAGAGGTTTCTTACCCATCAGTAATTCCTTGTAGCTTGTAGGTGCTCTGCAGAACTACTTTCTTCTGCCCAAGCGTGACCTTTATTGTATTCTCCAGTCAGTCAGCTCTCCTTTTGCTTTTCCCTCCCACTTGCTGTGGTCTTCAGAACTGCCTTTACCGAGATCCTTACCGAAAGCTGGGTTCAAGGCCAGCAGTGTGGTGCTACTGGTCAGTTCTCAGGGTGCCTGTCGGGGTGGGTTTGGGGTCTCCAGTACCATCTGAGGGGGTGGAACCGCCCTCCCTGCAAACTCTGTAAAGCACAAGTGTCGTTTGTGATGTGTTGCGAAGGCTCCTGGCGCTCGGCACCAACTGCTTCAGGCCCATTCCTGCTGCACTTTGCTCGTGTAGCTGTGTCCAGTGTTTGCTGGAAGGAGCCAGCTGGTGGTTTGTGAGGTTGGCTGCAGTTCTGTCCCGTCAAGTGCTGGAGTGGTCTGTGTCTTCGGTATGACTGCAGGAACAGCAGTTCCTATCCAGTACTGCTGAAATCCATCCAGAGTCAAATTGGCCTTGGAGAAACCATCAAATCGTAACGGTTTAGGGCCCATGAAACTGGTTTTGGTCTGTCCAGCACGTTGCTAAAAATACTTCAACAGGTTTTGCGCTTCCTTTTTCCTCTTTGTATCCTTCATCACTTCTTCCCTTTGACCAGATCGAGTTAATCAGGAGGGACTACGTGGCCAACGGCGGCTGGGAGACCTTCCTGTCCTACGAGGACCCCGAGCAGGACATTCTCGTGGGCCTGCTGCGGCTGCGGCAGTGTTCGGAGGAGTCCTTCAGGCCCGAGCTGAGGGGAGGCGTGTCCATTGTGCGGGAGCTGCACGTGTACGGCAGCGTGGTCCCCGTGAGCACTCGGGACCCTTCCAAGTTCCAGCACCAGGTACCTCGAGCCATCTCTGTTTGTCCTCTGCACACCCCGCTCCTCCCCACCCCTCCCAGTACTGGGAGAAGGATTTTTATTTGGTCTCTAAGATTCTTGGTAGCCTTACAGCAGCAGCAGAAGCGGCGTTGAATTTGAGCCCCTTCTTGCGCTTCGCGTGCCGAGATGCTGCCACTGCTGGGTCTCGGCTGGGTGGTGGTAGTTTGGCAGCTGCTGCTGAGATGAAAGAGCTGAATGCTGGCTGCCGTGCTCACGTCTGCGCGGAACGAGAGCCCACGTACGCCGGTGCTGGTTTGGCTTTCAGGTGCTGAGGGTCTCTGGTTCTGAGGAGTCTTGGCTGTGATACCCCACAGCGTACCTCGGACGTCCCTGCAAACGGAGCAGAAGCAAAACAAGGGGGGTGCATCCCTGGGTCTTTATATTTCCTTCGGAAGTGGCGTCTGTTCAGCAGATGGAATTCGCTTCTGAGTTCTAAAGTACTTACAGGTGGAAGGTGAGGGTTTATTTCCAGGGAACATGCCTTGAACAAGAGAATATGCGTTATTCTTACCACCAAAACAGAAGAAACTCCGCGTTGGTTCTGAGGTGCTTGTTGCTGTAGGAGTTCTGGTGAGGCTTCTGAGTTCATCTCCTCATTGTGCCTGACAGTTTGTTGTTTTTTTTTTCCCTTGTGAGACCATTTCACGTCTGTCCTAAAGCATGTGGAGAGCAGGGTGGAAAGCTAGGTTCCTCACTCCTTGCAGTGAGTCGTGTGAGGGTTGCACGTGATCCTTCTGCTGCGTGCAGCGTGCTGGGGCCTGCGGTGAGCACAAATGTGGATTCAGTTTCGCCCTGGTAGATGGTGAACCTTGCGCCTGAGCTTTTAAAAAAGCAATCAGTTTGTCCTCTGTGCCAGAACTGCTTAGGGCTGGTGTTTTAAATTAACTTCCTTGTATTTATTAATCATTCCCTGGGCACATGCATTAAGATGCAGCGTTGTCGGAGGCGGACGTGTCGCCGTAAGGCAGCGGCTGTTTAGAAATAATAATTAATAGAGGAACAGCGAACGTCTCCGCGGTGAGGTGGCTAACGTTTCAGAATGTTGGAAGGAAAAAGTGGTCATCCAAAGTATTAAAAAAATAAAAAGTAAAAAGAAGGCTGCCAAATACGGGCATTGAAATAGGCTGGAGGTGGAAATTTCATGGTGTGTGACGCAGTGATGTTCGTTTGGAATAGTCAGTTGTCACGAGGTTGTGGGGACAGTTTCTGATCAGAACGACGCTTCAGAATGAAGATTTCTGTGTGCTACTTACAAATGCCTGTAACGGTGGTAGAATTAAATCACATCCACTTCAGTTCCAGCACAGCCCCAGCCTGTGCATCCTGTCAGGAAAACAGATGAGCAGAGAGCCAAGCGTAATTCCTGCATCCCGGTGTCAGACGTGAATTAATCCAATCAGTTGTTCCCAGATATAAGGGATAACTGCGCTGTCAGATGGGGTGGAGAGGCTGTTCCCTTGTTTTGAAGCGTTATTTTGATTCCAGCGGTGCTCCTGCTGTGCAATATTTCCTTGAACAGAGGCAAGGATCTGCTCCAGAATATTAACGTGGCCTCCTGCGATCCCTTTTGCGTGGGCACCTCCCGTGCTGCTTCAGGGTGGCCCCTGGATGGGTCCTGTAGGTGGTAGCACCTCCTGGAGGGGCAGCAAAAATAAAGATTGTGAGGTGCTGAGGCAGCGGCTGTATCAGAAAAGCCAGCGGTGGTATCAGAAGGGCAGTGGTGATACCAAAGCGGTGACTTGTTCGGCTCCGGGGTCACGGGGTGCGTACCGAGTTGGCTAAAGTGTCCCAGGGCTTAGCTTCATTCTGCTGCTGCCACTGAGAAGCTGCCAGGCACTGGAACCGCACGTGGATAATTTCGTGATCCAAAAAGAAAACGCCAGCCCTGGGAACGCTGCGCTTGACGTTCGGCGTTAGCACGCCTCTGTGCGGGGCTCTGCCCAAGCCTGTCCTGCAGTGAGATCTGATCGTTCCTGTGCACGAACACATTTCTCCTGGAAATGTACTAGTGTTCACATGCTGACCTTGCTTGCGCTTTCTATTTTTACACAACTTATATTTTCTCCCTGTTATTTCTCCCTCTGCAGGGATTTGGTATGTTGCTCATGGAGGAGGCAGAAAGAATAGCCAAGGAGGAGCACGGGTCATGGAAAATTGCTGTAATTTCAGGTATCTTTGCTTTATCCTTTTCTTTTTATCTCAATCTGAAAATAAACCCACTACAAGCAACACCGCTTGCTGTGAACACTCATCCTATTAGCTCAAAAACGAGCATCAGCGGGTGTGTCTTGGTAATGGAGTCAACTCCCACCCGAGCTTTGCCCCGCACAGCACCACCCCGAGCAGCGTACCAGAGGACAGGCTGCAGGGAGCTGCCCGGCGGTGTCCGGGGGGGGCTTCCTCCTCCAGAGGCTGCTCCTGAGCTCCCTGGCCTGGCCTCCTCGCAGGCTGTTATCGCTGAGGGCTTGCTTTCCAGAGATAGCGAGGAGAGAAAATTGCCAGCCTCCATTTTAGAGCCTCTCCGCGAGCGCTGTCATTAGGGTGGACAGATGTGCTTTTAGGGTACATTAAGCGTTATCACGGAGGAGAGAGCTGTGGGAGGGCTGCAGCCCTCTCTCCTGTTTCGTTTTCAGGGCGCTGTGACTAAGGAGAGTGGCGACAGCGCAGAGCGTGTGTGTGAAGTCAACATCAGGGCTACCTTTGTGCGTTAATTTACCCTTAGATTAGCAGTTATGGGAGCTGTAGAAAGCTTTTACAGGCAGAGAGGTTATTTAACAGAGGAGGCTGGCAGAGTGTGTGCTGGGGGGGGTGAAAGAACTGCTGCAAAACAGACCTTTAGAAAAAGAGAGAGAGTAATCCTCTTCCACCCCACCAAAAAAATCCCGAAAAGCAGAAAGCCACACGTTCGAAGGCGCCGGGGTCTGAGAGAGGGCAGCGTGCAGGCAGCAGGCGGGTGCCCTGAGATAATTCATCCCGTATGCTCTGGGTTCCCCGTTTGTTCCTGTCTGAAGGCAGAGGGCTATGATGCTTCTCGGAGGAGGCAGTTTGGGCGGGGGATTTCACCTGGCTGAGGGATGTCCGTGCCTGGGAGCTCCCCAGTGAAACAGGGGGGGCAAAGTGGAAACTGTTTCTGTTTTGCTAAAAACATCTTGGCTTGGGATGTGTGGAGTTATGCATAGCAGTAATCCCTTTGAGTGGTGAGAAATAGCAGTAATCCCTCTGTGTTAAAGAACATTTCGGTAAGAGCAGAAAATGTACAGCAATTACATAAAAAAAAAAAAAAAAAAGATTTGTTAAAGCCTTCCTGTTACGGATTTTAGCTGTGTTTTAGCAGACTGATATGAAGAATGTCTTCTTTGCACCGAAGTGCAGTGCAGGAGCTCAGCCTTGGTGCATGCAGTTCGTGTCACCTTACCAGGACCTCATCTGTGATTTTTATTTGTTTTCCCCTGGGCTGGGAAGTACAACGCGGTCCGGTTTGTCTGTGTGACACAATAGTGCAGCATCTGCAAAGAACAGGAGTTCTCCAGCTGTTTCCTTGGAGATGTTATCACTTCGAATTTCAGTTCTCCTGTAAGTTTTAGCTGAAATACAAATGCAGCCAGAAGTTCTTTCTCTGTTGGAGGATGAGCTTGGTTTTGGTGCTTTTGGCTTCAAAACAGGTTTTTAATCTGGGAACCCATGGCAAAGTTAGGTTTCCAACATACCGCAAAATGTTCACTGCTGCCTAGAGAGAAGCACATAAGAGAAATCTGTTTGAAAATGTCTCTCGTAGGGCCCTCTATCTCATTAGCACTGTATGTTTTTTTGTTGCTAGCAAAGCAACAGAGGGCATGGCTGAATTTCTGCGCTCTGGCCATTTTTACTTCGCAGATTAGAAATAATTTTCCCTGTTTCCTCGGGCCCCCAGTGGCAGGGTGCCCCCAGGGAGCAGTACCAGGGAGCCTTGCTCTGCCCTCTCCATCTCTGGAGGTGCTCCACGGAATCGCAGAGTGGTGGGGGCCGGGAGGGCCCTCAGGAGATCGCCCAGCCCAGCCCCCTGCAGAGCCGGCTCCCTGCAGCAGGGCGCACAGGAGGCGTCCGGACGGGTCCTGGACGCCTCCAGAGAAGGAGACTCCACAGCCTCTCCGGGCAGCCTGTGCCCGCGCTCCCACACCCTCACAGTGAAGAAGGTTTTTCTCAGATCTGTACGGAACCTCCCGTGCCCCGGTTTGTGCCCGCTGCCCTCGTCCTGTCGCTGGGCACCTCCGAAAAGAGCCCGGCCTCGCCCGCTCGGCTCCCGCAGCCCAGGTATCCGCACACATTGGTCAGATCCCCTCTCAGCCTCCTCTTCTCCAGGCTGAAGGGCTCCGCTTCTCTCAGCCTTTCCTTGTACAGGAGATGTTCCAGGCCCCTCACCATCTTCATGGCCCTCTGCTGGACTCTCTCCAGCAGATCCCTGTCTCTCTCGTACTGAGGAGCCCAGAACCGAGCACAGGATTCCAGCTGCGGCCTCACCAGGGCAGAGCAGAGGGGAGGATCACCTCCCTCGCCCTGCTGGCCACGCTCCTTTCAGTGCACCCTAGGATCCTGTTGTCCCTCTTGGCCACGAGGGCACGCTGCCGGCTCGTGGCCAACCTGCCGTCCACCAGAACCGACCCCTGAGGAGCACCGCGAGTCACAGGCCTCCAGCTGGATTCCCTCTGGGCTCTGCGATTCTCAGTCCACCTCACTTCATTCTCTCCAGGCCACGCGTCCATCCCTAGCTCGTGGGGCTGCCGTGGGGTCCACTCACCCCTTAGAGGGTGAATCCGGGGAGTGGGGTGTGTTGCAGGGCTCCAGGAGTCTCTGGCTCATTGTTTGCCACAGCCTTGGATTGAAGCATGGCATGAAGTTGCCTTGGAAATGCATTTAATTCAAGACAATTAAGGTAAATTCTAAAGAAAGCTTTTATGTACATCTAAAACAAGCAATAATGTTAAGGGTTGTTAAGAAAAACAGGGAAGAAAGGAGAAAAAAAAAAAAAAAAGCCTATGCCTTGTGCTTTTAGCGGGAAGCATCGCTGTCCTGGCCAGGTGGCTCGCTGCCCCTCCTGATCAGCCTTCCTGACGTCTCACCGTGTCCGTTATGGCCTCCCTCTCCCCTCCATGGCAGAGCATGTGAGCTGCCACAGGTAATTTTCTTTTGTCCAGCTGCCCCAGAGGACTTCAGGCACATCCTTTTCCCCTCTGCTTCCTTCCCACGTGTAACCCACTCAGCGCTCCTGGTTAAACACCGTTGCACTTCCCCGCAAGCGCGCATGTCCCCTGTGCTGGGTCAGGTGTCGTGTCCTGCACTTTCCCATTTCTTCCCTCGAGGAGGGCTGAAATCCCTTCCCCCTCAGCAGTGAGTCAGAGGCACATTTGGCTGCGAAGTGCCCCCGTTTCCATGCTCTGTGTCAGGCAGTGCTGTAACATCACTTGATACAAACATGTAAATGGGCGACAAGTGAGTAATTCGTGATTGCCTCCTGATTAAGATCAGTAGGAGCATAATAATCACTTCGGGGTGACTGACCCCAGCATCTTTCTCCTAAGCATACTGCAGCAGTCAGGCATCCACAGTCACAAGGCTGTGAATAGAAATTAAGCTCATACCACCTGTTTTCTGTAGCCTCCACCAGAGATAACATCGCTCGTTACTGTGGGTGACTCATCTCCCAGTCTGTTGGTGCTGCTCCAGCATGCTGCCTCCTGTGTTTAAGGAAACTGCTGCTCCTGCCTTTGCCTTTTGCAGTTAGAGATAATACAGAGGTTCAGAACTTTCTAAAAGTAAACCTGATGCATCATAGCAGTGTTACATTCACCTGCAAGGAAAAACATGAAGGGAAGAGAAACCGAGCTGGCGTATAAATCAGAGGTAAAGTTTCGGGGCATGTTTGATGGTGCTCTGAAGTGTCTCAGTTTGCTCGTGCAAATAGCCCTGCGGTCACCCTGGAAGTAGTAAATTCCTCGAGTAATCAGTGTCTCACAGTTCGCGTTGGGTGTTGATTCATGGGCTGCCTCAGACTGCCAGCTGGCAGGCGGTGGGGCTGAGCTCCGGAGCGCTGCAGGATTGATGGGGTCCGGCGGGGCTCCCGGGGCTTTGCGCCCGTTGCTGGGTGGCTGTTTTTAGAAGTGCCAATCTTCCTGGCTGTTAATACGAGAAGAAGTGACCCAAGATAAGTGGAAATGTTAATGAAGTGGCTCTGTGATGTTTGCCTGCTTTAGATTGATGGCCTTTGGAAAGAAAAAAAAAAATGAGTTAGGTGAATTTGGGAGAAGCCAAGGAGAAAGCCATCCCAGTGGAGGGGTGCTGTGTGCGGCCCCCCAGTTCTGTGAACTTCAGTTCTGAGGGTTTAACGATGTAACAAATGTGAAAACAGGCTTGGTACTGCCTGAACTGGGAATTCAGTACAGGCACCAGCAGGAGCATTGTTGTCCTTAAGCAAGGGCACTGCTGCAAAACCCATTCTCCTGCAAGGGCCTTTTGGTAGGAAGCTGTTACGCTGCTGTCCGTGCGAACACAGATACCTAAAATACCCAAACCTTTCCTTGTCGCCTGTATTACAGCCACGTGGCCTGACTGCTGCGTGGCGCAGGCCAGAGGCTGTCACCTTCCTTGCACCAGCTGAGCGTGTTTTGGGAGGCGGGAGCCTGTCTTCGTTTGCTAAGGCTTTGTGTGTGTGGATGGTCCGCAGTCTCCAGGCAGTGCTGCTCTGAGATAATTCCGTGATTTAAGTTTTAGGTTCTGAAAATCCGATCAGTTCAGAGGCCTGGAGCCTCTGCCTGCCCCATGCCTGCTTTCCGTGCTGGCGTGCGCTCCATCACATCTTTCCCGTGCCCATCTGCAGGGGTGGGCAGAGGAAGAACCAGGAACGCCAGCGACGCTGACCCAGAGCCTTGCACAAAATCCCGGTGAGCAGGGGCTGAACGTCTGGGAAGGCTCCTTTGTGCTCCCTCCTTCCTCAACACCCCTTTCTCCAGCCTCAACCCGAAGTATTCCTTAGTTTATAAAACCCTAACTAATAATAATAAAACACGACTCGTGAGATGGGGTTAGTCAGGAGGTGTTTAGAAATGAGACTCGTGAAGAAACGGAGGTGACTCCTGCACAAGTGCCGCGTAACGCGCAGCGGTGCAGACTCGAGCCAGAGCTGTGAGCAATAGCGGTTTTTGGGGATTTTAGAAATAAATCCAGTTTTCTTTCATGGGAGTCTTCCTCTCTGACCTCTCGCACCGCCCACCAGTGCTAATCCTCCTTTTCAAGGCTGCGCAGGGGCGAAGGGATTAAAGCTTGTTTTCTGTCAAAGCTTTGAGCGTCCGTTTCCTCGAGCCGTGCGTTTCGTCTCTGCGGTGTTCACAGCCCAAGTCTGAGGCAGCCTTGCAGTCCAGCTTTTCCACTGCTGCTTCAGTCCAGAAATTCTTGTGCCTTAAGGCAGGCTTCCCTGCAGCGTGCTGCGTTCACCTCCAGAGCCTGGCAGAAGCCTGCTTTGCCGGCTTCGCCCCGTGCTCTGGGCAGCGCCCTGTGTCTCAGCAGAGCAGGGCGAGGACTTCTCCCTTCGCCAAGAGCTGAGGTGCTCACGAGACAGTCCGCAGGTTTTCTTTTCCAATTGCATCCAAACCAGGGCTGTGCAGACTAATGCCATCACTTCCTGCACTACTTCAGAGTGCATTTGCTTGCGCTCCTAGGAAAAAAAAATGCAGCGCTTCCCAGCAGGCTCTTTCCAGAGCATCTCATTCTCCCTGCTGTTCTTGGGGAAGACAGGTTCAGCTGAGCCTTTCTTCTCACAACACATCTCTTTGCTCTTAGAGATGTTTAATCTACAGGCAGAAGAGGAAGAAGGTGCAGCAGGATTTAACAGGCTTATTTACCCAAAGCCACGCAAGGTTACCTCCAAACAAAGGAAAATCTGAGGTCCCCTGCACCCAGGAGCCATCGCGGGCAGCGAACCGGCGAGCGCGGCGCAGAGCAAGCTGGGCTGTGCAGCAGCTGCCTCTGGTTAAATATCACTTCATTTGAGGAGGGCCGGTGGGAGAAGAGCATTTAATCGACTGTGGAGTCAGTGACAAACGCGCTGGGAGCGCGGTTGTAGGGGAAGATGAGCCAGGAAGGGCATTCTGGATTCTGGCCCCCACATGGGGAAACGATGGTGCTGACGCGATGGGAAAATGAGAAGAGCCACGGTGCAGCCTGCCTCGTGGGTGCAGGGTGCTTCCTTCCCCCCCAGGGGTGCAGTGGCACCGCTGGAGGTTTGACCAGACAAGCCAGAATTAAATATTGGCGGCAGCAGCAGGGCGCTCGGGGGCCTGCTTGCAGGGCTCCTGGGCAGAGCCGGCAGCGTGCTCCGCGCTCCGCAGCGGGAAGGAGGAGGTGCCCCCCACCACCCTAAATCAAAGAGCAAAGTAAAAAAGCGAGTGGCTTGTTTATCATGAAGTCGTTGCTCATTTAAGGTAATTTTCTGCATGAGTGGTGCCTTTCTGCTCCTCTGATGTGAGCAGTGTATTAGTATGCAGGCTTGGGTAGCTGAATGTAGACCCTGGAGGCATCACTCCATTATTCAGAGCTCTGGGGAGGTCTGATCTGAAATGTCTGTTTTTCCATTTTCCAGCATTTGTAATTGCATGTGTGTTTTTTTTGCCTTTTGTTTTGTTGGGTTTTTTTGGTTGGTGTTTTGTTGTTGTTGTTTCTGTTTTTTTTTTTCCTCCTTCTACTTGTACCTGCTTAGAATTTACATTTTTTTCCCCTGTAAGCAAGCCCCCCAAACATAAATTACACCGAAGCATCTTTAAACATGTTACTCTGATGTCCACGAGTCCTTTTTTTTTTTCAGGCTTAGAGCAGACACACGAGCTCTGTGCTCGCCGCCCCTGCTCCTCCCAGCCCGCGGCGTGCGCGCGGCGCAGCCCCCCTGCCTCGCGTTGTTCTTCCTCCCAACTTGGGGCACGTTTGCTCCAGGCTCTGTAAGGGGACCGCGCGCGTGCTGCGGCGGGTCAGACCAGTGTCGTTTCTGACTCGGCCGCGCTGTGTGCCTAGGGAGGGGGGTGGGCAGTGGGTGGGCATACAGATGTCTTCTCGCCCTCCAGCCTTTGTATCTGATAGCCTCCGGGGACTGCCTGCCTTGCCAGCCTGTCTGCCTGCAGCAACTGATAAACTTCTCTCCCCGTCCCCTTCCGTGAGCTTTCCGGGGTCGGCTGGAATGCCTCCTGTTGTGTCTTGGTGCTGGGAGAAGTCATCCTTCAGTCTGTGTCGAGGTGGATGAAGGACAGCCCTCTCTGAAAGCTTTTCTAGCGTCTCCTTGGGCATCCCTGCTTCCGTAACTCTGACCTTGCTGCCTGGCATCCCGTGGCTGGCCCCATCTGACCCTCGTCCGGTGAGCTTCAGGCAGCAGTGTGGGATGTGCGCACTGGTGACCCAAGGTGAGGCAGCTGGAGCCGTGCTTTTCGCTGTCGTGCTTTGGTTTCAGGAAAGTCACGTGCTGAGAGAGTTGTTTCCTTAAACCAGCACCGGCGATGGGCGCGTGGAATCTAGCACGTAGTAAATTCTGAGTTGCTGGAGGTCCGGAGTCCCCCCACTCCTAAGTGACAGAAGTGTAAAGCTGCTGGCTCGAGGTGCTTAAACAAATTTGTCCGTATGGGCCCCTCGTTTTCCCTCTAAGCATCAGCTCGATTGCTCTGCTGTCATCCTGTGGTGCTGGGGGCTGCCTGTTACAGCACCGATAACCAGAGGGACTGAAGTCGGCGCTTTACGTTACCCAAAGCATCAGAGCAACAAAATCTCAAGACTGATGCCTTCCTCTTTAGAGTGGAGTAGTTGCACATCCTGCTGGATAACGCGCGGCAGGAGTGTTTCCCTGCTTCCTTGCAAAGGCTTTGTGAACCTCGGTGATGCGAATGCGGGGGCAGTTCTGGGGGAGGTCCCACCCCAAGTATTTCTGTTCTTTTGAAGCACTTGCCACTCACTGCTGCCATCTGGGAGCTCTGCGCAGGGACCATCGCCGACAGGGGTGCAGCACATGCACAAGGACTCGGTGCCCCCTGGATCCCCCCAGCACGCCGATCCCTGAGCAGCTGTGGCCAGCCCGTGCCAACACCCAGCGCGGGGAAGGAGCAGCAGACACCCACGTGTCGGCTTCTCGCTGCGCTCCTCCGGGCTCTGGGCACGCTCTGGGCTGCTGCGCGTCACCAGCTCCTCGCCAAGCCCTTCGCCTCCCGCTCCTCTCCGTGAGAAGCGTTGGGGCTGTGCCAAGCCGACGTCCTGTCCTGGCACCAAGACGCCTCGCCGGTAGCCCCCCGGAGTAACATTGCTGCGTGCTTTTTTTTTTTTTGTTTGCTTGTAAAGGGCATCCCCCTCAGGCACCAGCCGTGCTGTCCAGCACCGCCCCTCCGTGCCCTTCACGGAGTGAAGTGTTCGCACCCATCGTCTCTGCGTGACAGCCGCCTTCCTCCAAACTTTACAGCTCGGGCACGCGCAGAGCCCTGCAGGCACTGGCCATGCGTCAGCACCAGCAGCTGCCTCCGCCGTGCTACGGGCCAGCGGAGGCTGGCAGGCTGGAGACTGGTGGCATTTGGCAGCGACAGCACCTGACTTGTTTGTTACACCTCCGTAACGCACGCCTGGGCTGGGGCTGGGGCTGAGGATTCCTTTTATTCACAGCAGAGGAGCTGAAGGTATCCCGCTGCTGAGGAGCTGGCTCCGTCCCATTCCAGCTATCCTAAAGCAGCAGCTAAAAGGAGGCAGACGATTTTACGCTCCTTAGAGGGCGGGTGTCTTACTGGCTGTCCTTGAAAGCACGCTGCCTGCAGCTGGGTCAGTGAACCCGAAGGCAGCGATGCCGTAGGTGACGCTGCTGGCGACTCCAAGGGCAGGGGCCAGGATTGCACAAAGCATTTCTGCTGTGAGAGGACTGTAAATTACTTTCCAAACGCTAAAAGCCAGCTCTATAAATACGGTGCTTGCACGGAAGAGCTTTTTCGACCGCAGCCTGTGCTGTGACGTCTGCCAGCGTTATCTGTTTGTGCTGGCATCAGGAAAGCGGGCTAGCTTGGCTTGGGCCAACAGGATTGTCTCCTTATCTCTCTGCAGAAGATGCTCGTTCGGGAGGGGTGGGGGATGAGATTGAATTCCCCCGTGGCAGGTGCTTGCCCTGTTCAAACCGAGGCCTGTTGACAGTCACCCTTCCCTCTCTCCTTTTAGCGCAGGCATTTTGTCACCTCCCCGACGCCGTCTCTGCTCACCGAGCCCATTGATCATTTGCTCCCAGACCGTGAGAGGTGTCTGGAAGCGCAGCCAAACCCTCACCAGCACGCCCCGGCTTCGGAAGCAGCAGTTTCATGTCTCCCTGCAGCGAGATTGCTCCGTCGCCTGGCCCCGTCCCGGTGACGTAGCAGCCTTATCGCGGCGTGGAGGTCTGGCACCGCCGCCGCTCCCCGCCGTAAGCTAATTGCTATGCGGCAAGATGATCAGTTTTCCCCCAGACCAGGTTTCTATTTGTGTGCTGTCAAGTAGAAAATTAACATGGACACAGGCCAGGAATGCTCCACGCCTGAGTGAGCCGGGGCTGGAGGTGGCGAGGGGAAGGCAGGCTGGATTTCTGAATGGTGGCTGCGGAGGATCAGGTGGTGCCAACGCTGCTGCGTTAGCGGGGAGCTGGGGAAGAAGCAGAGCAAAATGCGCGCAGCCCCCCCCCGCGCGCTTGGTTCAGGGCAAAGCCCAAGCGTATTTCTGCGGGGCAGGGAAGGGGTGAGGTGCGCACGGTGCTGACGCCTGAGCTGCCGGGCGTGGGGGGCTTCGTGCTCTTTTCTCTCCCTGGCTTTAGTCACCGGCGGTCCTCGCCATCTGAGCTGTGCAGCCGGAGATCCACGGGGCGTTTCAGTACAGGGACACTTCTGTATAATGTTCGTGGTCTCCTCCTGGCTCTGATGAGCAAAGGAGGGAGCTCAGGAGCGAAAGCTGCCTTCAGCCCCTGCCCTCCTGCCCTGGGCAGCTGCCGAAGTCCCAAAGCTGCGTGGGGAGAGCTCGCCTTATGAGTTGCCACGGGAGGAGGTGGGTGCACAGGTAGGCTGCTGCCTTAATAACTGGTAGGCGCGCTCTCGAGATTGCTGAGTGCTTCTGCCTTGGTGCTTAAAATCTCCCAGGCCTTCGGAGAGAAAATTGATCGTGAATTCCTCCGGTGCTTGGTGAGTCATCCTAAATCCCCAGTCTCTCAGTAATACTTTACCAGATGGGTTGAATATTTCAGCAACCACCTCTGGAAGAAGCCTCAAGACGTTACGCAGCCTTTGCATCTAAAACCTCGCCAACCTTTCACTTGACAAACGGGGGGTTTAGCAGCAGAAGCATTTCACCGTCCCCGTCTCTCTCCATGCTTGGTGGCAGCGCTGTGTCAAAGTGGAAGAGAAGCTACGGGACGAGCTTGTAAATATTTAATTTTGTGTGGTTTGGAGTCAGAAAATCCACGAGCTGAGGCTTTATCTGTGACAGCAAAGGCAGTGGTGGCTGACGGTGAACGCTCTCGGCGCAGCTGGGCTGGGGCAGGCCTGTGTAGTCGCCGGTGAAACATCGCTGCTGCGGTGAGGAGATCAATGGGATGGGAGCTGGCCATCTGGAAGCTCCACCACGGTTCTTAACTGATTTTTAAATGGCAAGTCTGCAGCCAAGGCGTCTCCCGTGTGCTGAGAGGCACCCCGAAAGGCGAATGCCGCAAAACCAGTCCTTTTGTTCTGGCATTAATTTCATTTTTTTAGTTAGCAGTCTTGGGTTTGAGATTTGGCCTTAAGGACAAATCAGAAAATCAGAGCGATCCCTTTGGCAATATCACGAAGCTTTTGCCGTGGTTTCCCTCGTGCCTGTGCCAGCACACAGGGTGAGGGGACGTGGTGTACATCTCCTTTCCTTCGCTACAACTTCGTAATCAGCTCACTCTGTTACTCTGTCAAGGTACCAAAGTACTTTCCAGAGCAGGGCTGCGGTCAGGGCTCTCTGCTCCTGGGTCAGGGCTTCGGGAATGATCCAGTCCCAAACCTCAAAGCGTTTCGCGGCGAGCTGATGGAGGGAGGCCCGGGCTTCAGAACGCTTCTCGCCGCAGCCGTGGCTGGAGGCGTCGGACGGACCGCCCCGCTGCCTGGCATCCCGGCCCTGCTCGTGGCCCCCTGCCAGGCAGAGGTGCCGTGGAAGCAGCACCCGAGAAGTGCTGGGGAGCACCCCGCGCCGAGGCGGAGGGAGCGCTGCGTGTCACCGCGTCAGCGCGTCCAGATGGACCTCAGCCGCGAGCCGAACGATGCCGACGAGCTCTTGGTGGCCGCTGCAGCAGGGGGAGGTCGCGGCGTGCTGAACTCTCCCGTGCCTGCGCCCGGTCCCTCCGGAGGCGGCCGAAACGCGCGGGCGGGATCGCTCTGCAGGGAGGGTGCTTCAGGGCCCGGGGCTGTCGTGTGCTCACGGGTGCAACATGCTTGGGAATAGTTCAGGCAGTTCCCAGCGCTCAGCTTTTAGAGCAGATGTGTTGAAATACAACCGTTTTCAGTGAGCTTTTTTTTTTTAAAAAATAGAACAAAATGGTATTCCTGTTTTCCATTTGCATTTCCTGGATCGCGTTTTCCGATGACTGCCAGAGCATTAGTGGTTCTCAGTGATTCTCAGCAGAATCTGTTGGTTGAAAAGAAAAGTGAGCATGTCTGCGCTTCCTCTCTGCGCTGATCTGAAAACTGAGAGCACTGCATTTGGGAGGTACTGGGTAACGTTTCCAAACCCCCTACTTCTAATTTCCAGAGGATTTTACCTCCTGGTATCCTCAGGAACTTTTGAGAAAGACGTTGCCAATGATCTAATCTTAAAGAAAAAAAAATCTTTGCTGTGGTGATTGATGCAAGGATTGTTCACTGGCTTCTTAAATGAATGACGTGTTCCCGATTGCTCTGAAGTGCTCAGGTTTCCTCCGTGGTGTTAATAATGTTGGTTTTTTCCATTTCCTTGGTGCTGATAAGGCGCTCTGGTTATCTCAGACCCTTTGCCTTTCCCCCCCATTGTTCTCGGCCACGGCGGTTGGCTGGTGGTGATTCACATGAAGCTGCCTCGTGTTTTCCCTGGAGATAAAATCCAGCATTGTGAAAACTGTAAATGCCAAGGCAAACTCATCAGAGGTCGTGGATGGCTGTTCTGTGCGCTCCCAGCTCATGTCTCATTCTGGAAACGCGATGGGGTTTTTTTTCGGTTAGCATCCGGTATGCAACGGAGAAGAGGAAGTTCTCTCATCTCATCTCATCTTTCCCTGTCTCTGTGCGTTTGAGACCACGGGTCTGGCCCTTCCTCATTTAAGCAGGTTCCACCACCGTGAGGAATTCTCTTCGGGCTCTGGGTGGTCACTTGGGTGGCTGCCAGGTGCCATTAAACGTCGGCTGTGCTTTGAAGTCAGTGCTGAGCGGCGGTGGATTTCCCAATCAGGCATTTATTTGTCTTCCAGCCAGCCCAGTTCTTTCCTGAGCTTGGTGGAGGTCAAGGCAAGAGGTATAAAGAAAAACCTAAAACTTCTCCTTCAGGAGCAGTCCCTGTTCTCCACCAACAGCCACGGGGAAGGAGGGGGCTGTGCTGGCTCGCGTCACGCTCCGAGTCACCCGGCCCCGTGTCCCGAGAGCTCCAAAACGTGAGCTTGGTGACCCCCGAGTGGGGCCTTTGAGTGCCCCTCGGGCTCAGTGTGGTCACGGGAGGTGTGCTTGGAGGCCGAGGAGGTGCTCAGAGAGATCCCAGAGGCTGCCTTGAGACCCGCTGCTGGTTTGGGTGAAGTTCATGGTGCTTTGGGAAGTGTCGTCTCCTGCGCTAAGCAAGAATCCTTGAAGGGTGACGCTGCCCAACAGAGGTCCTACAGCCAGCCTGGGTGCTCACAATGACCCTGCCCAGCAGAGATCCCACAGCCGACCTGGGTGCCCGTGGTGTCCCTCCCCAGCGGAGATCCTACAGCCGATTCAGGTGCCCACAATGACCCTACCCAACAGAGATCCTACAGCGGATTCGGGTTCCCGTGTCGGTTCTGCCCACCAGAGACCCCACAGCCAACCTGGGTGGCCACGCGGCGAGCCCGGGGCTCTCCCTTCCCCGGGTGAAGCACCGAGCGAGGCGGTCAGTCCCGCAAAACTCGGCAGAGGTCTCGCTGTCGGCAGAGCTGCAGTTGGCTGGAGGCGGTTTGGAAGGTTCAGCTGGTTTGGGTCTGCTGCCTGGCACGCGGGGCTCCAGTCGCTGCTTCTAAGAAATGTTTTGAGGGGGAAGGAAGCTGTGAGATGTTACATGCCCTGACTGCGCTGCTTCGGGGAGGATTTCAGTGCGTGCCGGGAGATGCGGAGGCCTGCGTGGAGATAATCCTCTCGTGTGCCTCGGTAAGTCTCTGCTATGGAAATTTTATGAACTATTAGTAGGTCCTTAATGAGCCTGAAAACAATCTCATTTTCACTTAGTTCTGTGCCTAGTGAGCCATGGCGAAGGAATCTTTGAGGGTACTCGGGCTGCGCCGCCGCACCGCGGTGTTTCTGCGTGGCGGAGCTGGCTCAGAAGGGCGCATTGGTGGGCTCTGCGCTGAAAGGTCACGGGCAGGGGCTGCTCGCGGGCAGTGAAAGCTGATCGCCACCGTCCTCCTTCGGGGCCAGAAATGCTTAACCCTGACACAGCGGTCTCCTTTTGCCGTCCCCTGTCACAGGCAGGGTTTGTTGTTTTTTTGTTTTGTTTTTTAATTTCATTTTGCAGTTTAAATGTTATGGTAAAAGCCAGGCTTGGGGTTTTGTCAGCAGGCTTCCCCATTATTCAGCCACCACCGAAAGCAGAGAACAAAAGGCTGCTAAGTGAGCTGCAGCCCCTGCCAGAGGATGTGTCAGCGACGACCGCGGCCAGGGACGCATCCAGAGAGCCTCAGCTGGCCGCAGGCTTCTGCCCAGGCAGGTGTGGTCGGAGCCCCTGTGCCCCCAGTCCGGGAGGGGTCCTTTGAAACCCACCAAGGTCAAAGTAAACTCTCCTGCCTAGTTAGGTGTGGAGTATTTAACATTTTAGACCCCATTTTAAAAACCTAGAATGAGAAATGGAACCGATCGTGGCTTTGAAGGTCTCAGAGCTTTCTGGGGCAGCTTCTGGCCTTGCTCTTACCTCCCCGTGTGTAATTTATGTTGTGATGCTTCTTGGACAGCGCTGCGGTTCGCTGGGGAGTGGCTGAGCCGTGGGATGAGCGCTGCCTGGGCAGGTCCAGCCAGCTGCAGCCCTGCTGTGCTGTGAATCAGAGCAGGAAGGGTTTGGGGAGAGTTGGTGCCGTCTGTCGGTACTGAGTGTGTGCTAGACATCACAGGCTGCTTCTCCAGCCCTTACCCCTCCTGTGACAAAATGACACATGGGTTTCATTGCTCTCGTTCCCTTACTTCTTGCATGTTGAAGCTGTCCTGACCAGAAGCCAGCAGCGTAGCCCTGGTTCTTTATCCATCTGGACTTCGCGTTCGTACAAATATGTGATGACTTCACGGCGGGGATGGCTTCTCCCTGATTTATGGGCCGTTATTGGTGCCCCACGGATGCTCCGTTGCATTCAGCAGCACCTACTGAGTTCTGCTTCTCTCGTGGATGGAAGGCAGGGTGGCTTCTGGCTGTCAGCCTGCTGTTATTCCACGTTTCAACACCCTGTTTCGTTCCCAGTTGTGTCTCAAGATGTCCTGGCTGTGATTCCCTGGTGCTCTGTAACTACAAAGAAATGCCCTTGCATTAGTGGCATCCTGGTGGATTTTGTAGGCTGGCTCTGTTTAGCGTTTGGGTTCTGAGCAGCTTCAGCCCAAGCTGGGGAGGAGGAGTCCGGGGTACCAAAAGACAAGCCAGAAGTCAGCACCCCGGGCCCCGTGCAGACACGCGGGCCGAGCACCAAGGTGTTCCACCTGCTGGTCTGCTCCTGCTGCACCACGTTAGCCTGCAGGAAGCCGTTGTGCAGAGGTTTGTACCTCCCACCTGCCTGCCTTCCCCCCTCCGAAGGGGAATCCTGCCTCATTTACTCGTTTGTCCTCTGGCTCCAAGAGGAATTCTTCAGCTCAGATTTCAGTAATCCTCGTAGCTGAGTTGTTGCGGGCCGCTGGTGGGGTGGCTCTGCTCTTTCGCTGCCGGCGTCTGAATGTCCCACCCCAGCTTCTCTGCTGATGAGCCCAGGGGATCTGGGGGCAAGATCCTGACCCAGGTGATAGTTTGCTGCAGGTCAGAGATCCTGGTGCCCCTGGGCAGGGATCAGGAGGAGGGACTGGAAGGGCGAGGGGCGCGGGGATGTTTCACCTCTGGGTTTCGGGTGCCTCTTCCCATACCTCTGATTCATGTAATGCTTCTCTGGGGTGCTTGGCTGCAGCTGTGGTGCTCGAGCATCTTGCTAAGCAGCGCAGCGTGCGCTCAGGCACCACGTTACAGCTCTTGAACAAGCCTCCTGGTTGTCGCCAGGGGCAGGAAGGGGTTACGGAGGGCACCGTGCGCCGGGGACACGGCAATTCCTGGAGAGCCATTTCCAAGTGCCACAGTTCCCAGGAACCGCCTGGATGGGGATGAGATGAATCGTAACGGAATCACAGGGTGGCTTGGGTTGGAAGGGACCTTAAAGACCATCCGGTTCCAACCCTCTGCCAGGGGAAAGGGGGCTGCTTCCCTCGCTGCGGAGCCGTCTGTCCCGTCTGTCCCTCTGTCCCTGCCCACCAGCCACGCTGACAGCGGCAGGGTGATGCTGACTCCTTCCTCCTCCTGATGAGTAACGCCGGTGAGCAATGAGATAAGCGGAGGAGGGATGGCCACAGCCGCTGGCAGGGAGCTGCCCTGCTGCAGGACGCTGCGGGCAGGGTCGAGCTGGGCGCTGCGGGGTCTGGCGAGGAGAGGGAGGCGAGGGAGGAGGCTGTGTGAGAGCGGCGGCACGCGGAGCCTTCTCTCCGCAAGGCAGCTGGGTTGCGGCCGCGCTGCCCGCTCGCGTGAAGTGGAGCTGAGCTCATCGCTGGGACGGAGCCTGCCGGGCTCTAGAGCCCTTCAGTTCCTGGTAACGGTGCCTGCAGCGGGGCCGCCCGCTCTCGAGAGCCTGCCTTCGCTTTTCCTCGTACCCGGGGTGCTCTGAGCTCACGGGCGTGTTTTGTTCCCTTCCTCTCTTTGTTCCCTTCCTCTCCAGCCCTCCTCAGGACAGAGGACAGGGTGCATGACTCAGGGCAGAGAAACCAGCTGCATTCCAGCATTCTTTTCCTCTAAAAACAGCGCAGCTGGGGCAAGATGCTGGTGGGCAAACAGCCCTGCTGTGCGCAGCAGCCGGGGAGGCCACAGCAGGCAGCTCCTTTTGGCACCGTGGACACCCCTGCCCTGTCCTGCATCTCAGTCCGGTTTGTTGCTGCACTGGGTTAAAGCCTTGCTGTTCTTCTGGCAGGTGTCGGCACGAGGAACTACTACAGGAAGATCGGCTACGAGCTGGAGGGGCCCTACATGGTGAAGAGGCTGGAGTGAGCCCACCAGGTCCTCACCCCACCTGCTGCTGGGAGAGGACACAAGCCTTAACCTGGGAGGAGAGCTCGTGGTGGTGGGTGGAAGCTGAAAACCAAAGGCTGCCAGCTGCAGGGGACTTGCTTGTGCCAGAGCCCAGGGGAGGTGTGCAGTTCTCCCGAGGTCTGCCCTGCCCTGGGACCTCCCTGGCTGCAGTGCAGTACAGGACTGAAGCACAGCTGGGTGGAAAGCTCTGAGTCGGGGCCCTATCAAGCAGCCTGGAGTGAAAAGTGCCCATTATTTCCACTACGCCTGAATATGCCCTGAAATTGGGTGGCGTGTTCCGCAACATGAATGGATTCCTTCCTCTTTCTGCTGCCTCGGCTGCTTTCTGTCCTTCCCGAGCAGGGCACTGCTCCTTTCACAGCTGGAGGCCACTGGGGGGGTTTGAGCCAATACCCACCTTGCTCGTGGTAGGGTTTGACTTCCCAAGTCCACAACATTTAGGTCCCTGTTTCGATGTTGAACCATGTGTTTTGTGACAAATGGCTAGCTAGAGTCTGGCACATCTAAGTTTGTGCTGCTGCCCTGTGACCTGTCACTGTGCACCTCTGGGAAAGGCCACTTCTGGTCCCCTGGCGTCTGGTCCCCATCATGTCTTTGCACGTGCTGTGCTCTGACACCGTAACCATCCTGTTTTATTCACTTCCACACCCAATTTTCTGTTCCTCCACCCTGTAGCTCACCGCTTCAGGCAGAAGCCCTGCTGAGGTCAAGGTGCACAGCACCCACTGCCCTCCCTTATCCTTTCCCTGGGGGAAGAGTTGGTCCCTTAGCTTCCCCCGGGGCAGGATTAATTCATCGGCAAATGACAGAGATGTCACAGCTTCCTTTTGCAAAGGAGCAGGAGATGTGATGTGCGAGCGAGCTGTAGCCCTGCTCTGCTGCTGCTTTACAGTGCTGCAGTCACGCAGGGGGGTTGTGGCGAAAGCAAAGTGAGCATGCCTCCCCTTCCAGGGAAGGGTGGCAGCCCCGGCAGCCAGGTTCTGTTACTGCAGGCAGACTCATGCCTTGCATTTCAAGGGGTGCAAACCCCACCCTACCTGAACCCCGTGCCTCTGGGTGCGTTGAGCTGCTTTTTCCTCCCTCCAAGCCGCTGCTAAGCGGGGCACGTTACGCTTCCAACAGCGCAGGGCAGAGGCAACGAGGACGGACGCGCTGCGCAGGGTCCTGGAAGCTCTGCGCGGAGCGGGGCTGCTCTGAGCACGCGCTGAATCACGCTGACGCGCTCGGCGCTGCCAGCGCTCGGCGTGTCTGAGAGCTCAGCCCTCTGGCAAAGCCAGGGCGCACCAGATGCATTTATTTCTTTCAGGCCGATGCTTTTTGAGTTTGCTGGCAGCTTTATCTAGAAATAAAGCTTTATTTTTTTTTTTTTTCCCCAGCCATGTGCGTGTTCTTTCCCTGGCAGTTCCACGCTGCGTGGCTCAGCTCACTGGGCTGGCTGCAGACCTGGCAGGTCGGGGTTGGGGTAGGTGCAGCCATGCAGTGCCTCTCCCGGAGCTTTTCCTTCTGCTGGGGATGGGGAGTTCCCCCAAAGCCCGGTGCGTGCCCTGCTCTCTGAGCACCGTTGTGCTTTGGGATGCGGCTGGGTGCTGGCTCCTGGATCCCAGCGCCCTGCTCAGAAGAGGCAAAGTGCAGCCGGGGTCTGGGAGCTGTGAGGGCTTTGGGAATGGTGCCGGTGGTGGTGGGGCTGACAGCCCTGACGTGGGCTCAGCCGTGCTGAGCTGCTGGCTGCAAAGAGCCTTGGACGAGGCAGACGTGCGCCCGCTCCCAGCCAGGCCGCTCCCTCCGTGCCGTTCATGCTGGCTCGTAACAGATTTCACACATGGAGCTGAAGTGCAGCTGTTCGGGACCCGTAATTTGCACTTTGCTGCCTGTCTGTCACGCGGGCTTCACCGCCGGAGGGCTCGGAGGAGACTGATGGCTGCTCTGACACACATTGCACCATTTGAAGCCTTTATGTTGGTATTAAAAAAAAAAGCAAGCCACTCCAAAGCCTTTTCTGCAAAACAACGTCGTAAGATTTTTGATTATGAATTGTAAATTGAAGACGCATGCACTGATGTAACGTGTTAGTTGCCAGCAAGCAGCAGCGCTTTGTAATAAAACTGCTGTTTTGAAAGCTGGGAGCAGTTGGGCTTTACTGCAGGCCATGAAGGTTGTGGGCAGCCCTGCAGCTTGCAGACACGGCCCTCAGCGTCCCAGCCCAGCGTCTTTTGCACAGGACTCGGTGGAAGAGCACAGGGAAGCCTGGAGGAAACAAAACACAGCATGGTGAGTGGTGTGGACAGGCTGCAAGCACCTCTCCCGCCAAAGCTGGATGCGAAGGGGTTGGATGAAGCAGGCAAAAGCTTGTGCAAACTGATCATAAGTTGAGCAAGGTCAAGAAAACGCAATTTGCCTGTGAAGCCAAAGGGCTGTGGCTGCTCCCACACCCATGGAAACGAAGCCCAGGGTCGGCAGGCTCTGGGTTTGACCGCTTCAGGCTGAAGGGTGGCGATACCTCCTCCTCCCCGTCACAGCCTGGGTCAGGCAGAGGGGTTTCCAGGCTGGTGCTGTCAAGCAGGAGAGCACCAGGAAGGGCTGCACCTCCCTGCCTGTGCCCAGAGCCTTTGCAGATGATGAGAAAAACCAGCAAGAAGCCATAAGGAAAGCAAGTCCCTAATGCGAACCACTGTCTCCTTCAGTGGACAGACACTGGTGACCAGCTTAAAATATTTTTTTTTTTGGAAGATGAAGGTGAGTCATGCTCCTTTCCGCATTCATTTTAGCACGCGTTTCTCCTGCTCTATCTTTTTGGGATGCCTCCTGCAATCAGTAGCAGCACGGGGTGCCAGGGAGCTCAGGTGCAGCCAGAGCAGCAATCACCTGCTCGGGGCAGGCACCTCACGTCCCTGCTGTAGTTCTGTGCGTGCTGATGTGCACGGCTCTGCCACGTCCAATATTTCTCTTGCTTCTATTTATATGCCTTTCCTCGTTGCTTTAAAATTACTTCTGCCCCTGCCTTGGTAGCGCTGGAGCGCTTTGCAAGTGCCTGCTAAGTGCACCTCTTGGCTCCGTGCAGCGGGGCTGCAGAGCAGCTTCCTGCTCCCATTGCCGAGCACGCTGCCGATCCCAGCTTTTGCCCCTGCTGGCACTGATCTCTGATTGAGCAGCACGGGGACAGGCAGGGACGTGCCTGCGTTCTGCAGGCAGGTCCGGGCCCCTCTGCTTTTTCCCTGCGTCACTGTCAAGCCGAGCCACCCCGCTGCTGCTGCCTCGGCGCTCAGCTTCGGCTCGAAGAACACGACAGGCATCGCTCTGCGCGCATGGCTCTGCGGCAAAAATGTGCCAGCGCCTGCAAAACCCCCAGCCCTGCACCCCCAACCAAATGGTCCCTGCAGCAGGCTCCCTTGCTGGCCGTCCTGGCGCAGAACCTGTGCTCCCTGCCTGCAGCTTTGCTGTCTGAAGCGGCTCTTGCCCCCCAGCTGCTCCTTCCAGCTACGCTTGTGAACGCACAGCCCAGATCAGGCGCGGTGAGTGAGGTGAGCACAGCGGTGCAAGGCTGCTTTCATGAAAAAAAAAAAAAAAAAAAAAGGAAAAGGTGTTTTAGGAGCCGTGGGGTCTGATGGGCAGAGAGCAGGGTGGTGTGGGACAGTGAGCTCTTCACAAAGAGCCAGCTCCAGGAGGAGGATGGCTGCCTGCGCCCTGAGTTACAGCAGCAGGGAGCTGGAAGCGTGAAGCAGCTGGGAGCTGCGCCCAGGACGCCGAGGCACTCAGGCCTGGGGTGGCCAGGAGGAAGCCTCACTTGCAGAGGCACCAAGTCTGGGGGGACGGACGTGGTGAGGCAGCTGAGCTGCTGTCATTCAGGTTAAGGACAACTGATACATGCAACGGCCTGTCTGTCTGCGTCCGAACGGGATGAACGGAGCAGAACAAATGGTGTTCAGCTTGGGGGCAATGAAGGGTATCCATCTCCAGGCTCTAGCTGGCACCTCCTGCGTCCAGCTGGTATCCCAGCACCACATTGGCCCCAGTGCTTCCTGAAACCCCGGCAGCTCTATCCGTTGTGAAAAAGTGAACTGGGAATAAACAAAGAGGAATAGGGGGATGGTGGGGGGGGGGAAAAAAAAAAACAAAAAAAAAAAAAACAGAGCCCTAAAACACCTAAAGGCACCAGGCAGCCTCTCTGGGGAGTGCAGTCTCCTACCTAAAAGCAGGGGCGCAGGGCAGCACCTGACCTGTGCCCAAGGACCGATCCCCTCCTGCCAGCACAGGTCTTGCTTTCCCTTGCTCACATCCTCGGTGCAGCAGCAGCAGGGGCTGCCTCCTGCCCCCCGTGCAATAAGCTGTCGCGCCGGGGGCTCGGGGAATCTGCAGGAGCTCTGTAAGGAAAGGGAAAATTAAATCAAGGGAAGCAGGAGCCAGAAAGGAGCTGGATTCAAAAAAAAAAAAAAAAAAAAAAAAAAAAAAAAAAGAAAACCCGAAGCAGTCACGACCAGCTCTGTTTAATAAGGAGCAAGTGGTCGGAAAGAACAAAGCCAGACCTCGGGTGAGCAGCAGCACGGAGTCCTTGGGCTCCTCCAGACCTCTCCCAGGTGAGCGGAGCGCGTTGCCATCGATTTATCGACGCTGCTGCCTGCCCCGGCGCAGGGGTGGGGGGTTGTTCAGGGCCCTTTATGGCGTCGGTGGTTCTAAACTCCTGGAGCAGCGCAGCTGGCTTTGTGTGTTCAGCGTGTTAGCAACTGAGGGGGAAAAAGCCAAACGTAGTGATTTTAGCCTCAGTCTTTCGTGTAAGCAAAAAGCTGAGGCTCCTCAGTGACAGCCTGACAGCAGAATTCATCTAGGGCTTCACCTTCAGCCACAGGTAAAGGGAGAAGATGAGTGTTTTTTTAAACCTGAAGTCACCGTGTACAGAATAAAATACAGACTTCGTGAGGGCTGCCTTCTAGCGAGCAGTGAAGCACCCACTGATGTCTCCCGTGTGCTGCAGCAAGGTCCGAGCCCTACCTGCACCCCTGCGAGGACTCGATGCATCCCACGACTCCTTCCGATCCCCTCCTAGGTGGGGAAATTCAGGCTCCCGCACCCTCCCGCAGGAGATCTTTCCCCTTCCCTGGCGCAGGGACTGAAGACTCCTGCATTGCTGCAGGTAGCAGAGTGGTTCCAGGAATTTGTTTCCCGTTATTGGTGCGTTTTAAGTAAACCCTGCCGCTGTTTGGGTTGGCAGCTTCCCCTGGGTGAGGGGAGCTTGTAAAGAGGGGGTGGAAGGGCGTGAAACCAGGGTCCCCATCCCAGCACGGGGTGTCCGTGTCACCAGATACGAGGCCGGGACCCACGTTACAGCTCAGGGTACAGGACATCCCCAAAGCCAGTAGGAGAACTGCGCTCTCAACAGTTTGAAAGATGCAGGAGGGAAAACATTGCTGGGTTTTGGGCATTGAGCCTGTGTCCCACCGCTAGCAGGGGCACAGCAGAGACCTCACCTCCCCTCTGCTCTGTCTGCCAGGGAAATCGGGCTGCTCTCTCTGCTCTGAGAACAGCCTCCTGCACAGACAGCAAAGGTGGGCACGCCAGGCTCTGCTAGGAGGTGTGAACAATGCCGCCAGACTACACATTGTTCCTTTTTAAAAACAATTTAATCTGAATTCTCTGATCCTGCAGCTCTGCAAGAATAAAGGAGAGCTAAGCAAGCCTTAAAGGGAGCAAACCACTGCTTCCAGCTTCAAAAAGCCTCAGCAAAAATCAATTAAGAGCGTATGAAGAATCTTGAAAGAACAACAGGGACTGACAGATGGAACCACACAGGCTCATTACCTTTTCACATCCTAACTCTTGATGGTGTTCCTGCACGACATCAGCCGGGGCACGTGGGTGCCTTTACATTTGCCTGTGAGTACCTGTATCATGCGTTGCAAATAGAATGCAAATCCAACGTCAGTGTTTTATGTGCTAGAGAAACAGCCTCCTTTGATGGGGAAGGCAGCAGCTATTCAGTGGAACAAAGGAGAAACGTATTCAAAGTTTGGGACGAGAGAGGAGGAACAATGCAGCTCAGCTGAGAACGCGAACCGAGCGCGGAAGGCACGGCAAGGCTGCCACATGCCCTGGCTCTCTGCAGCGCTGGGTTTTCAGTCAAGACAGCCTTCCTCCTCCAGCAGACTGAGCAGCAGGGACGGGGTGTGTTCCTGCAGGAGGTTAGGACACAGCCGCAGCAAAGTGCCACGTCTTTGTCACTCCGCAGCACTGTTCTCCTAGGTTCAGCCTGTGCGCAGCGCCCCTGGGTCGCTTCTGCAGCCACGCACCTGAACGCCTCCTCTCCCACCCCTCCAGCCCCAGGAAACTCAGTTGCTCACCTCGGCCCCTTGCAAAGGGAGCTAATGTTTGCTGCCTGTAGATAACTGCTCGGTGACAGGCAGCCGGAGCACCTTCATTAGTCTTTGTGACAAACAGACCTGTGCGCTTATTTCCCCCAAATCTCCCCAGCAGCTGCAGCAACACCGGCTACTACACTGTGTTTAACAGGCACGGCAGACAGACCTTCTGCCGCGTGCTGGAATTCGTGATTAATGGAGGGTTCCACTGATGGATGCTTTGGATGCGATGCTTAATTTGAGAGGAAAAGAGAACAGCGTCAAACTGACTTCATCCTGACTGGGACGGTAGCAAGTATTTAATTCTTCCCTTGATAAATTCAGCCCCAAGCTATCTTCCATCTCAGTGAGTGGTTATTTTTGTCCCATTGAAAAAAGACAAGAAAAAAAAAAGAAAGTCAACTAGTCTGGAGCATCCTTAATCCAAGGCAATCAATTTAAGTGCCTGCCTTGGATGGACAAACAGCATTTAGAGGCTCCCGCGCCGACCTGCTCTGCTGCGCACAGGGCTCGCTGCAGGGGAGAGAAGGGAGGAGCAGCTCACCCGTGGTTCCCAGTCAGAGCAGAAGAGCAGAGCTTCACCCTGGCTGGCTGTCCACCCGAGCTGGATTCACAGAGCCGCGTTCCTCTCCTCTTTTTCCCTTCAGGAGGGGTGGGCTGCATCCTTCGTCACCAGGACCTGGGGTAAAAGGCACCAAAGCGCAGTGAGCAGGGTGCTGGGCCCCCACCCCAGCCCCACATCAGCCACCTGAGGAGGAGGGGTGTGCAGGAATATTTGGGTGGGAAAGGATTCGGCCCAAAGGTTCAGGAGTGGGACACATCGTGGGGAGCAGCAGCAGAGCACGGGGAAGGAGCTCCCTGAACACGAGTTTCCTCTGTAGCACTGCTCTGTAGCCACTCACAGCTTCATCTTCCAGCAGAATGCGTGGCCGGAGCCCCCTCCCACCTCTGCCCCCAGCAGAGAGCTCAGCTGTGCGCTGTGCGCGATCGCCCCTCCCTGCGCACCCCCTTAATTCTCACAGGGCGAGGAGGGAGGGGGCATTCAGCAAACAGGAGCCCGCTGTCCCCACCGCGAGCGGGGCAGGGCAAGCCTCCACCCTGCTCTCCCCATCCCCAAGTGGTCCAGCTCCTCTGTACCTTTCCTTTGCTGTGATGTTAAGGAGAGCTGCACCCAACTGCTGGACCCGGAGCATCCCACGGAGCCGTGCACTCTTCCATTTTACTCTGTCCCCTCCTGGCTGCAGACGTTACTTTTACCCTTTAGATCACTTCTGAACGCTGAGCTTGTTTGCAGAGAGCTACGCACAGCAGCTCCAGGATTCTCCCCCACCTTCCCTGAGCAGTTGCTGAAATTAGGGGTTGTCACGGCACGCGTTCATCTACCAGCTCGCCAGGTGCGAGGGAGAGACTCACTGAGTTGTCACACCTAGAATCACACATGACACGCTTAAAGGAGACACTGAGTATTACTGCCCACTTACAAAATAAAACCCCAAACCAAACAAAGCCAACATCCACAGCATTTTATTAATTTATAAAGTACAGAGGCTCAAGTACAAATAGCTAAAACCGCCTGCAGCTCTGAGGATTTTCCCCCAGCACAGCAAAACAAGGAAGACAATGAGAAAACCACCACCCTTGTTCCCCATTTTTTCCATGTGTTCCAGGAAAACAGGCCTGGTGTCAGCTAGGAGCAGCCCCGCAAGGCCAGGAGCACCTGCCTGCTCTGAGAATGGACAGTAAAGAGCAGACAACAGGGCTGCGGCGGTTACAGGGTTGGAAAGAGAAGGACAGAGCAGCGTCACCGCGTTAGGGACTCTCCAAATCCACAAGCCGAGTTCAGTTTAGTAATTTAACTTGATTTTTTGCTGTGTTCCTGCAGCAGCTCTTCTCAGGGACCGCCCGTACAGCTATCTGTCCTATGCGGGGGAAGAGGCCGACTGCTGCTTGTCTGAGCAGGACAGCTGAGGGCTGTGCTCTGCAGCCTGGGGGAGCAAGTGACAGAACGATACACGGCCCCACGGGAGGCCGGTGGAGCCTCTGGATAAAGCCACTGCTGGAAGAAAGACCCTCTCCTTGAATCTAGCGTATGACACTGCTGAAAAACCAGCTCTCCGCTGCGGTCACAGCCTGACAGCAGGGCAGGGGGAAACGCAGTCAGCCAAGGCCTTCTGCAGAGGCAGAGGAAGGGGACACTGGGTTATCTTTGGGCAGTTGATTCCTTTCCTGCGAAGGGAAGCTGTCCCTGAAGGACGCTACCTCAGCTCTGCACATCAGAGGAGCACAGAAGGAATCCTTCAGGAGCCCCCAGCTTCTTAAAAAAAAAAAAAAAAAGGCAAAAGATGAGCAGGAGTTCACAGATCCATACAAATATTTTCTCAAACGGTGCAAATGAGACCCCCCATTTACCTGCCAAGATTCCAGCTCAGCCCTTTGCATGTCTCTTGTAAGAACAGCTGGCACAAGCAGCCAGCACAGCAGGAAGCACGACTCCTTCAACTACTTTAAGCGTTAGTGACGCATACGTTCTAATCAAGAGCTGGCATCTTCAACATTCTTTGTATTTATTTTAAGAAAGCATTTTAGTTAATCTAAGCAAGAATATGCAGAAGCTACTGTGAAGAAAATACATTTTTATTTCTGTGAAAACTTTGCAGAACAGACACCGACAGCTTTGCCAGCTCATCCAGCAGCCACCGCTCGGTTACGTGGCCACGCAGTGAAGAATCACCCAAAAAGCTCCAATTAAAGACAACCTCTGCCTCCTGTGCCAAGCAACACAGCGCCATCAGCAAGAAGCCAGGGCTGGAGAGCTAGTTAGCACGCAGTGGGGCAGAGAAGCCAGTCTGGAGACAGTTTGTGCCCTGCAGGGCGGTCACGGTGTGGCTACAAAAGGGTGCGTGAGGGTTGCTGGCAAGGAAATCAGGTCAGGAACTTCTATACAGCTGTGCCACAAAGAGTTTGGGTCACTCCAGCCAAGGTTTCGCCTAGTTGCTGCTTAAAAGAACACAGGTTAAAAAAAAAAAAACATGGAAGGTTTGCATAAAAATAAAGTTTTTGTAGTTCTCTTAAAATTACTGTACAAATAAATAAAGTTATCGTCCATTTAAATACAACCGCCTGGGGACGCTGGAAGCTGGCAGGGTTTGTGTCAGCCCTCCTAGCTCAAGGCTCTCGTCCCAGAGGAAATCAGGTGTTCACCAGCGCCGGGGCCTCCAGACTGCAGCCGGACACAAATCCTACAAAAGAAACACGCCAAAGTTGCCAAATAACGCCCCTCTGGGCAAGGACACCAAAGGCGCCCATGCTGCCCTCAGTCTCAGCAGGCTCCCCAAAATACAGGTTACACCCACACCCTTGTCTTGGGATTCATGGCAGGAAACTCACTCCGACGTTCTTCACGCCATTCTGAGCTCAGTTGCCCAGCACTGTAGCATTCGCGGCCCTGTGACAGTAGGGAGCTACAGGAAAAGGTTTGCGTTGTGCGATTCCAGCTTCCCTTTGGAGCTTCTTCTGAAGCGCCTACGTTTTGCATCATAAAAACAAAAAAACAAAAACCCTATCCAGCTTCTGTGCTAATCCTGATTTTACATTAGGGAACAGGACAGGAAATGGGGCTGGCAGGCGTTCAGGTAACTTCCTACCTAAGGGGAAAATAAATTCAGAGGTTTGAGGCAGACCAACGGGGCTTTTCCCAGATCTGCTGCCTTTTTCCTCCGCATCTGGAATATTGTGTCCAGTTCTGGGCCCCTCTGTTCCAGAAGGACAGGGAACTGCTGGAGAGGGTCCAGCGCAGAGCCACCAAGATGGTTAAGGGAGTGGAGCATCTCCCTGATGAGGAAAGGCTGAGGAAGCTGGGTCTCTTCAGCTTGGAGGAGACTGAGGGGTGACCTCATTAATGTTGATAAATACGTAAAGGGTGGGTGTCAGGAGGATGGAGCCAGGCTCTTCGCTGTGACATCCAGTGACAGGACAAGGGGCAATGGGTGCAAGCTGGAACATAGGAGGTTCCGCTTCAATATGCGGAGAAATTTCTTCACAGTGAGGGTGACAGAGCACAGGAACAGGCTGCCCAGAGAGGCTGTGGGGTCTCCTTCTCTGGAGACATTCAAAACCCGCCTGGATGCGTTCCTGTGCGATCTGCTCTAGGTGTTCCTGCTTCGGCAGGGGGATTGGACTAGATGATCCTTCGAGGTCCCTTGCAATCTCTAACGTTCTGTGATGCTGTGATTCTGTGAACCTTGCCTGCAGATCTGTTTGCTATGATGGGAACACGATGAAAAGGGAAAAGGAGAGGAGAAGGAGCAGCAGTAAGCCGTGCTCTTAGAAGCCCTCTTTGTTCTTGGAACAGGCTGAGCGCCGCGGGGCTGGCCTGCCAGCTGGTGGCACTGCCGGCATCACCGCGTGCCAGCCCTCCTGGCTCAGGCTGGAGTCCCCAGAGCCGCAGCTCGCACCGGCCCGAACCAGCAGATCGCAGTGACAAAAGCGATTTTGTTCCTAGATAAAAAGTCGTGGTGGTCTTGTCCCCTGAGACCTCGGTCAGGTGTTTGGGGCAGCACCCCGGGAGGGAGGGTTAGATAAACGGGAGGAGGCAGCAACGAGCAGAGGGAAATGTAAGGCGGTTAGCCTGGCCTGAGGGAGGAGTGAACAGGGTAATTTGGGAAGGAAGAGGCTCTGAGCAGAGTGCTATCAAGATTGGCACTGGCAGACTTGTTTAAGTGTTTTCACTAACATCCCTGGCACAGGGAGAAGCGTGATGGCGGTACCAGGCTGGAGGGGTTATGGCAGTAGGAAAAGATTAGGAACGATCCCAGGCTGTTCCGTGTTCCTCCTGACAGGGGAGAACGCAGGCCGTGCATCTGCCAACAGAAGTTCCTGCTGTAACCCAGGCAGTTACTGGGTTGAAGCAAGTCAGAAAGGGCTTTAGGACACAGAGCAACGGTAAGAGCAAGTAATACAGAAGTGAAGGAAGAGATGTGATTCTGGAGGACGTCGGGAGGAAGAGACAGTAAGGGCTAGAGCTTTGCAAGCTGAAGAGACGCTCGTGGAGGGAGAGCAGGAGTCATCTGTGTGCAGAGGAGATGGAGGAGCCAGGACAGGAAGCTTGCCTGCCGAAGGAGAATGCTGCTGAGGTTACAACAGTTCTCTGTAAAATAATTCAGAATGGGCAAACGCCTGGGAAGGAGAAAAACACTGCGCTGAGGGGCTAGTCTGACCCACAGCGTCGACCCGATCAGGAATGCATCTGGGTTGCAAAGGACCACGTCAATCACAAAGTGCCGTCGATTTGATGGCTTCTATCCCACCTACACATACCTAGGGTGCACACCTACAACAGACAGCAACTCTGCCTGCTTTGGGTTTTATTTAGTTAGCGATGTGGTACTAACAGAACCAACACCAGCACGGGTAAGGGCAGATTTCTGCTGCCGTTTACAGAAATAGCAGGGATTTAGGGATTTCAGCTGGCCCAGCACAGCCTGACCACACACCATCAAAGAGGCAAAGGTTTCTTGGTCAGATGTTTGGGAAATCTGGTTGAATTACATTCGTCAGGGTGGTTTGTCCTCCTCGTTTTACTGCACCTCTCCAGCACTAAGTTTACAGGTCACGCTGGATTTGGAGGGTTTGACCGGCAGGTCAACAACAAAGCCTGACCCAGCCGCGATGTCCCTGTGCACTGCAGGGCATCTGGACGGGATGGCCCCTGAAGGTCCCTTCCACCTCAAACGAGCCCCCCGTGAGCTCACAGGAGACAGAGAGAAGCCTGGCAGAGACAAACCTGGACGCCCTCGGTCTCTACGAGAGCGAGCGCTGACGCTTCTTGCCGTAGGAGATCTGCCTGATCCGGGCTTCCAGCTGGAAGGCATCCAACCTCTCCTTCGGGTTGAAAGCCAGCATGTCGTGCAGGAGCTTGCAGAGGTCAGCTGGCATGGACTTCTTGTTCTTCAGAGGGATTTGCAGCTTCAGGTTGGGATTCTCCAGCAGCGCCTCTCCAAGGGGAACGAGCCGCTTGCCTTGGCAGATGTAGGTTCCTGAACACAGGTGGGGGAGGAGTCAGCAGATACAAGGAGAGGGAAGCCTACAGAGAACACGACCTTGTGCAGCGCAGGGACAGTCAGGAGAACAAAACAGCTGACAGATTGCTTATCAAGAGGGGACCGCCAAGTCAAACACAGCCAGAGGCTGTTATGGGAACAGGCTTTTGCTGTCACACGGGATCAAGGTGTTGCAGAAGGCTGGGGGCGTAACCCTGAGTGGCACAGAGGGAACGAAGCGAGGCATGGCACGCTCACCAAGCGTTTGCATGGACCATCTGCAGCACAAACAGCCTGCTGAGGGGAACCTCCTCCACTTTGGGCCAACAGCAGACCTGCAAGCCCTAAAGGGAGGCTCAGGTGACTTGAAAGAGTTAACCACCAAACTTATTTGCTCAGCAAGTCAAACAGTTTTCAATTCGGATGACAGCACATGCCATTTACCCTTAGCCAGCTTCTCCTCGGGAAGGGAAATGTAAATTTACTCCTGGTAATCTCAATAATTTCACCGGTTGTTGAAGATGATTAACCGGCTTCCGAAACCGCCAGCCAAAGCAGCTTTGCTCACTCGAGCTGTTCTGCCCCTGCACCAAGCAAAGAATAAATGTTTCAAAGACAGTGACCTGTCTGCCTGCGGACAGGGCTGGCCACGCAGACTCCTTATCTCTGGCTGGCTGGCTGGCAGCTGCTTTAATGCAATCTGTTCCTGCTTCAGTCTCAGCTGCAACCATTTGCTTGTTTTTGTAGGCAGGAGCTAAAACATTTATCAGTGTTTGGCATTTTAAAAGGAAATAAATAATACAGTTAGAACTGAGCCTATTAAAAAAAATAAAACATATTTAAAGGGGTGGTGCAAAAGCTTCTCCAAGTTCCCACGTAGAAATCCCTTTTGAGTTAAGAATTGAAACATTTAAAGACAGAGGTGCTCTGCGATGGCAGAGCCCGGGTAGATGCCTTCAATTATTATGCTAATACACATGACTGCCATTCTCTCCTCTTGAGATGGATTTTCCACTGCAGCCTGCTTTTCTGAAATCATTTGGCACAAAGCATTTCAACGTGGGGGCTTCGGGAGGAAGGGGGTGGCCATCAGACAAGTCATCCCTGTGAGATTCTGCATCTCTGAGCAGAGGAAGCGCAGCCAGAGAGCAGTGAGGCTCAGCTGCACATGGCTTCCAAGTCTGTTACCTGGCTCCCTGGAACATCCCTCCAGTGCTCTGAGTGATCCCATCCCTTGGGAACGTCAAGTCAAGGCTGCAAGCAAACTCAGAAAACCAAAACCTGCCCTGCCTGGAGCTGGTTTGAAGAGCATTAAGAGCGTTTCTGAGCAAGGGGCAGTCTGTGGGTACTAAATCCTCTACGGAGAGCAGAGCTGAGACACCTCACCAAGAGTTTTCTGCACCCCAATTTCTTGGTGTCCACAGAGGCCAGCCCACTTCCAAAGAGCATTCCTCAGGGTAAGGAAAGCCTGACAGCAAAGAAGCCAAACGCAATCTTTCCCTTAACCTTTACACCCCACAAAGGATTTTTGGAGAAAAACAAAACCACACACATTCACTGGCAGAAGGAACGAACGAAATAACGATTGGCGTGCACAAGAAGCGTTCCTTCTGCCCTCGTGGTACTGGAAACCCTACACAAGAAGGGACAATACTAGAAGCGAGGTGTGCTGGAGAAAACCAGAGAAAAGGGTGAGTGCTCCGTGCTTTTGGGAGCAAAGTGCAAGGTGCACTCAAATTCCTGAGATGAGCCACATGCAGCAACGAGCCAAAGCATTTTTGACCTCTCAGAGGACCCCTACAGAACATCTACAGGCAGCAGGACCGCACCGATCCTCACCGAGCAGTTCCTTCTCCGTATCCCCGTCTCGGAAGGTGATCCTCTCCACCATAGCCCAGAAGATGATCCCGAGGGCGAATATGTCAGCCTTGGCTGTGTAGTGGCCTTCCCACACCTCCGGAGCCATGTAGAAGTTTGACCCACAGGCAGAGGAGAAGCGGTGCTGGTTCACGTTCCCCTTCCCCTGACACACCTTGCTGAGGCCAAAATCTGCCACCTGCAACACAGGACGAGGAGCAGAGTCAGCTGTTCACACACACACACCACACCTACAAGCAGCAGCTCGGTAATTCTGCTCTGAAATCCACCCCAGCACCAAGAGCTGTCGGGTGGCAACCCTAGGGGGATCAGAGAGAGGTGGCGTTTCCTGTCAGAGGTCTGCTCCTCACTCCTTTCCTGTTGTTTGCTCCTCTTCCTAGGGTGGAGGAATCAAAGACCTGGTGGTTATCTTCCCGTGGAGTTCACCCTGACTAAATCAGCCTGGGCATTAACACATCTGGAACAACAGCTAAGGCAGAAGTGGCTCCTACTGCCCCATGGATGTTGCATTACCATTATCACCCACAGAAGGTGAGGTGACGTTGATTTAAATGTCCCTTGATGGCTCTGCAGGTCGAAGCATAAACACCATTATTGATCTCAGTGGTCAAGACGTGAATTACCTGCAACACACTGAGCGATTATTTTACTTCCAGCTACAGAAACTCTCGGGACTGGAAGTTCAAGAGCAAGCTGGCTCCCAGCTTTTCAGCTGCTTTTTAAGAGAAGTGCAGCAGAATTTCAGGCTGGCGGATTTCAATTTAAGCAGCACAGCTGGCTCTTCCTCACCTCCATCAGGGCACCACCCCCACCTCCCCGAACACCAATACGTGCTCGAGGCAGCAATATTGGAAGTGTTGGCTGTTGCAACAGGACAGTTTGTTCTTTAAGTTTAAGGGAAGAGAAAGCATTGCTCCGTCTTTGGCTGCTCGTGATCTCTCTGATTATCAGGTGTGCAGAAGCTAGATAACCCCAAACTGCAGCCCTCAGCAGGATAAGCGGCGTAAGAAGGATGTTACAGACACGCCGTCGTGGTCTGAACTTCCTTCCAAGTCTCCTAAGAGCCAGCCCACACGTGACATGAGATGTAGCTCGTAATAAACGTGTTCAGAACAAGTAGAGCGCATCACAAAACTCAGGGACCGCTTCCCAGCACGCGACGCGGCTCACAAGCCTGTGCTGGCAAAGCCTTCCTCCCTTACCTTCACTATGGGATTCCCACGTTTGTGCGAGATCAAAATATTGTCTGCTTTCAGGTCCCTGTGCACGATCTGGTTCCTGTGCAGGAAGGCCACCGCGCTGCTGAGCTGCCTCATGAAGCTGTTGTTGAGCTGGGCGTCGGGGCTGCGGGACAGCAGGTACTCGTTCATGTTCCCCCCGTCGCAGAACTCCATGACAAACCACAGGAAGCAGGCTGACCTGGGATCCATGCACCTCCGCCCCTTCAGGCAGGTCTCGATGAGCAGCAGGTGGCTGTCTGACTTCCCGTAGTGATGGCTGATGGGCTGGAAGGCCTGGCCGTTCTGCAGGATGCACTCCTCCAGCTCGATCACATTTTCGTGTTGCCTCTGGATGCTCTGCAGGGCCCAGAACTCTTGCAAAGCCAGCTCGACGTTTTCAGGCACGTTGCAATGCATCCTTTTCACAGCTACTTTGCTCCTGGTTTTATTAACTATTGCCTCGTACACCACCCCATAGCTCCCTCGGCCCACCTCTCGAATAATGCTGTACTTGGCTTCTGCAGCCATGCCTCCCTCCGGCCCAGCGAGCAGCAGATCAGAGGGAAGCGTCTGAAGTCATGACAATCACTTGCCACCTGCAGCAAAACCCTAGAAAAGGAGAGGATAAAAAGCTTGAAACTCTCCTAAAGCTAGCAGCTTGCCAGCTATCAAGCGCTAACACTTCCAGCGGGCGTCAATTCTAGCAGCGTGTACATCAGGACACGGTGCAGCCACACAAGTGCTGGCAGCCAGAGGAAGCCAATATCCATGGTAACTTCGAGACACCACCAGGCACAGCCCTGATGCACGGTAGGGCACAGCAACGCTGGGAGCGACATTGATTCGTCCGCAGCAGAGCAAGTTTGGCGAGAAGGAGAAAGGACGGTGTGGGCACGCTTGCTGAGCAGGGCAGGAAAGGGGGGAGGAGACCTCCTGGGTAACAGCTGAACTGACTCGAGCAGAATTGGCTTTTAAAGAAGCAAACTGAGCCAGAACTCCACTGCTTGGCACCAGATCTTCCAGTCTCACTTTCCCCCCGTGCAACTGCACTGATCTGTCAACAGCTACAACGCCTCCCTCCACCTTCACCACCAGTTCCGACCAGCCCGTGCCCTGCTGCCAGATCCCAAGCCCTCCATCCCCAGCCTTTTACCTCCAGAGCTTCCTCCCCACCAGCTCAGCTCCCCCATCCACCTGAAGACCAGACAACCCCCTAGCCCATCCCACCACCCCCCTGCTCCTCACCCAGACCTCCCCTTTCAGCCCCCTCAACCGCTGCCCCCCACCCCCCTGGCCACTCTTTATTTTGGTCTCTAGGATTCTCACGCTCC
>VXAV01000344.1:206911-217862 GCA_013399715.1 Alectura lathami
AATAATAATAATAAAAATAAATAAATAATATCCAAGCCTTTTGCTTCAAAACGGAGCCCCTGAGGCCAACAGCAGCCGGCCACCGACCCAACACCCGTCGGGTTCAGCACGCACCCACCGCCCCTCGCAGCCTCCAGGTCAGGAGCCCGACGAGGGTCGGGTTTTGGGGAGGAAAACCACCGAGACCACCGAAAAAAAATCAGCGCCGTCGGCGGGCGGACACTGCTACCTAGCGGTGCCAAGGGGACGGGGCAGCCCGGGCGCAGGGTGTCAAACCCCCGCTCGGCCCCGAGGGACGGGGACACGGGCGGCAAGGAGGAGGCAGAGCCAGCAGGCTACGAGGCAACTTTTCTTTTTATTTCTTATAAAATATATTTCATATTGCTGCTGTAAAAATTACATTTCACATTTTTATTTTTTTTTCCCGTTTTTTCGCTTTTTTATTATTGTTTATTTTTATTTTTTTTTTACAATAAAAATAATACTTGGAAGACAGCCGAGAAAAGCTCCAGGACAGAAAATTCACCTTCCCAGCCCGGCCGGGCAGCTGGGGCCTGCGGGAGAACGGGGACGAAGCGTCCCTGACCCCTTCCCCGTGCCACCACCCGGCAGGGTGACAGCACGGGGTCACCCCGTGCTCGGTTTTCCTCTCGGGGTGCAAGCACCCTCCCCAGCAGTGGGGTGTCATCAGGGCCGGGCTGGAGAGGGAGAGCAGCCTCCAATTAGTGCCTAATTAAGAGGTTCCTATTTACATACGTACACACGAGGCAGCCGGAGTGGGGAGAATTCTCCAAGCTGAGCTTTGCAGGTCGGGGTTACCCACGGCAGGGGCTGGAGTTTGTGGGGAGCAAGACTGGAAGCGAGTAAAAAAAAAAAAAAAAAAAATTAAAAATAGTGGTGAAAAGAGATGGGAAAGGGGGGAAAAAAATAAAATAAAAATAAAGAAATCAGACGGCAGCCAACTCGACAGACAGCGCGGAAGCCTGCTGTCGCTGCTGCAAAAAAAAGGAGAAGATTTTTCCTTTCTAAAGTGTGAAACAGCCGAGGTGCTCCCAGACTGAAGGAGGAAAGAACCCTGCTCCAGCTCCTCTGGTTTTCAAAAGCAAAAAGGATGACTTTGTCCCGTTCACTCCGTACCGCGACAGCCCTCTTTTTCCTCCTGTTTTTTGTACAAAAACCACCTCTAACAGAGAGCAGAAAGCCGTCTCCGTTTCCTTTCGCAGAAACCCAAGCTCCCACCAGCGACCAACCCGGTCTAACACAGCGGGGTTGGGGTGCGGATTGTCGGACGCTACACCCTGCTTTGGGGGACGAAGCCCCGGGGGGTGACACCCCCACATGGCTTGTGGGACGTTTCCTGAGCGATGGGGACCCAAAGGGGGCCCCACTCTGGTTGGGGCAGAAAGGGCACGAAAAGCGAGAAGGGTCTGAGTCGTAGGAGCAAAGGCACAGGGTCAGAGGGAGCCACAAATTCACCCTTTTTTAAAGAAAAAATGAATTTGCTGCAGGGACCAGCAGCAAATTCAGCAGTTGCCAGCTCTGCAGTCCAAACACTGGAGGCAGCAAAGGGCTGGGGGCCCTTTTTTTAAAAAAGGAAAAAAAATAAAAATAAAAGCAACAGTAAAACCCGATTTTTGAGTAGTGCAATAAGCCCAGCACGCAATTCACTGCCACCAGGACGCAGAGCGCGAACCTGCAGAGCCGCTCCTGCAACACAAGACCGAGGGCATGGCTGAGGGCAGCGGGAGAGGAAAGGGCTTCTCCCAACCTTGCAGCCTAACACAGCCCCAGCAGGGATGTGATCCTGAGTGCTCTCAAGGGAAAAGAAAAGAAAAGAAAACAAACAAAACAAAACCAAACAAAACCTTTTCTCTTGCGTGGGGTTCGAACGCAGCCTGGGGGAGTTTTGCTCCTGCTTCCCAACTTTGAACCCACCCGTTTCGGACCAAAGATCAGGTTCTGGAACAACCAAAGATCAGGTTCTGGAACAACCAGCCTGCTGTTTGGATATACAGAATACAAAACACAGAAGCACGCTGACAGGCACCAGTGTTACACAGACACCGAAACCTGGGCTCGCACCCATTCACCGGCGAAATAACGCTCTCCCAGCCCCGGGGTTTGCTTTTCTAGGGGAATTTTAGTGCACTGCGTGGTGCTGAAAATCAGCCCAGGCCCGAGCCTCGTGCAGGGATCACTCTTGGCTTGATGGCTGTGGGTTATGGGCTGTGATTACCAAAAACCCAGCAAAAAAAAAAAAAAAAAAAAAAAAGGAAAAAAAAAAAAAAAAAATCAGATTGCTGTCTGGGTACAGCCCTGCCACTGCTGAGGGGTGCAAAAGCAAATTTCAAGGTCGTTTGCCAAAGTGGGGCCATGCCGAGATGCTATGGGAACGCCCTTCCCAGTCCTCCCAGCTGCCTTTGCTGGTGAAATCAGGATTTTTTTTCCCAGTCCTCCCAGCTGCCTTTGCTGGTGAAATCAGGATTTATTTATTTTTTTTTTTTTTAAAGTCAAACATTTGCTCAGCCTGCCTTTGAAAGACACAGCGAGGGCCACAACGCAGCTTTTCACAGAACTAAGCAAACGTACACAGCCTAAAATGAGAAGGAATACCTGCTTTCGCTTAAAAAACTCTGTTTTCCTGATTAAAGTTTTTTTTTTTTTTTTTTTTTTTTTTTTTGCCCCCAGATGCCTCCAAAGAGGACAAACCGGAACCAGAGACACGTGCAGGCTCCAGCTGCCGCGCGACGCAAAGCGAAGAGCACATCCGCAAGGCAACAGGAGAGAAAGCTGCAGCTCCTGCCACGAGAACCAGCCCTGCCCGCCAGCAGCAGCCCAGCAGCGCGCTCCTAAAGCTCCAGCTGCGCTGACACCGGGGATTTGCGCTTTCTAGGGAGCCTCGCCCCGGCCGCGCCGCGGCAGCTCAGGAGGTTCCAGCGCTGACCTGGGAAATGCAGGGAGCTCTTTGGTCCCCAGATCACCCGCAGCCTCCCCTGAGCGCCGAGCCACCGGCGTCCTCCTCCTCCCGGCGCCAGTTTGTAACTGTACAAAGGGAGATATTCTTCACGTTTTAAAAAAACAGATCTGGAAAAAGGGTTTTTTTCTTAAAAAAAAAAAAAAAAGACAGCAAACCCAGCTGATGTACAATATACAGAAGGAGGAATTTACACGCAGCTCTGGAGGGCTCTTCTGGAGTCCCAGGAGGTGCCTCCAAGGTCCCTGGTTGCAGCAGTGAGGGACTCCGGTGCTCCCCGGGCGGGAGCAGGGAGGGAGATGGCACCGCGGTGCCGCGCTCAGTCCAGGAAGCGCTGGCAGGCTTTTTTCCACCGGCAAGCCGTGCACCACTGGTCCCGGTGCTCGATGCCGTACACCTTGCGGCACTTTTTGGCTTCACCTCGGACTTTCCTGCAGAGGGGCGAGGAAATTAAAAGTTATCCAATGCTGCAAAATTCCAGACTGCCGCATCTCTGCTGCGCCTTGCTGCTGAGAATCGTTTGCTGCATCTCAGCTGGGGATGCATCCCCCTTGCTTGGATGCGCAGAGGCTGGAGCAGCTCGCTATGGAGGAAGGCTGAGGGAGCTGGAGGTGTTCAGCCTGGAGAAGAGAAGGCTCTGGGGAGACCTCACTGAGGCCTTCCAGTGCCTGAAGGGAGCTGATAAACAGGAGGTGAGCGACTTGTGTCATGGGCAGACAGTGACAGGACAAGGGGGGATGGTTTTAAACTCAAAGAGGGGAGATTTGGGTCAGATGTAAGGGGGAAATTCCGCACCCAGAGGCAGTGAGGCCCTGGCCCAGGCTGCCCAGAGCAGCTGGGGGTGCCCCATCCCTGGGGGTGCCCCAGGCCAGGCTGGGTGGGCTCTGGGCAGCCCGATCTGGGGGGTGGCAGCCAGCCCCCAGCAGGGGTTGGGGCTGGGGGGTCCCTCCCAACCCAACCACCGTGGGATTCGGTGGTGCCCTGTGGGACCCTCACCTGGTGCCGAGGGGCACGCGGGGAGGCGAGGCGACGATCAGGTGGGACTTGAGCATCGGCGTGGGCGGCTGGGGTTCGCTGAAGCTGAGCGACCGGCTCCGCACCTGCGGGGACAGGTGGCCGTGGATGGGGACAATCACACCCAGGAGCGAGCCTGGGAACTCCCGAAGGCTCGAGGGGAAAGGAGGAGGACTCACCGGTGACAGGGACGGGAGAGTCGAGGTGGCAGTGGCCCAGCTGATGCTGGTGAAGATGTGTGGGGACACTGGAATCTGGATGGAGGGCAACGCCTGCAGGGGGAGACGGGGAAGAACAGGATCAGCGTTAGCCGTGGGGATCCCATTCCCATGCGCTGCCCCACAAGCATTCACCTCCCTGCAAAGACCAGCTTGGGGCACCCTCAAACTGGAAGCACTGCGAGGGGGAAAGGAATCCCCCGTGCAACCCCTCCTCCAGCACTGCCAGGCAACGCTGGAGAGCCGCTGCGGCAGAGGACAAGGGACAGGGACCGCCGGCAGAGGCCACCGCCCCGCGTCTCCAGGTTCACGGACGTGCAGGATGTGGCGCGGCCGCATTCCATCCCCAGCTATCTGCAGCAGCAGGGCGTGTTGCATACCGCCGCCGTGGAACTGCAGGGGAGCAGAGGCCGTTTGGCAGCCCCTGAGCCCCCTGCCCGGCTGCTGAACGGAGCGGGAGGCGGCAGGGGCTCACCTGGTAGGCGTGATCGGCCTGGATGTGCCAGAAGGAGCTGGGCGCCGACTGGCTGAGCGCGCTGCTGGCCAGGGCCGGCTCCAGCGCCGGCGGCTCCACCAGCAGAGCCTCGGGCTTGGCCAGGGCTTGCTGGATGATGATGGGGGCGGACACGGATGTGGGGCTGGCGACGGCAGCGGCCGCCTCGGGCGCGGGCTCTTCCTTCACCTGCACTTCGGTGTAGTAGAAATCCTCCTCCCGCTTCCGCTGGTCGGAGTCAGCGCTGTCTCTGCCAGGGAGAAAAAGGGGCAAAAAGGGTGAAAAAGCAGCTCCTGTCCTGAGGAAGGTGGGTGCCCACCTTTGGAGTTCGGGCTGCGATCAGCATGGCCCCCGCCTTTGTAACAGCACTTGGCACCTTGAAGGAAGATGGACACATCTCCCAGCCCCTGCAGGAAGGCTGGCATGGCAAGCAGGCACCGCTGACAATCCCCTGCTTTCTCACTGAGCTCATTTAGCGTGGCTGCAGGCAAAGTCCTGAGGTTCATCCAACAGGAAACAGCCCCCCAGATCTTTCTGATTGCCTTCCCACTACAACTGTCTGACACTGGATGGCAGCCCAGCACTGCCCACAGCAGCCCAGCCCTTCTGCTGCCACCTTTCCAAGACAGGAGGGAAAAATATATATGGGAAAACGTATAAAAGCAGAAGAAAGCAGAGGCTGGGGTGAGAATTGTTGCCTCCTGCAGCTCTGTCACATTACGGCTGCTCCCCACAACCTAACGTGGTGCCTAAGGCAGACCTGAGCTGGGCAGATTAACCCCGAGCACTCAAGCTCTTGCCCCTGAAAATTTCCAGTCCTGAAGTCCAAGTGGAGCTCCCAGACCTCCTCCAAAGCCTCAGGCTCACTTGCTGCAAGGTGGGGACAGGTGACAGCGGCGCTGGTGGCACTGCCAAGCTCAGTGCACGGGGTCTGGTGGCATCCCTGATTTTGGGGTTATTTGCTGCAGGAATTGGGAACTGCTGGCTCCCGGCACAGCCAGCACCAGGGTGCGTGGATTTGGTGCTTGGCAGGGGCTGGGGAGGGAAAACCTCTGCCTTACCCAAGGTGCTGGGTCTTGACGTGCCGCTTGATGCCGACGATGGAGCGCAGGACTTTGCCACAGCTCGGCCACAGGCACTTGTACATCACCTTCACTGAGTTCTGAGGAGGGGAGAGAGCCTGTGTCACCCCCAACCCGGTGCCAATGTCCCCTGGGGGGCTGCACCAGGGGTGCTGGGGTTTCCAGTACCTTTCTCTTGCGTGGAGCTGGCTCGTCGAGGAGAAAGGGGTCGGAGTCGGTCTCAAAGCCGTCATCAGCTGGCGGGGAGCTCAGGGCCTCGCTGGAGTGCTTGGGGCTGCCCTCGGGGTGCGGGGGCGACGGGGTGGAGATGTCGCTGCCCCCGCTCCAGTGCCCGCTGGTGGTGCTGCTGCCGCTGTCCGAGACATCGCCGCTCTCCTTCCAGGGATCACACGCCGCCCGCGAGGCTGCACACAGGGGACACGTGGCCGCCGTCACTGCGGGGTGGACCTAAGCCACCCCCAGGCCCCAGATCAGCCCCAAGGCTGGAAAAAACTACAGCAGCACTTCGCTCCTAATTTTTAAATGAAGACTTTGCCCCTCTGCTCAGCGCCAGCTCCCAGATTTATCCCATTTCCCCATAAGCACAACCCCGTGGGGCACAGCCAGCACCAGGGCACGCACATTTCCCACGGCTCCCAGCTGCTATTTTTATCCCTTCGGCTCCATTTGACTCCTTGGGAATGAAACAGCCTCTAAAAAAAGGAGCAGCCGGGCGGTGCTCCCCAGCCCGGGGCTCCCCGGCCCCCCCAGGACGGTGGCAGAGGGCAGGGTCACCCTGTCTGCACCGACACAAGTGCCACCAGCACCACAGACTCCTCCAGGAATTTGCTTTTTTTTTTTTTTTTTTTTAAGCTCAGATGCTGTTGTTCTTACAGAAGTGTGTTTTTTTCAGTGCACACTCACCGGGGATGCCACTCTCGCTGGCAGGAGGGCTCTGCACCACAGGGCTGCAGGAGAGGCTCGTCAGCACCATGGCTGCCACCATCTCGTCCATCTCCACGGCAGCGTCGGCTTTCCTGCACCACGAGTGGAGGATGCACGGAGGAAAAAGCAGAGAAACATCCCATTAGAAGCAGGAGAGCCACCGGGCACCCAAGGGTGGCACGTGCTGTAGTGGCAGCACGGCTCCCACCACCCTCTTGCAGACTTTTTCAAGTCTTCAGGAAGGACGTTTTCTCCCTTAAAGCAGCATTTGCAGAAAATAAATCCTCTTCATCCTGAATTCAGCCATTCCCTGGATAACTCACGCTCTGGTCCATGCGTGACTGCTACAGGAGCTCCCTCCCACCCTGCTGAGATATCAGTCAGCCCCAGGCACATACCTCTTGGGGACATCAATGCTGCTGGACACGGATCTCTGCAGCGCCTCGGGCACGTCCTGCAGCCTCCAGCACGTGTGCAAGCCCTGCTCCTGCTGCAGCACCTTCACCTTGTCACTGGGCGGGCTGTGCTGCTCCGCCAGCCCCGCACACTCCTGCCCGCTGTAGGTGACGAGAACCTAAAACAGGGATAAGGGGGGGTTTGTTGGTGCTGTGTCCTGACCCGAAACCTCGCTGCTCAGGTCCTCCTCCCACAGCAGGGGGATGCTGCAGGGGGCTTTGGGGTGAAGGCTGTCCCAAAGCTGTCCCAGCACACCAGGGGGGGTGCCGGCGTTCATCCCAACCCCACCGCTGAGATCTGACCTCCCCTGGGGTGTGCTCCCCAGCTGTGGCAATCCCAAGCCAAGCCGCTTCTCCGAGTGCCATGGCTTCGGGTGGACTTTTCTCCAACGAATTTGTCTGCTTTCGCTTTGTTCGAGTGCCACCCTGCAGCAAGGATGCCCACAATTATTACACCCCCTGGGAAAGCACGTAAGCGAGAGGATGGAAAGCCAGAGGAGAACAGACCTCCTGGGTGCAGCCATCCTAAAGCCACTCCTCGATTCCTCCCACCACAGCTCTCTCGGGCAGGAGACACCCAAACCTCACCTCCTACCCTCTCACAGCAGCTCCCTTTCTTGTGATGGGCTGCTTTCCACCACTACCACCCATGAGCCTATTTCTGTTAATGGAAATGTATCTGCGCCCAAAGTTACATATGTCTCCAGCTATTTATAGGCACAGGAGCATCTCTTTATGGAAGTGCTGCGGGTGTCACACGAAGAACCTGACACGGGATGGACGCAGGCACCCGTACACCGACTGGGGAAAAGCGTGAGACCATCTCAGATGGGACATCCAGCAGAAACAACGGGGTGGAGAATGTCACAGCTGGACCAGGGCTAAAAGGGTGAGCGCCAGGATCAGCCTGACCTCCCTGGTACCCTCCACAATCCATACCCTTTATGCAGTGCTCCCCAAAAATAAGGGGCAAGGCCTGCCCGTGAACACCATCCGCCCCCCTGAGCTGGGCACCACACGGGGAGGTGGCATCTTTGCAAAGCCACCGACACAGATCCCAGCCGTGTCACGCACCGTCACTGTTTTTAAGTCATATCCAGCAGTGAAGCAAGAGAGCAAAATCCTCCGCGCCGGAGCGCAGAGGAGAAAACAGCTCTCACTGTCCTGTGGCTCGTAAACACGGGGCAGGAGGAACCTGCCCTCCCTGCAGCACGGTGCTGGGTGCAGGAGAAGCCAGAAAAGCGAACAGGGGCCTTATTTACACGGCCTCTTGCAAGCTCTGCCCAGAGCAGCTTTTACAGCTCTGCAGGCAGAAGCCAAGCACAAGCGCTGCTCCCTGCCCCAGGCAGCCTGCGGCCAAGGCACGGCCAGCAGGAGCCCAGGGCAGAAGAACCAAGGTGCAGCCCAGCATCAGTGGGACTGGACGGACTTCACAGGGGATCCGTCGCACCCCAATCTTCCCCAAGAGCTGCTTCACGAGGTAGGCGCATGCTACCAACCACACACAGCCCACAGGAGGTCTCCAGACCACGTGTCCCTTACCCACGGACCCTCAACCAGGGTGAAGAAGATGCTGCAGATGCAGCTCTGGAGCCTAAGGGGGGGGTCCAGGGAGGGGGGGTTGACATCTCCATAGCAAAGCTGGGGGGGGTCTTTTGGGATGGCAGCACTGGCTCTGGGGGCACGGGACAAGTTCAGGGCAGAGAAGCCCACTGGGACACAATGCTGTACAAAAACCACCTCCTTTAGCCTCAAATAGTTGGGGAGTACCATTGGGAAGCGCCTGGTCCTCTCTGGACATTTTTGGCTAGGACTGGGGGCAGGAGACACGTCTCTGCTCAAGGCACCACGGCCCAACCCCAACGCCGACAGCTGTCAGCAGCTCTCCCTAATGACAGCTCCCCCCTGGGCCTTCACTTCGGAGGAGCCCCAGGAGTTTTCTCCCCCACACCAAGCAGCACCCCACGATCCAAAAGCCTCCTTACGTACCTGCTGCAGGCGGCCGGGGCTGGGGCACCTCGGGGCCTGGCCGCCCTCCTCCACCGGCTGCGGGCAGGATGCATCGTCCGGCGGCACCGCGTGGACCTGGGGGGCCGCCAGCACCCCCTCGGCCAAGGCGCTGGGGGCAGAGACGCGGGTGCCGAGCAGGGAGCGCTTCCCCAGGCGCCTGGACAGCACGCTCGCCATGGCGGCCACGCTGCGGGTGACAAAGACACGGGGACGTTAGCGCCGGCGTGCGACCGCAACGCTCCAAAGAAGCCACGTTTTTGCCTGTTTCACAGAAAAAGCTCCTCCGCTCAGGGGGAAACAACCACTCTCCAACCTCGACCTCTCGATTCAAGCCCCAGCCGCTCCCCTCCTCGCCAGCCCGCCGCCCTTCTCGGGGCTTTTGGGAAGCGTCCCGCAAGCTGGCACCTTGCGCCCAGCACCTCCAGAGCCAACAGAACAGCCACATCCTCCTGCTCCGATTTGTTTAAAAATGCGTTTAGAGTTTTTACTGCTGTTTTAAAAGAAGTAAAGCGTTTTTAGGATCCTCTTCCCAGCGTCTCCGCTGCGTCTCAGGGTGCACCCCAAAAGCCACATGCTCCCAGTGCCGCTGTTTGCCAGACCCTGAGCAGGACCCAGCCGCAGGCATCTGCTGGTGCACGGCGCAGGGTTGGCACAAGAGATGCTTGGCTGGGGTGGTGTTTTAAGGGCAGACGCGAGGATTTTGGTACAGCTGAGCTACACGGCGCTATCCCGCAGGCTGCCTCGGAACGCTTCCTGAGGAAGCTTCACCAGTGTGGGGATCCGCGAGGTTTTGCAGCTTTTTTCACACGGTTTGCCTCGCGTCCCAGGGCAGAAAGGAGCAAAGAGGCGCGGCTGCAACCAGGAGAAGCAAAACCCTCCCCGAAAATCACTTCCCAGCGTTGCAACCACATCTGCTTCCAGTAGACCCCCGTCCTTTGAAGGCCGGATCCCGTTTCGGCGCTCTGCCCGTAGCCCAAAAGCACAAAGCGAAGCGAGGAGCGGGCGCTGCGTTCGCCGCCGGCGGGGCCGCCCGGAGCCCTCCCAGCTGTTTGCAATCACGCGCCGCAGGGGTCAGCGCCGGCACCGCTCCCGAGTTATGTCTCGCTTCAAGGCCGGGCGCGCATTTGGCAGTCGGGACGGCGCGGTTCCAGCTCTGGCTGCGCGGCACGGCAGCCCCGGTGCCCGCCGGCGGTGCAAAGAGCAAACAGAGCAGAGCCCGGGGAAAGCAGTTCGGCAGATGGGGAAAGCAAAGCCTGCCTGCTGCTCGCTTCACGTTTGCGGTGGGAAACGCTGCTGCTGCAGGCATGACCCCCTGTGCGTGCATGTGCAGCGTGCAAATGCACGCGCACACGTGCAGCATACATATGTGTGCAGTGTGCAAGCACGTGCGCTGGGCGTGCATGCGCAGGGATTCCAGCACAGCCTGGTTTAAAAGCAAGCCTTTTTTAAAGCAAACAAAAAAAAATCCCAACCAAAAAATAAAATAAAATTAAAAAAAAAAACAAACAATCCAACAGATGCCAGTAGGATCCTTCAAACAGAGCCGAGCTCCCGCCACCGAGTGCCGCCCATCAGCAAAGCGGACCATAAAATCCATCTTTTAAGAGCCTCTAAGTGCTGCAATAACTGATAATAAAAACGGAGTTTTCCAGCCTGCATGCAGTTTCAAAAAGCCCCCGAAGTCCCGACAAACAGCAGCACGGCCGCAACGTGAGCGGGAAACAGATATCTGCACGGAGCGATTTGCTCCAAGTTTGGGGTTTTATTTAAAAAATAAAAAA
>VXAV01000344.1:231682-252678 GCA_013399715.1 Alectura lathami
TTTTGGAGGGGTGGGGGGATTTCGGGGCCGTTCCCGCTGCGGTCGCTGGGGGGCTGTCCAAGCCCGTGCGACAGCCCCGACACTCGCTGTCCCCGAGGCAGCGACACCGCGACACGGGCCGACAGCCCCTCGGTTTGGGCGAAGAAAAAGATTCGGTCCCCCCGGGGAGAAGAGGGCGCAACCCGCTGCCCCTTTGTCCAGCTGTCCCCCCAGCAGGGACAGAGTGTCACCAGAGCACGGTGGCGGGGGCGGATTGTCACCGGAGTGGGGACGTTGGCAGTGGGGACAGGGGGTCGAGGAGGGGACTGGGGGGCGCAGCAGAGCCCCCCCAACCTCACCGCGCTCACCGGCCCGCAGCTCCCCTTGGCTTTCCTGCTGGCCTGGGTGGAGAAGCGCCCGCTGGCCCTGCAGGAGGAGGAGGGTGGCATCAGTGTCCCCATCGCCGCCTTTTGGGATCCACCGAGCCCGCTGCCAAAAAGCGTCGAATCGTCCCCAAGATCCCGCTGTCAGCAGCAGCCCCGCGGGGCGTCGCGCTGCGAGGAGTGAACCCCGATCCCGCTGCAGCAGCACCCTCGCCAAGCCCCCACCCCGAGGGTGCGTACCTGGGGCAGAAGGCGCAGAGCAGCAGCAGCAGCAGCAGCAGCAGGAGCCCCCCGGGGACGGCAGCGGCCAAGCCCCACGGCAGCACCGGGGCCATCGAAGGGAGCTGCGGGGACGGACACGCGTCAGGCTGGGCACGGGGTGTGCCGCACGTGCTCCCAGGAAGATTTTCCCACCCAGATTTCAGAGGGATTCCCATCCCTCGGGCCCAGCGGGACGCTCGCCAGCATCCCCCCCCCCAGCTCAGCCTGCAGAAGGTTTGGGGCGATCGCAGGCGCGGGGTGCCCAGCAATGGCACCCGCGGGTTCCGGGAAGCCGTGCCCCTTCCCAGCCCCAGATTGCTGGCATAGCTGCGCCGTGACACAGCGGTGTCACACCCCACGGCGGCCCGGCTCGCCCCGCAGCTTCTGCTCTCGCTCAAACACCCGCGGCCGGTGGCTGCTCTCCCCTCTGTGGCGATGGGTGGTGGGTGACAAAACGGGCTGGTGCTAGGGGCTGCGTCCCGGCTGCGTCCCCTCTGCATCCCACCGCGTCCCTATTCTATCCTTGCTGCATCCCTGCTGTGCCCCCACCGCACCCCGCTGCATTCCTGCTGCATCCCCACTGCATCTCTCCTGCATTCCTGCTGCATCCCAGCGGCTTCCCTCCTGCATCCCCACCGAAACTCTCCTGCATCCCTGTAGGGCGCTTGGAACCCACCCGGGGAGCCCACAAGGCTGCCCCCCTCCGGGAAACACATTTCTACCCTCGTCCCCCAAACCCCAGCTCCATCTCCCACTGGACCCCTTCCTCGCACCGACTCGGGGCGCGTGGGGCTCCCCAGTGGGGAGGTTTCGGGGTGGGAGCCCTGCCAAGGGAGGTGGGAGCTGCCGAACAGGCTGAGCCCGCTCTGCCGGCTCGGGGCCCGCCCTCCCGCGTGCTGGCACCCCAACCCAGTGCCCCCCGTGCCCGGAGCACCCTGGCTGCACTGTGGGGCTCTTAGGGGTGAATCGTCCCCTGGTTGGGTGCTGCGAGCACCCCGCAACAGTGCCGTCACCCTGGGGCAATAGGTTGCGGCCTGGCAGGGGTTTTGCCTCCAAACCCCACAAAATCAGGGACTTTGCCCTGAGGGATGCTCCAGGCTAATCCCAGGGCACACAGGGGAAACCTTGGACACATCCCATCCCTCCAAGCCCACCCTGCCTCAGTTTCCCCATCTGCACGCTGAGACCACCCTCGAGGAGCCTGCAGCCCCCCAACCCAGCCCTTGGCACCCCAAGGCCCAGCACCCCNTTCCCCTCCCCGGGCTCAGAGCCGCTCACCCTGGCGCTGCCGGACCCCCGGGTGCAGCGGGCGCTGCCGGCTGCTCGCTCGGCTCAACTTTGGCCGGGAGCAGTGGGTGGCACCCGCCGCACCCCGGCTTCCTGCCGCTGACTCGCCCGGCCCCGCGCAGCGCTGCCAGCTACCGAGGGCATGGGGGAACCTGAGCCCCAGCACCCCAAAACTGGCAGCCCGGGGGAGGTCCGAACACCCGGGGGTGTCCTGCGGCCCCAGGAGGGGTCTTTGCCCCCTCGGTGCTGTGAGGCCGCTTGGGGGAGTGGGGTCCTGCTGCTGGGAAGGGCTGAGCTGAGCCCAGGAGCAGTGCTGGAGCCTCCCTTGCCCAGGATCCCCACCCATCCTGTGATCCCTGTGTCCTGGGCTCCCCTGTCCACGACGCCTGTCCATCCTCGGCCCCTGGCTTGCCTGGATCCCAAGGTATCATGGATCTGGCTGTTGTGGATCCCTCTTCATCAGGATCTCTCTCTGTCCCGGAGTCACATCTGTCCTGGATCTATGTCTCTTGCATCCCGCTCCATCCCAGATCCCCTCCACCCTGGATCCCCTCCATCCCAGATCCCCTCCATCCTGGATTCCCTCCACCCTGGATCCCCTCCATCCCGGATCCCCTCCATCCCGGATCCCCTCCACCCTGGATCCCCTCCATCCCAGATCCCCTCCATCCCGGCTCCCCTTTGCAGGCTCCGGCTGGAAGTGGCTCAGCCCCCAGCCCCTGCCAGCGCCGTCCCAGCTCCGTGCGATTAAGGCACAACTTCTTCCAGCGATGAGCCGATCTCTGCGCTGCCACTCCACCAGGATCCAGACACCGAGGCACAGAAATAGCCATAAAATCACATTAAAACCCAAATAGGACAAGGAAAACAAAAACAAAAACAAAAAAAAAAAAAAAAAAAAAAAAAAAAAAAAAAAAAAAAAAAAAAAAAAAAAAAAAAGAGTTCAATAATGCGAACCTGTTGTTTCAAGCAGCAAATTACAGCAAGTCGTTTAATACAAAAGCAAGGCAGCAGACCTGTGAACCCTCCCCGGCCTCGCCTGGCAGCGTGCTCTCCCACAGCCGCTTGGCTCTGCGGCCCCGAACCAGGGCGCATCGGTGCCGTTGGGAAAATGGGAACAATTTGCTTGGAATGTGACACGTGCCAAAGCAGAAATCTGAAAAATAAAGGAAAACGTTCAGTGTGGGTTCTGAGAGCCGGCTGCTGCCAGCAGCGGTCCAGGCCCTGTCCAGGGGAGCTCTCCTCTCTCCTCTCCTCTCCTCTCCTCTCCTCTCCTCTCCTCTCCGGGAGCTTGGATGCAAGCTGGAGTCGATAGGAACACCCTCCAACGTCTGCAACCCAAAGCGTTGGACAAGTGGACGCGAAACAGCTCCACGAACGGTTCCGCAGCACTCGGCATCGCCCTCGCAGCAGGAGGAATATTTTGCTCACCGCGAGCCCGCCCGGGAGGCACCCACGTGTTCTGCAGAGGGCAGCACGGCCCAGGCGTTGGGCCGTGACGTCGCTCCCGGTGCCATTTCTGGGTGCAAATCCGCGTTTTTCAGCCAAGTGCCCGACGGGCGATTCCCGTGTCGGTGCGGTCTCCTCGCTGCCAAATCGTTTCACAAAAGGCCTTTGTGAAATTGCGGCTTTTCTGCCTGGTTGCGGACGCTGGTGGAAAGAGGCAATTTTTGGACAGTAAAATTCTGAGCTTGTTTTGCTCCGTTGTTTCTGTGTTGCAAACGCACCGGGACCTCGAGGGGCTGGGCAGAAGATGCAACCCCCAACGCTGCTTCGCCCCATCCAGCTGCATCTCGAGGGTGGGTCCGCGCTCTGGATCCCAAATTGGGAAGGAACCCATGGGGATCACCGAGTCCAGCCCCGGTCCCCACCTAGCACCACCCGGCCCCAAACCCTGTCCCTGAGCGCGGTCTCCAAATGCTCCCTGAGCTCCGGCAGCTCGGGGCCCCTTGTGCCCGCTGCCCTGGGGAGCCTGTGCCATGCCCGCAGCCCCCTGGGGCAGAGCAATGGAACGTGGCCCAAAAATCCTCACCAAAATGAGATCCGAGCACCTGCGACGGACGTGCAGCTCTGAGCTTTCGGCCCGAGCTCGTGTGCTCCAACCCAGGCATCGGTGGCGGCGTTTGACAACCCCGGCCTGCTGCCGTTTGTAGTTCAGCCACGTGTCTCCGGCAGTCATTTGTCGCCCTATTTTGAGCCCGCGGGAGCTGATGTGCCATTCTGACATTCTTCCTTAAAAATTTAATGATTTTTAAGATTTTCCAGGCGGCTGAGAATTGCGTTCGCCGCTCTGCGTGGCAGCCGCATGGTGCTGCCGACGTGCGTGGCTGGGCCGCCTCCTCCCCATTTTCCCACTCGCAGATTTGTATCGACGTGTTTTAAACCAATGGTCGCCCGCATTCAAAACCATCAGAAAATGCCAAAAATTTCAGTTTTGGGGTAACTAGAGGAAAGGCGCAGCCCAGAGGGAGGCGGGCTGCTGGGAACTGAGGTCCTGGCACGGCGGCGGTGCCGGTGGTGGAGCCGTCCTCCACGCGGTGCCAAGCTAAAAGCCGGAGGAAGGGAAGCCATTCCCCTCCCGTTCGACGGGAAGGAAGACCCAACGGCACCAGCTCTCTGGACTGCCAGGAGATCGCAGAATTACAGAGTCTGGTGGCAGGGGCCCCTGAGGATCAGATCCAACCCCCGGCCCCACCCAGCACCGCCCAGCCCCACGCCCTGTCCCTGAGAGCGGGGTCCAAACGCCCCGCGGGGCCGTGCCCGCCGCCCTGGGGACCCTGTCCCATGCCCACCACCCCCCCGGGGCAGAACCTTTCCTTAAAACCCTGAAAAGCAGAACAAACCCAAACGGTGCCTGCAGCGGGCTGCCCTCCCCAGCCGCAGCGGGGCCGCGAGCAGCCTGGCCAGCGGCCAGCGGAGCGCTTAGAGCTCCAAGCGCGCAAACCTCTCCAAACCACCCTGAGTGATTCTCTGGAGCAGAAGCAAAGGCCTCGGCACCTCGCAGCGCTACGCCTCTCCGGGCGGCGGGCGGGCCCGGATTGGGGCGAAACGCTCCCGTTTCTTGGGTCCTCACCGCCGAAGCGAAGCTTTGCCACGAGCTCCTGCAGCGTGGGAACCCCTGCTCCTCCTGCCGCTCGGGCTGGCGAGCTGTCTGCGTGCTCGTGGGGTCCTGCCGGCCGGGTTTTGATCGTGTTTCTGTGGGCTTCTTCCTTTAGCACGTATTTAACAGATCCCATTCCATCAGGCGCCCTCCATTGATCAGGATATTTTGATTCCTGCACCTTTCCTACGGCCCCTTCTGAATGTTCCGGTCTCTTTCTCTCTCTATAAATACGAATATCTGTATAATATAAATTACATCAACATTTCCAAGCTTCCTTTCTTTTTTTTTTTTACCCACACATACATGTATGCACACACACATGGAGTCCTGGCACACGTGCATGAATACGGCAGCTTAAAGCTCCTTCCTTTGTCTTGTTTCTTCGTGAGTCGCACGCGAGTTCTCCCATTTTTGTTGCAAATTCAGATGGGTTTGGACCCTTCTGCTTTTAAATACCAAAATTTAAATAATTCCAGCGAGGCTCGTTACTTTCTGACTTTCAGGTCCTCACCAAGCTGGGCGCCAGCATGCACTGAATTGAATTTAGGAATAATTTAAAGCTGAACAAACGACGTAACAATTCCATGCTCAGATTGAGCAGGGTCGGGGCAAGAAGCATTGCAGTGAAGCACGCGTGCTCTCAGACCGCTGCAGGGCTTCTGACCCCCTCAGGCTGCCCCTCTCCCTGCAGAAACGGCAGACAAGGGAGTGCCAAGCTACCGGACTCTGTGTTTTCCTACAAAATCTTTCTCTTCCCTCTGCAGGTGTACCAAGCATCAGGGAGCCTGGAGGGAATGCGCTGGGCCACGGAACGCTACCAGTGACGGGCGGATTTTCCAGGCTTGCAGCTAAAAGCCTCCCATTGCTGGCAGGGATTTCTGGGGCGGAAAGCTGCCTGTCTTCTCCCCGGTTTGGTAGCCGCGAGCTCCCCTCTTCCCAGTGAGGATCTGCAGGACGATGCCAAACGGCTTCCAGGGATGGGAGCAGGAAAGCGGGGCTGCCAGGGAAGCCCGCAGGCTTCCCGCGAGGCTCACCCCAGACCTGCTCCATCTCCACCGTCACCCCCAGGAGATCCATCAGGGCACCGCACCCAACGCGCATCTCCATGGGTGGCTGAGAAACTTCCACCAGGCGAGGGGCAGGGCTTGAAGACAGCGGGTTTCAGCTCGAATGCCACCGCTGGATCGCAGCCCAGCCCGCGTCGCGCCGCTCCTCCGCCTCCCTGGTCAAGCTCCGCGTCACCGCGACGCTTCTGAGCTGCGGCCCAGGGTACGGAAGGGTTCAGCCTGCTGCGATACCGAGGGGCACGCTGAAGCTTTCACCTTGCCACAGATCCCGGGATTTTGTAGCGTTTTGCAGCTCTCCAGAGAGCCTCGCTTCATCCAGCGAGGACAAAGGGAAGGAGGCAGCCAGCCAAAGGCATCCGGGCTACGAGTGGGAGAGCAGCTGGAAATCATTACCCCGAGGACTCAAGCGAAGCTGCAGCACGCCACTGGGGGCCATGTGTCCCACTGCGTGCCCTGCTGCGTTCGGCTCACGTCTGGTCCCCTGCAGCCGGAGCCACGGGGGGCTTTGGGGCAGGCCCTGCTGCCCCCCACGCGTGGGACCCCATCAGCATCACCCAGCCGGGATGTGCCAGGGATGTGAGGCCAAAACTTGTCCAAATCGGGTTCGAAAATCAAAGGGCGAGGGACCCGAGCTCTCCCCCCGTCCCTGGCAGCAGCGATCCGCAGTGCCTCGTGCTGCTGGGGACGTGATCCAGACCCGTGCGGGGCAGCCGGGAGCAGAGCCCAGCTCTGCCCCCGTGCGGGTTTGTGGCTCACGGTCACGCCGCAGCCACACCTCCTTCAGGATCGCTGGGTGCTCGGGAGCCGTCGCAAAACTGGCCGGGAGTTTTGCCCATGAAATGGCGTATTTTATTTTTTATTTTTTGGAAGCGAACATGCAGTGTAGTTAAAGAGAGTCAGAGCTGGCAGGAGAGGGAAGCAAAGTGAAAAAGAATGGTTTGGAGACGGAAGAGCGTGCGTGCGAGGAGCCAAGCCGACAGATCTGACAAGACAAGAGCAGATGAATGCACGAAACCCGAGACTCCTAGCGAGCGCAGCAGCCCCAAACAATGCAGAATTGTTAAAGCAAAAAGCAAAGGGAAGGAAAAAAAAAATAAAGAAGAAGCAACAAATAAGCTTGGAGCGGTCAGATTGCTTGCCAAGAGCTTTTTTCACACGGCGGAATGTCATAAAATAAACTGTTGGCAGAGCTCTCGCTGCCTGGAGATGGTGGCACGGAGAGCGGGGCGGCGGCACGGAGGGGGCTGCTGGAAGTGACAGGGCAGGGGATACGGCGCTGGGGCCACCACGCGGAGCCCGGGAAGCCCCCACGCCAGCGGGGCCGTTCGAAGCGGCCGGGGGGCTGCGGTATTGATCTCAAGTGGAAAATATGCGGCGATGTATGGCGGCCCGCCGGCGGGATGAAGGGGAGCTTTCTTACAAAGGGAACAGCGAGCGCCGCGGCGGGGCACGGAGGCTGCGCCCGCTCCCCCGTGTCGCACCAGAGCTCGGCTCCGCTCCGTCTGCTCCGGGATGGGAGGAGGAGGAGGAGGGAGGCAGAGCCACCACCACCGCGGGCTGGGTTTGGGGGGGGACGAGGCGCATGCGACCCAGTTAGGAACATCTGCCGCAGCGGTGAGACGCGGCGAGCGCGGCCCTGTCGGTGGTGCCGGAGCCCCGCGTCGCACCCAGCTCTGCAGCCTCCTGGGGAAGAAGGGAACCCCAGTGGTTTTTGACTTCTCACTGTTAAATCCTAATTTCCATGCCTTTTTGTATCCAAAAGCTGAGGATGGGGAGAGGATTTTTGCTTAGCTGCCACAACGGTGCCTGCCAGGACCCTCGAACACAGCACGTTGCGTCGCAAGGCACTGAAGGATGGGGTTGAGCGGGTTCGATGGGAGATGACGGTCTCAAGCGGTGCCAAGGGCGGCGTCGATCGGACGTCAGGGAGAATTTCTTCTTAGAGAGGGTGGTCACTGGCTGGGGTTCCCATCTGTTTGCGCCCCATCCCTGGAGGGGCTCCAGGCCAGGCTGGGTGGGCCCTGGGCAGCCTGATCTGGGGGGGGGGTGGACAGCCAGACCATGGCAGGGGGTTGGGGCTGGATGGGCTGTGAGTTCCCGTGGCCCTGAAGGTCTTGTCCAACCCAACAGTGAGGCTGTGGGGTCTCCTCCTTGGGGGTCACCCAGAGCCCCTGGACGTGGCACTGGGCACCCTGCTCTGGGTGGCCCTGCTGGGGCAGGGGGGGGCCAGAGGGACCCAGGGGTGCCTCCAGCCCCAACCACGCTGTGATTCTGGGGTTCTGGGGTTTGTCAGGACACATTTCCGAAGAGTGGGGATGGGGCAGGCAGGAGGATGGCAAGGAGCGAGAGCAGCTCCAGAATCAAGACAAAATACTGCAAAACCTTCGCTGCGAATGATAATTGCTTTTATGAGAGCTGCCAAGGATCTGCTGGCAAGGGACTGAGAATGAGGCAGAATAAAAGAGGGAAGGGAACAGCGCAGCAAAGAAATTAATAGTGGGAGTGGTGCCTTTTCACATTCAATTCTCATTTTAAATGTACTGTTCGGAGCGGCTGTGTTTTGGGGGGGTTCATTGGTAGTCACACATCACAGTTTTTTCCACAATGCGAGGCTCGGAGCTGCTTGTCCTTTCCACATCCTTGTGACAAAGACAAAGTTAATAAAATCATCCCCATTTCAACACCAGGCTGCAAGGGACAAGCCTGGGGCTGGGCAGTCGGGGTCTGCAGGGATTTGCATCATCTGGGAAGCTGCCAGGGCCACCAAACTGCTGTCCCCAGGGCTTGGTGACAGGCATGGTGAGGAGCCAGGAGATGAGCTAAGGAAATCTGAGCTCCTGCTTCTTGCTGCGAGCTGAAATCCCACCGATTTCAGGGGAAATGGGGATCCCGTGGCCCTGTCACCACCCTGCTCCCACAGAGCCCAGTCCTCGGTCAGCTGGTCCCAGTGCTCCAGAGAGGCCTGTGGGCAGGAAATGCTGCAGGCAGGGAGAGGCTTTGGGTACCGGGGAGAGCCCAGCGCGGGGCTCCGAGGTGCTGCAGGGCCTGGGGCAGCTCTGCTGGGAGAAGGGGCTGGGGGAGCTGGGGCTGCTCAGCCTGGAGCAGAGGGGGCTCAGGGGGATCCCACCCGTGGCCACCAGCCCCTGCGGGGAGCTGCGAGGGGACGGAGCCAGCCTCAGCCCCAGGGGCACTGGGCACAGCCTGGAGCCCAGGAGCTGCCCCTGCCCACCAGCAGTGCTGCTGTGCTGGGCGGGGGCCGGAGCCCTGGCACAGGGACCCAGAGGCTGTGGGGTCTCCTCCCTGGGGATCCCCCAGAGCCCCTGGACGTGGTGCTGGGGGGTTGCAGGCTCATCTGCCATTCCGCCCCCTGACAGAAGCCAGCACATTCCTCAGCTGGCTTTCTCCTCCTTAGGGCCCCAAGGAGAAGGTTTCGGGCTGGGAAAAGGGGGATGGAGTTATGCTGACCCCATGGTCCCTCGCTGGGTGACGTGGCAGCGCTGGCACTCCCTCCTTGCCTCCCACCCTTCATGCAGCCCCCAGACTGTTTTTTGCCCCCTAGAGGTATAAAGCCCTCCTGTACCACTGGAAATGCCCCGTTAGGGTCAGAGCGAGGCTGCGCTGCCCACATCCCCAGACCAGCCCTGCAGAGCCAGCCCCAGCCCGAGGGATCTGGGCGTTTGGTCATTTTCCAAACACCCACCACCAGCACAAGTACCTGGGCTGTAAAACCCAAAGACTCCCAGCTTGGAACTGCCCACGCTGCTTGTCATGGCAAAGTGGCAACGCATTTCTGCTCACTCCCTGCTGCTTCACAAAATATTTATTTGTGGGATCTTGCCCGGGAGGATTTTCCCTGCTTTGCGCTCTCTGCAGCTACCTGCAGACCCAGGGCACACCAGCACCAGGCTCTGCAGAGAGCAGCAGGAGGAAATTGCTGCCTACACAAACCGTGCTCCTGGCGAGCTACGGTCTGCACCGTACAGCTCTGCGTGAACATCAGGTTTACATCCATGTAACTACGTCGGTGAGGCTGTGCCAGTGCTGAAATCCTCACCCTGGGGAAGGTCAGCCTTGATGGTCCCAGCCACAGATGCTCCCAAACAGAGGCTTGGGCAAAACGTTGACTCATTCCCCCTAGCGCAGCCTGGCAGTGATAAAACAGCTCAAAAATCAGCGCGACCGGGTAATTCTGCAGGCACCGGGGTGTTCACTTCATGAAGGAATCTCAGTGAAAGCAGCGAAGCTTTCATTTGAGCTCCTGAACCTGTTTCCAGCCCCTGTATGTTTGATAAAATCATAGGATTCTGGAATGGTTGGGGTTGGAGGCGGCCCTCGGGATCGGCCAGCTGGTGATGAAGGTCCTGCTGGTTCACGGGGAGAGAACCAGCACCGCTGCTGGCAGCCACACCGGTCCTGTGGTTTGCAAGCACCACGTCCCCACGCACACGCTGCGCAGAGGAGAGCAATACACGGGGTGGCTGAGAGAGGGAGGACTGACCGCCCTGCTCCTCTGGCCTCCAGCCCCACCTGCGGGCCGCCCCGCTTTCGGCAACGCTGCCACAGTCGGGTGGCAGAGCCATGGGTGCAGCTCGGCTGCGAGCGCTCACCGAGGCGCTCCGAGCGAGCCAGGCGCTCTGCCTCCCTTGCTGGCTCCTTTCCACTTGGAATTCAGCAACTGGAGAACTATTATTGGATATTTCATACATAGCAGATGGCTCTGCATTTGCTGAATCCTAAATGAAAATCACTAAGCCAGCAAGAAAATAAGATCCCGTTTTTCAGCGCCCTTGGACTCGCTGCCGTCTCCCTGGGAAGAAAGCGGAGCTCCCCCGGGGAGGCCAACGTCCCCGCTGGAGGAGCACTGCAACGGAGAGAACAAAAGGGAGGGAAGAAATCAGAAGTATTTCTGGGACGTGCAATGTTAGATTAATTTGTCATCTGCATGGGCAGAGCGAGCGCTGCACGGCTGCTGCAGCAGCAGCTCTCTGATGTAGAAGATCAAGTACAAAGATGAGAAACGAAGCCTCTGCGGGAAGAGAAAGGTTGAGTTTAAAAAAAAAAAAAAGAATCCAACAAAAAAGAAGGTGAGAGGTGTCGGAGAGAGCCCTGGCACAGAGGAGAGGTCCTCTCCTGGGCTAGGAAGCAATGCCGCAAAGCCGTGTGTTTCCTCGCCGCTTTTCACACTGTTCTGCCAGGATCTTTAAGCACTGTGCAAACTAAAATTTGCAATCCTGCTTTTTTTCTTTTTCTTTTCTTTTTTTTTTTTTTTTTTTTTTTTTTTTTTTTTTTTTTTTTTTTTTTTTTTAATATGGCATTAATTATTATTTTATTGAAGCCTTGCTCTCCTCGCTTCCAGCAATGAGGACGCAGACAGCAGCAACTTCAGCGACCTCCTGGCGCTGTTCAGCACCGCTGCGCCCCTCTGCCGTCACCCAGCCCCGTTCTTCTGATAAAAACTTGCCCGAATCCCCTTTGGGAGCTCGCTCTTCGCAGCAAAACCATGCCGCGAGGATGATCCCTTCCCTTTCCTGCTGAGCAAAACGCAAAGAGGCTCCCAGCAGGGCTCAGGGACGCGCAGAACCCCGATGGCCCGAGCCCAGTTGCGGGGCCACCCTCTGGACTAGCTCCCCAGCACCTGAATTCCCTGGTGATCCCAATGTTCAGAACGGGAGTGCAGCAGCCTTTTCTCTGCCTTCTCAGCAAGGCAAACCCTGCAAAAGGATGTTTTATTTATTTATTTATTTATTTATTTATTTATTTCTGCATAACAGGAGTGTGCTTTCTAGGAAGCCGATGGACAGCCCTAACGCCAGCCTCGGTGGCCTCCTGGCCCATTCTCCCTTCGGTGGGGTGACCCCAGCCAGCTTTCTGCGAGGAGAAAGGACGCCGTGCGACTTCCAAAAAGCCTCTCACCTCCTCCCGGGCTGGCGCTGGTAAAGTGCTGCCTGATTTGTTTGTCAGGGCAGAGCCAAACCCACTAACGAAGCATGCATTCAAAAAATTGAATGAAGAAGTGGAAACTCTCTGTGAAAACAAAGAATCGCTTTACGGTCCCTTTGGGCTTTCCTTTTTCTCTCCCTATTCTCCACACTCTAGTTGCTGCAATTTTATCATTTAATGTGTTTAGTTTGGGCTGGTTTTCATCCCCCCAATTCCTTAAAATGCTCTCAGTGTTCGCACATCTTCCCTGCCTGCCCTTTAACCCCCCCATATTCCTCCCCATTCCCTTCCCACCTCCGCCCTCCCTCACGTCTCCACCAGCACAGCACCGAACCCGATCATTTCCGAACGTCCCCCAAGCGCAGCCCCGCGGAAGAGAAGCTCTGCTTTCCCGCTTTGCAGATGGAGGTCTCTCCTTCCTTCCCTCCGCTTTCCCCTTCTCCTGCTCTCCCAACAGCGGCCGCTCCGCCAGAGCTGGGGCCGTGGCACAGCTGGAACAGCTGGAGCCCTGCACCGAGGAGGGGCTGGGAGGCACGAAGCGCAAAAACCATCTGGTTTTCATCGTCCATCTGCCATCACGGCCACCTGTAACTGGGCAGCGCGTCGAGTTTTTAATGCACTGATTAGAAACTGATTGGGAGAGGAGCAGTAAGGCTGGGATTTGCAGGTGGGGCTCACGTTGGCAGCACCTACGGAGGAGAGGCATTTCTCAGGGGAATCAGTGCAAATCGAGTCAGCACGAGAATGTGGGGATAATTGCAATGGCACACGCGCTGGGGGGAAGACTTCCCTCCAGTTATACCTTCTGGGAAAAGGACCAGCGCATCCCTGCAGGCAGATCTGGGAAGAGCTCTGCTCGGGGAGCAGCTTGATAGGAAACAAGCAGGGAAATTCTTTGGAGGTGCAGAGGGATCGCACGCGGCACCTTCGTGGGAGCCCCAGCGCAGGTCTGCGGGGCTCCGCGGGACCAGGAGATGCTGGCGGCAACGAGCACGGTCCTGCTCACCGCATCCGGGTGTTGCACCTGTGACAGAAGTCGTGTTACTTATGGCGGAGAGCAGGCAGAGCAGAGGTGGGATGATAAAACTGCTCATAATATTGGACAGCACGTGGAGGCAAAGCAACGGGATTTTGTCGGGAGACCGAAGCCCAAAGGGGACAACGATGGGCGCTGCGGTGCCACGCCAAAGCGCAGCTCCGCCCCACCGCACCGCACTCACTCCCCCTCCTCAAAGGAAGAAAAGAAACGGAGAAAAAATGTTGAAAAAGGGCTCAGGGTTGAGACAAGCCACCTGCAGCACAGCTGTGGCTCCAGGTGAGCAGCTCTCCAAACGTCTGCCGATTTTCCAGCTTCACAGAAAGATTTCCTGCTCGCTGCCGCCCTTTACCTCCTCCCTCCGGAGGCCGTGTTGCAGCAGAACCTCTTGAATCCCATTTTTTGCAGCGTTCCCAGATCTATCAGTTCACCCTACCGATCTATCGAGCTGTAATATCGAGTAACCATAGCGACTGGCAAATCCCGGGGGGTCCCGCGCCCGCCGCCCGCCCATGCGCACGGTTTGGCTGTCGTCTGTTTCTGTAGGCGTGCTCCTACCTCCCGATAACGTGACCCCGCGCCGTTTCCAGGATTTGAACTTCAATCAGCCTGGACGTCAGTTTTGAGATCACAGATGTTTTTGGGGGCAGGTACCTCTGCGGTCAGAGCTCCTTGCCAGGAGAGCCTCCCGTGCCGTTAGCAGCCTCACCAGCAAGCACGTGGGAACCAGCTCCAGCAGTGCAACCGTTGTTCCCCAGATAATCCTTTTTCTTGTAAAACAAAAATACACATTTCTGTTGCTGTGTTCTGTGATCCCAACATGACACTGCTAGAGTTTCATTCGATTCCTAAATGCCTCATTTAGGCAGCTGCTGGTTAGAGTTTCTATCCCGAAGGAGTTAAAAACTCTTGGCTCCCGCAGCAGCACTGCCTCGGCCTCTCACAATGCTGTATACCATTACACCCAGCCCAGCCAGCAGCCTCTGCTGTAAATATTGCCTTTACTTCAGGGCCACGTTTTTACTGGACTTTGCCTTCAAAAAAAAAAAAAAAAAAGGCTTTTTTTTTTTTTTTTTTTTTTTTTTTTTTTTTTTTTGCGGCGGAGCAGCGGGACACCCTGCTGCCTTGCTGCCACTGAGGGGAAGCCTTGCATTGCTCAAGTGACAGGTTTCTGTTTCCTCGGGAAGGATCCCCGATTCCGAAAGGAAAGAGCCACGATCCCTGCACTTCCCACTCCCGCTTTCAGCTTCCACGCTGCTGTGGGATTTCACAGTGGGTTTAGCCGTAGGGTGTGCTGCTCCCCGTTCGCCCCTCGGTCACGCAGAGACCGTGCTCCGCCACAACCCTTCCCATTTACACCCATCTCCAACCAGCCAGAACGCGGGCAGCCTCTCCAAGTCAGGTTATTGCCATTTGCAGGCCCGCGGAGGACCCTGGGGAGCTCAGAAAGGGGGTGCCAGCGCCCCGAAGCTTTAACAGTGCCAGGGATCCACCGCAGCAGCCTGCTGCACAGGGGTCACGCCGATCGATCGGCAGCAGGAGCCAGGAACAGCTGCCCGTGTTTGAGGCTGGATTTGCCCCTGCGTCGGACCTACCTTCCCTGCCCTGGCTCTGCTCCAGCTCCCCTCTTGCTCCTGCCTTCAGCCACGGCAGCTGACCAACAAGGAGAGTTGTTAAATACGCACAAATGGGGAAGGAAAAGCAAGCAAAGCAGAGAAAAACGTTGAATATGCAACGAATCCTCATTCTTCTTCTGTGCTTCCTGTGGAGGACAAAATGGAGAAAATTTTGCTCACTAAAATCTCTAAATTTCAGGTTGTGAGGAGGGTGCCTGTTTCCCCTTTGTACTTTGATTTGATCTGACAAAGAGCTCGTCCCATTTAACTGCAAGCACTGCTTGCCATTTATCCTGCAAATTGTACTAAAGCACCACCTTTACCTCTTTCTTCTCTCCTTGATTGCTTCCCCTGTTTTTTCTTGCATTTCTAATCACTTCTGCTGCATCTCTTATCCAGGTTAAAGCATCTGCCTCTGCAGGAGTCTGTGGTACAAGTGAGGACCTAATTAACTGCACAGCACCTCGCTGAGGCCCAGAGCTCAGCAGACCGAGGCATCTTTGAGGGACAAGAAGAATACTTGGGAAAATTCATAACAGAGGCCAACGGCGTTTGGGGGGAAGAAATGTTTTCTTTCTTCCACTTCAAGCTTGGAGGTGCTCCTCGGGGTTGCCCCCCGCCGTGGTGCAAGAGCCCCGATCAGGGGGGAAGTTGCTGGCGCAGCACCAACCCACTTCTCCTTCCCCCAGCGCACAGGCGAAGGGGCACGGGGGCGAGGAGCCGCAGCAGGAACGGGGTGTCAAGGGCTGTTGGAGGCAGAGCAGCGGTGGAGACGGACTGACAGATCTGTCTAGCTGCGGCAATCCTCCTGCGCCTCATGGAGCTGCTCACGGGTTTCCAAGTAAGCACTTAAGTGCCTATTGGCTGCACGAGGGCTGTAGTGCTCTTCAAACTAGTGAAGCAGATGATACTTCAAAGGCATTAAAAGTAGGTTAAGGGAAGCATTTCACGGGCTGCGTAGACATCTGAATAAAACTGACAGTCTTTAAGTGCAGATGAGTAAATAGAGGGAGCTCTCCTCGGTGGGATCAGCTCTGGAGGGCCAGAGGATAGCTCGGTTTTATTCCCTGTTCAGTGCTTGCTCTCTCTGGCACAACTGCCAAAAAAGTGCAAGTTACACCAGCCCTGATGGGAGCTACCGTGCTCCTTACAAACCAGACTGAAAGGACCAACCTATTTATTTATTTATTTACACAACAAGTCAGCAACAGACAGAAATAATGTCAGGAAGGAGGAAGAAAATGCTCTTTTCTTCTATTTTCAGTATTAGCCAGCTAGCCAAGCGCATCACAAGCAGGGCTGGATTTCAGATATTGTCTGCTGAGCAGGGCAGAGCGCTGGCGCCGGCACCCACCTGCTCTGACCCGCGCGGCTCTGTGGAGCGGGTGCCCTGCCTGGGCTGAGAGGAGCCCTAAAGCTCTCACCCTCAGCCATCCAGAACCAACACCCAGCTTCTGGTTTGAGAAACCCTCTTTGAAGGGCTCTGAAGCTTGCTTCAAGGCATCTTAAAATATTTTGTACTTCAGTGATTAGTAATCCTTGAGATGACTAAAACTAGCAGAGCGCATTTCCCCACCCCCATGTTTTAGCCTTTTGCTCAGATGAGATAAGGAAATGAGGTTACTTGATTTCCCTTCAGAGTTTATAATCAGCCACACTATTTTAATAAATTTCATTTAGTTCCACTTTCTGTTTCTTAAATGCTAGTACAACGCAGCCGTGTTTTGGTCACAAGCTCCACAGGAAGATGTTCCAAATGTCAACAAACGCAATCACCGCAATTTTTTTCTTCTTCTTATTTTTCCCTTTAAATGTCAAGTAATATTTCTACCAACATGAAGTTTTGTAAACCCTTTTAAAAGTAATTTAATTCCTGACCTTAAGCTGCCTAACATCAGGCATCAAAATCAGCTTTTAAAAACCGCTCCTAACTAGCTTGGGGAGCGTTCTGAAGCCCTAAGATCCACACGAGCTGCTCCGGGAAGTCGTCAGCATGAAGTTCTGCGCCTGGTAGCCAATTTTTGCAGAGCCTGGTATTCCTTGTGGTAGTAAATATATAGTCTTGGCATCGCTGATTTCAAACCAGCTAGGTTCTGTGTAAGTGCGTCTTCCAGAACGAGCCTACCTACACACAACAGGCAGTATTTCTTCTGCTGAGCACATTCCAGCCTCCTTCTTGCAACCAGCTGTGTCATTAACTTGTCCAGTGTCATGAAGAATGGCATATTTACCCTATTAAAGATAGGAATTAATAATAGTTACAAGAATAACTTCAGTTAAGTACAAAAATATAAACACATTATTAATCATTAGCAGAAACCAGCCCGTTCGTACTGCTTCAGAGCTCTCTGAGAGGGGCACTGTAGGAAACGGAGGTTTCCTCTGTATTTTAAATAGGGTGACTTGTTCTCTATCTTTATTAAACAAAAAAGTGTTTGTTTAGGAAAAAATCTGTTGCTGTTCTGCATGGCTGTCCCTCTTTGACACCATCTGTGGTCAGATTAAACGCTGAGGTCTGAATCGACGTCTCTGCCTTTAATCTCTTGTTGATATTTCTGCGGACTGAGAGGTAAAAAATGATTACAGGGGGCTGGCCACTCGCACAAGTTTGAGTTATGCCAGCACAATCTTAATGAGTTTCTGAAGTCAAATGTAAATATGACCGTGGAATGTGGAAGCATGCATTTTTGTTCTCTGAGGTCTAATAAAAACACAAAAGCTTTCTGTGTGGCTCACCATGGCATTAGAAGTGCTTTGCGACACAGCCCCAGACCCTGCGCAGCTTCTGCAGCTGAACTTAAAGCACGCTGAGCTTCCTGCAGGACATTAAGTGTTTTCCTTCTAATTGTTTACAATTTACACAGGCTGTGCCTGCGCTTGGAACCGACACCACGAAAAGCCACGGACAGATCCAAAGCGGCCGCTTTGCAGCCAGCAAAGCAGAAGCAAGGCGTGCAGGGGGCTTTTCTACAGACAGGCAAGAACTCCGCCGTGAAGGACCCAGCGAAGTTACAAACCACATGCTTCTGCCCTTGCACTGAGCATAAAATAGGTCACGGCAGAGAGACGCTGTGGCTTTAAGCATGGCCCGGCCTGAGCCGGATTATCATTAGCTTACGTAACCGCTGATGAGCTGCTTTTCATTAAGGCTTCCCCGAGCGGTGCCGGGAGCAGGCGCTGCCTCCACCAGCCATCCCGGGGAAGGATTTCCTCCCAGGCGTGCTGCTGCTCTCCCCCGAGCCCCGCAGCCTGCAGCCAGGCCAAGGTGCTTGCATCAACTGGCATGGGCTAAGCAGGTGTCTGAATGTGAAACAACTAATTAACCTTAATGGGCTGTGCGTTAATCCCGGCTACAGCGCAAAGTTGTAAATACAGTAGGTATGGAAGAGGTGGTAAAAGCGGCCAGCTCTTGGCTCAGGGTTTTTTTTTTTATTATTATTATTTTTATTAAAGAACTGCACCCTCTGCTGAGAAAAACCTTCATGCCTTGTGGAGGTCTTCAATCCTGACTGTCAGACAGGAAACGATGGCACCTCGCTGCAGCAACGACATCGCGCGCCCGTACCTGAGGCCTTACGAAGGGGAGAAAAGTAAAAACAAAGCGATTTCAGTCTTACACTTGCATGCTCAAAAATGCCAAGTTGTATCCGGGGCTTTGTCTCCTCTTGCAAGGAGCTGGAGGACGAGGGATATTCGTCCTCCAGGCTTGCTCCTCCCACGTGCTTTCAGCGTGTTTTAGGAGCTGGCAGCGAAGCTTCATCCCGCGGAGAGACCTTCCCCCTCCGGCTGCCCGCAGGTGGACAGCCTCCCTGCAGGTACACCCATGCTGCAACGACCTGCTGGTCCAGATGCCATCACCAAATGCCATTCCTGCACCCTTCTGCCATGTGTTCCCTCTGCTGCTGCCACACCCAGCCTTCTTAACCGCCAGTTAGAGGAATCTTAACATTTCTGTCACGTTTTTAGCGGATAAGCAGGGCGATAGCACCCAAGGAGCTCTGCACTCACCGAGGGCTCGGCATGAAGCAGAATCAAGCCCGTGTTCAGAAGCTCTGTGGGGCTCTGAAGAAGCATGCTCAGACTAAGTGGATGGAAAGCTACCATCAAGGAAATTATGTGTCACTCATTACAAAGCTGAATTTGGCCAAGAAGCTGTGAAAGCCTCCATACTACCACTGTTCCCGTCTTAGATTAACGACTGCACAGGGCTACTTGTGGCTTACAAGAAACTCTTACAACAGCCTACTTTATAAACTGAAACAAAGCCTGAAAACGGCCTCTAGCCCAAGCGAGCTGGAAGGAAAAATGGGCTGCTGGCGACAGCATAGCACAGAGGGTTTGTGACAGGGAGCAGGACACCCAGAAAACCTCAGCACCGTTTTGGCTGGCGATGCCATTGCTCACTCGTAGCCTGACCTCCACTTAAACCTCTTAAACACTGCTTTGTACACGTAAAATGAAGATAATCATGTCATCTTGTTTTACAAAGTGCTCAGGCTAGAAAGATCTAGCAGCAGTAAATTACTTGTCATTTGCAGTCAATTGGAAATTAAAACTGCTCTCAGATAAAGTCTCACCCACCACAGCCTCAATTACCTGGTGGGGGAGGCCTTTGTTTTGGATCTAATTCTAGGCAGCTTTAAAATAATTTCATTTTACTGATGGATTTCATTTTTGCCATGTGTATTTGAATGAGACATTTAATCTTTTCCATAATACGTTTTGAAGTCTCATTCATTTAAATCGTCACAGCCTGACAGCGCTGTAATGTACTTAAAAGCGGCATTGTTTATACCCGCATTCCATTTAAAAATTAACTTGCAGATTAAAGTAATAAAAATGGTTCTCTACTTCTCAGTGTTAATATCACTGAAAACTTAAAATGCCCCTGCTGCCTGAGATTAGCTCATACACTATTTTCTCGTGAGGAATTCACGGAGGGGAATATTCTAACATCAACCTCTCCGACTTTGCACGAGCGTTTTCTGCCTGAGTGAAACTGAAGCGGGCATAGCCTGCAGAGGCAGTGCGGAGCTGGCAGCTCGGGAGAACTCGGGGACTTTCACACCGCTTCCTTCCTTCCCTTGCTGCTGTCACAAAGGGAACAGGACCAGAAGGAATCTATTAGCACTTCCACCTAGGTGTGTTGCAACCAAGGGTCATGCAGCAGCATGCAGCGGCGGTTAGTGTTGCCTCAGCCTTTATTAAGAATGCAATTAAAGGAGAATCAGAAGTATTCCTCCGTCACCTCGCAGACGACGTGGGTTCTGCAGCAGAGTTTGTCCTGGGCGCACGATGGCAGGTCACTGCTCTTCTCTGCATCGCTTCTCGGCTGCTTTCTCACTTATTTCAGTGCTTTCATTTGCACACATAGGCTTAAAATTCTTCCCTCCCCCCTGCCAAAAAAAAAAAAAAAAAAGTTAATTAACAACTTATCTAGCTGAAAATGGGCACGATATACGGCATTTTGTATAGAAATGCTGCAATAACAGCCCAGGAAAAGTCCTCTTGGTCTCCAAATGACAGAACATAACAGCATCCCCTGGCCTTTCACCTGCCAAAGGGTTAACTCGGGCTCAGCCTGCCCAGAGATAAGAAGGCGGTTATGAAATACGTGCGTTCCCGCTGGGAAGCTGAGAAGCTCAGAGGTAACTCTGTGGATCCCCCTCACGGACGCAGCTTTCCGAGGAAAACGAAGTCCAGACCAGACGAGGCTGTGGGTGGACCTGCCATCTTGCGTTTGACCGGGCCTTTCAAGGCCAATTCGTTCTGTCCCAACAAGCACTCCCTCAAGCCCCTGAGGAATAAAGAGCCCCCACGGAGGAAAACGAGCCACCTGAAGCTCGGGTTTATTTTAACCGTTCAGCCCACTGGGTAGTTTTGCCTCGTGCCACGTGAGGCGTTTGGGGATTTCACAGCTCCACAGAGACGATGAATAATGGAAGGAGGTACAGCCTGGCTGTGATAAAACAGCCGATAGAGCACTTGCGGGCGTTCCACTTGCAGCAGCTTCACATGGAAATCACCGAAAACGCAAGGCCTGCCTGCCGCGCTCCATTTCTCACCGAACTTTTCGCTTTGGTGCTGACCTGAGGCACGTTTCGGAGCTTTCGGTGCCTCAGAGGAGAGCAGTGCTAACGCAAAACGAAGGGCAGCCCTTAACTCCTCCTTAGCAGGGAGGGAAACCAAACCTGACGGGTGACTCCTAGCGCAAAAAGTGGCGAGGGAGCCCCGCGCCTTCGTGAGGTGGGATGTGGAGGACCCGCGGGGCTGGGCACACGGGTGCCACGGGACCGGCAGCGCGGGCTCGCGGTGGCCTCACGG
>VXAV01000344.1:254037-274953 GCA_013399715.1 Alectura lathami
GGCCTGCGGGCCCCGGGGCCGCGGACCCCCAGGGCAGGGCGCGGGGCTCGGGGCCGCGGTGGCACGGTGGTGGTGACACGGTGACAGCTCTTTGTTTGCACGCCGCATTCCGCCCCCTCTCCCCCGGGTGGCCGTGTGACAGCGGCGGGGCCGTGCCTCGTCGTGCGGCGGGTGAGTAAGTTCCGCGCTAACGTAGTTGATGGCTTTGGGGAAGAGCTGGAGGCGGTGGGGAGGTTTCGGATGGCTTTTAGTGTCGTTTGAGTCGGAAACGGCTCGGTTGTTGTGCATCCTGCGAGGGACGCAGGAGGGAGAGGCGCTGGGTGCCCCAAGTTGAGGTGCTGCGGGGTCTGGCGGACGGATCCTTGCCCTAAATTCGCTCCGTTTCCCTCCTAGAGGTGCAGGCCGGCAGCAGGTTGCGAGTGGCCCCGGATGGCTGCCGCAGAGGGGTCTCACGGTGGCATGTGACGTTTAGCGGTAGAAAATCTGTTGCGGAAAAGCCGCTTCCTTCCTTCCGATGTCGGTCGTGGGGCGCGCTGAAGCCCTCCAGTTCCCTAGGTGCGTTTTGACCTTTCAGCAGCTGAGAAGTGGGTCACCGCTGCGCGATGCTCCCCTGGCTTTGCACCCAAAAGAGTGTGCTTTTGGAGGAGGAAAGGTGCCGAGCTCCCGCTGGGGTTCTGCTTTCTTCCATTGGAAGTTTAATCAGCTTGCGGTCGATATCGAATTTTCACTTCCAGAGTACGGCATGGCCAAAAAAGAGTGACACAGCAAAGTATATTGCAACTGGAAATTTGGGCTGGTGTGGGTGGTGCTTGCATGTTCTTTAGCCCGTCTCAAGGCTTGTGTTCTTTGTGGTGCTGGTTGAGGCTAAAGAAAAAAAAAAAAAGACCTGGTTTTGTGTGGGCTGGCAGGATATACGTGTATACATGTGTGTGTGTAGGAAATTTGCATGTGTGTGCATGTAGGTATTGTATGTGAATGAAGGAGTGCTACACCTGGCAAGCTCTGGTTGCAAGATGGTGAACTTACTGAAGAAGAAAGATGCTGCTCTGACTTTTCCAGAGATGTGCTGTCCCCTGGCAGTTGGGTGACTGTGTTCTTCTGCCTGTATTTCAGCAACAATGTACCTGTTCTAAACATCAGCTTTCTTTTGTGTCAGAGAAAATAAAAAATGTGTCTTAGGTTTGGAACCGTGTAGCTGTAAACCTGGGCCACTTGCGCAGGGGCAGGGTGAGAAACATTGTAAAGCAGGAAAAGCCAGGTGTAAAGCTACAAATTTGCTGTGCAGCTTAGGAAGTGGCGAAGTTTCAGAGCTCTGTAGCACTGCTTCATGAAAATAATTAAAGTTCCCTCTCAAGGGGACAAACAGTGATAGTAATAAACGGTACAATAAACTGATAATAAACAGTAGTAACTCGGCAGCACCCCACCTGGCTCGCGGCCGATGGGCACGATGAGATGTTAAATCTCGACTTATTTGCTCAAGATGGGTATCTGTTGTTTAAAACGTGTGGCCAAACAATATGGCAGCACGAAGCCCGGCTCCCAAAGCAGACAGGCCTCCTGGGAAGGGAGCAGGGGGCTGGGTGTTCGGGAGGCAGAAGGCCTTTGCTTCTTGCTCACTAGGGGTTGACTTTGATTTTAGTGCTCATGTTTTCCCCGAGCCTTGCCCTCTGATAATGCTAAGACACATGCTCACAATTGCATGACTAATTCGTAAAATTAGTCATACACTTCCACTCTGGATTTATTGGAGTAGTATCACTGTCATTCTCACGTTGTAAAAGTCCGCGCTGGGGAACATGTGCCCTCTGTTGACTTCTCTGTGGTCTCTTGGCATGATTCTTGGGTGGGCTGCTTACAAATATTTGAAGCCTTCGGGATGATTAGGCTTAATTATGTAAGCATATTTTCAACTAGCAGATCTGCTGGAGATCAGCACCTTGTTGCTTGCTGATCTGAGGGGGGTAATTTGCATGAGGCTTTGCAGGGATTGTCAGAAATGAAGGTGTGAGTGCTGCGGCTAAAAATATCCTGTCTCCTGCATAAATAGTTTGCCAGCTGAAAAACAGTAGATTTTGTATAAGGAAACTATTTATATTACAAGTTATTCTTGTTTTGCCTGGTCGACTGTGTTTCTTTGAAGCGTGGTTCTTATCTCTTTGATCAAAGAGGAGGAGTGAAAAAGGTAGTTCTTAAAGACAGATTATTCCTTTAAAGACAGGATTTTGAGCAGGAATGGCTTGGAGCAGCAGGTAAATGTTTTAACCAGGTATTCCTGAAAGGCCAAGGCAGGGTGTGATACCCAGCTGCAGGTGGCCACCGCTTCTACATACAAGCTTGAACTGCTGGCAGATGCAAACAGGCAATTTTTACTCATGGTTGTGTGTAATTTGTGTTGCTGCAGCACCTGGGAATCCTGACCCAGGTTTGCAGCGGGGCAGGAATTGCGCAAAAACAGAGCAAAAGCGGATTCTGCTTCTAAAGGCTTTAAGTCTAAACCAAAGGCAAGAGGTGGAGGAGCTGAGTTGTGGTGGGGAGGCAGCTCAGCAGTCAGGAGGATGGCAGGTGGCTGGGGAGGGTTTTTGGGGGGGCTGAAGTGGGCTGGGGAGGACCCACCGGTGCTGGATCCACACGAGTGGCTCTGCTGAAGCTTGGAGATGCAGCCTGCTGCAGGGCTTGTGGGGAGAGGGAGGGCAGCCAGGGAGCTTTCACCTCTTCCCCCGGTGCAGCAGGGTCTGGAATAGTTTGTTTGCCTGGGGCTGCGGCAGTAAAACGAAGGCTGGCTTGTAAACGCCTTCAAATGTTGCGCACAGAGCCTCGTGTGTGAGAGTCGGGCTGGCTCAGAACAGGTTTGTAGCCCTGCTGCAGCATCTCCACGTGAAGGTGACCATTAAAAATGCTGCGGCTTCGGTGTGGGACAAAGCTCAAAGTGCCCAAAGGCTCCTGAGCCCCGGTCTGAGCGCGAAGGATGTGTCAGCACCGCGCTCCTGTCATTTACAGAGGAAAATCTGCTGAACTGGTTCGGAGGTTCTTTAAGCCTGAGCTAATTTACCTGGCTGGGAATGTAGGTTAGAAACTAGGCTTCGCCTGGCTTTGGGCTAGAGCCAGCGCGCTCTGCAGGGAAAACGCAGGCTGAATAGCTTGTGTGCTGATAACCCCGCAATACTTTTCCTCCTCTTTCCCCTGCAAGGCAGGTGGGCTCTCGTGTGCTGACCCAATTGACTGGAAAGCAACTTCTGCACAGGGAGCGGTGGGGCATTCCCTGAGGTGCCCCGGGATGAGCGTGGAAAAAGTCAGGTTGACACCAGGGTGTCCGTGGAGAGGTCTGCCTTGATTTAGGGATCAAGCTGAAGTTGCGGGGAGGTGATCCAGGACATGGAAACAATTTGCTGGCGTGGCTTGGTTAGTGAGCTCTCCAGTATCCGTAGTTTGCTCTAAAGATCCACAAACTGTCAGCATCCGGCTGATGAGTGGAAGGTTTCTTGGAAGTGTTTGCACTTTTCTGCGGAGGGAAAAAGATCCTGAAGCACCAGGTCCTGTTTCAAACAAGCATCAGAAATGTCCCAGTCGAGGCTGATCCTGCAGCTAGCTGGTTTGGAACACAGATCATTAGAGCGTCCATTTTCAGCTATTTCTGTGTATTTTGTGTTTATTTTCAATGACACGTCATGGAATATTCTATGAAGCAAGCTGAGACTTTGATTTCTTTGAATTCTTGTTTTAAATTTGACATCTGAAATTCCAAGGATCTCTTTCTTCTGGATTTGCAGAATGTTAAGACTTCAGAAATAAAGCAACATGGCAGGCGAGGAAAGAAGCAGGCTTGTTTCTCGTATTCCTGTGATGAAAATATGGATGAGGAACTGCTTAAAAACCAAACAAACCAGCAGGTTTCCTACATATGTGAAATTCAGATCTCGGTTGTGAGTAGAGGGATGTGTTTGGAATCACAGCACTGCCCTGGTTTTGGGCGGTACCACGCAGTCTCAGGATGGTGCTGATGATGTCGTACACCTAATACTCGTGTTTTCCCTTGTGTGCTGTCTGTGGGAAATTAGGGCCTTGGGAGTGAGAAAGCCTCCAACCCACAGCAAAGCGATCCCCTGTCCAGAGGTCCCAGAACAGTATTTGGTGTTTCAATACAAAAATAAGTAGGAATTATATATATTATTTTTCAGTAAAACTGCTCAGTGAGAGTTTAACAATGAGAACTGAAAATCTTTCTTTTTGTCTCATTGTCCCTTTTCTGTTAACATAGGGTAACTCCTGGACTGAAAAAATAGGAGACAAAAGCCCCGCACTTTTCAGACCATTAAATCAATTAAATTCATGTGTAAAGTGCACAAGAGATCTCACAGCCTGGAACTCCTCACTTCTCTTTCTTCTGTCTTGTAAACACTATGCTTACTGCCTGTCTGCCCTCCTCTCTCCCGGAGCCTGTGTTTTGCTCTCGATCTGGGACTTTACATCCAGTTTTATCAACATACTTCAAAGGTCTCGCAGAAGTTGAGAGATGAGCGTTTTACTGGAAGTGCTGCCCAGCCTTTGTCTTTGAAGTTCTTTTTAACAAAAGTCTGACTAACCTGAAAAGGATCTTGACACATGCTTGCGACCAGTTATTTTAAATCATACTGGAAAATTGTGCCTGAAAATAAACAACTAGCCGGAGCTAAACCTGTTGTGGGCTGGGTGTGTGAGCTTAATCCCTTTGTGTTTCTTGAACGTGATTGCTGACTATGACAGTCCTTGGTCTTCTCCCTAATTCTGTAAACAGCTGGCGGTTGTGCTGCTTGTTTCTTTTTTATGAGCAGAGATTTCCAAGCAGGCTTCTAGCAGGGAGGCTTTGCAGGAGTTCCCCGACGTTCCCCCGTGCTCCAGCTGCAAGTGGCACTCAGCGGAGGGCTGAAGACCAGGCAAGTTTTTTTTTTTTTCATGGAGGAAGGTGCTGCGTGAGGATCTGGGGAATGATAAGTGGGTGCTCCGGTAACATTTGTCGTAGAAGCATTTAGAGTAGAAGCCAATACAGCGTGCTGCGTTCGTGTGTGGTTGTGGGTTCAGCTGCAATAGGGACGTGCTGCAGGCACGGTGCTGCGAGGCGTGGACTGGAGCGTTCTGTATCTCAGCTCACTGCAAAGCTGAGCACAGAGTCCCAGTGTAATCAGCATGAAGCCTGATTTGCTGTGGTCTGGGAAGTTAGAGTTTCCTGGAATGGGTTGGATGCGTAAAATATCTCTGTTTGTGGCTCCAAATGCCATCGTAAGAGTGTTGGTTTATGGAATAAGTGAAGAATCAGGTGAAGCGCCGCGTTCTGTGCGCTCTGTGACTCACTGGATGGGAATAAGGAATGGAACTGGCTCGGCAGCGGGCGATCCCTTTTTTAAAATTAAGGTTATGAAGATCCAGCATTTTAGCATGTGCTTTGTCTTTTATACTGTTTGCAAGCTTTCCTGGTACCTTCCCAGCTGTGTCCTAGTGTCCACGTGACTATTTTTCTGTAGAGGCCGTTTTTAAACGTCCTTTATAAAAGACATGTAAGTGACTTTTCTTGGAGTGTGTGAAAGTGCGTTCTCAGACTCACATTTGGATGCGATCAGATTGTTTTCTGCGAGGACATCCAGTGAGCGCAGTGGAAGTTGTGGGATCCCAGCACCGCTGACAGCTAGATTAATAGTGATGTCCTTAACCTTTAAAGCAGTTTACCCAGACTTGACGGTGCTGGCATGAAGTTCTGTTTTTTGAAGATGCAGCGGCGATAATCCCTTTGAAGGCCCAGAATAAATAAAAGAAAAGCTGTAATGAATTCTGAAATGTCATTGAAAATAACATTTGGCTTGATTTTACACTTTTGTTGTGGTTGGAAACAGAAACAATATTGTATATACAAAGCTTGCTGTATGGAAAAAAACTACATCATAAATGTAATTTAATTAGTTTATTTTTCAAATTTAGTAAAAATGAAAAATAAACTACCGAAACTGTATTAATTGGATCTGTTTCTGTGTGACATAATGCAATAATTGAATATAGTTTTCTGGTACTTCTGTGGATGAAGTATGTTTAAATAAGGCATATTAAAAAAAAAAAAAAAACCTACCAAAAAACAGCCACAATTTGTTATTGCAGACTAGACCCAAAACCTGGGAAGTTCCATTAAATTAAAAAACTATCTAGTTTGTAAAGCTGAGCATACTAAAGTTAGGAAAAACAGATGCAACTGTAATTACAATTTTGTAGCCACATGCTATTTTTCCATAGATTCTCCGACTGTTCTCTTTATGGGTTGGACCAACAAAGTGGAACGGATTAAGGTTGCACAGATGAGCATAAATCTGTTACTCTAATTTTTAGTGCTTGATTTTTGCAACCTACTTAATTTTCTTCTAATGTTTTTAGATGCTAAGCTGCTTTATGCTGTTAATTTTTTATATGAACTGAGCATCACATGTGCATTGGCTACTTTTGTAGTGCCCCTGCAAGACAAAAAATATATATATTATCCCAGGTTTTGGTCCCATTTTTCAGGTGAATAAAATGGAATGGCGGAAATTTAGTAATTTGCCCCAACAGCGGGGTGTTCATGAGAGGTAAAAGGCACTTGACAGGTTGTTCTCAAGTACCCAGGACAACCGCTCTGGTTGCAGATGTGAGTTCATGAAACTGGGCGCGAATTTCCCTGGGCATTCCCTCAGGGCTGGCTCCAGCAGTTTCTGCTGACAGGCACCTGGTGGCCCTCCCTCCTTACAGCAGAGATTCCCAAATTTTGGCATGTGCATATATGCTTCAAACGAGGCGTTTGGTGAGGTGAGGGCGGTAAATCCTGGCGCCAAATAGCAGGCAGGTGTTGTGTTGACCCACCTCGGGGTAGGTGGGTCCCCATCGCAGAGCTGTCACGTCAGCGTTGGTGGAGACGTGAGGTGTGCTCCTGAGACGGAGTGGGAACAGCACTGGGGTTCCCATCTTGGGGTGAGGAATCACAGAATCCTAGAGTGCTTTGGGTTAGAAGGGACCCCCCAGCCCCAACCCCTGCCGGGGGCTGGCTGCCACCCCCCAGATCAGGCTGCCCAGGGCCCACCCAGCCTGGCCTTGGGCACCCCCAGCTGCTCTGGGCAGCCTGGGCCAGGGCCTCACCACCCTCATGGTGACGAATATCTTCCTTACATCTAATCTAAACCTACCTTCTTTTGGTTTAAAGCCATTACCCTTTCTGCTGTCCTCCTGACAGTCCCTCTTCAGCTCTCCTGCAGGCCCCACTAGGCCGCAGTGAGGCCTCCCTGGAGCCTTCTCCAGGCCGAACACCCCCAGCTCTCATCCTGTCCCCACAACAGAGCTACTCCAGCCCTCTGAGCATCCTTGTGGCATCCCTTGGACCCACTCCAACAGCTCCATGTCCTTCTTCGGTTGGGAGACCCAGACCTGAACACGGTGCTTGCAGGAAGGGAGCGGTGGCAGGGAAGATGGCCGAGGCCTGCCACTGAGAAACGCCGTCCAGGAGAAGGCAGAACGTGGCTGAGGAGGCTGAGTGTGTGTGTGTGTGTGTGCATCACTAAAAAAGCAGAAACATGTTGCTGCTGCTGGCCTCTGAAAACCAGCAGCCTTCGTTTCCAAACTCCGAGCGGCCCCGCGCTTGTTGACTCACTTGTAGGTGTGTGTGGTGCTACGTGCGAGGAGAGCCGGATTCCTGCCTTCGGACTCTTGCCACAGAATGTGTGATTGCAGAGATAGCTTCTCGAGAACAGTATTAAATAACTTCTGAAGGCTTTTTTAAGGAGGTATTTTAAAAACAAGAAGCGTGCTTTGATTCTTGGATTTCCTCTGGATGCTGGAAAATACCTACGCCGGGTAATTTATACATTTCGCATGCGACTAGCAGGCTGGAAATAAACTTTCTGAGGTTTGTAAAAACAGTTTGAACGAATCTACTTAAACAAGATTGAAGTTTCATTGCAGAGGTTTAAAGTGCGAGGGGAAAACACAGAACAGCCATTAAAAATTAAAACCACCAAAAAAACCTAACCAAAAAACACAAAGAATACTAGCCTGGAAATATTTTCCTCCCTCTGTAGTGCCCGTTGGTCTGCTGCCTGGGGAAACTGATACTGAAACTTCTGGAGGGTGCTGCAGTTTGGTGTCTGGCAGCACCACCAGCACCGTTGCATCTGGCCCCGGAGTTGTCTTGCTGCAAATTTTGGCACTTCTGAGGTGCCAAAACTTCTGTTTGTTGAAATAAAGCCCCTCGCTGCCCAGGGACTGCTGGGGCTTTTGCAAAGTGTAAGCTGTGGGATGGGAAAGTGCTCCTGTTTCACAGACTGGCACAGGCTTGTCCAGCTCGCCACAGGGAAGACTGGAGATGCAGTGTTCGGCCCTTGTGTCTGCATTCAGCTTTTGGTTGAAGTCTTCTAGTCCAATACAGCGACATAATTTTGATTTGTTGGCAAAGAGATCTCTTCAGATAGGCCTCCCAAAGTGTGAGGAATGAGAAGCAACTGCTGCTTGACGACAGAGGAGCTGAGTTTGCTTCAAGCTGTTTAAAAGACTTCGGTTTGGAGATAAGCGCGTATTTTACATCCTGGTCAGCAAGTTGTAATGAGACTGAGAGCACTAAATGAGTTCCCAGCTCACCCACAAAATGATGCATGTGGCTCAGCACAGAGCTATTGTTCTCATCGGCCCTTGCTGGTGAAATCGTGTAGGGGGTTGCGATATGCTGCAAACTGGGTTTAATCAGCAAGTACTTTCCACCTTCAGAAGATGACTGGTGCAGACAGGAGGCATTTCTCAATGTCCACAAAGATTTCTGCGTAAGGAAAGTAGTCCTGGTGAAAAAAGGCTATCTGGAGCTTCGAACACGTGAACAGCCTGTAGGATTAAGTGTTCTCTGTTGTGACGAGTGGAAGCTATGTCTTCCAAGTGCTGGAAATTTCTAAGAGGCCGTCCTGTTTCTCCATCAGGAGTAGATAATGAAAAAGCACGAGCAAGGAAGGACCCTGCTGGTGAAGGCAGACAAGAGGAGCAGGATGAAAGCTGCTGCTTTCGTGTTGCACGGTGGAAAGGGGATGATCTTTGCAGAAGCTCCGATAGGAGCCCTGTCACTTGATGCCCCAGCAGTGGCTGCGATGGAACCTCTGCCGCTTTGCCTCTAACCCCAACGTACCTAAAGCTGAGGGTTTGAATTTCTCATCGTGCATTAGCAGAGGTTCCTGGGATGGCCAGAGTGGTCTTCCAGTGAGGGTGGTGTGCAGCTGCTTCTTGAAATTCTTAAAATTAGGTCTTGAGAGCAACAAGTGGTGGAGACGGAATAAAACAGCGCTACACCGGGGGAAGGCACTGCAGTGCCTTGCAGGGAGGTTAGATCTCCTGCGCAGACCAGCACTGAAGGCCGTGTATTCGTGTAGTGAGGGGTCCTTCTCTGAGCCTCCAGCTCTTCCTATCCCTCCTGTTTCACAGCAGATTGTCAAAACTGGAGATGGTCCTTCTCCTCCTCTGCAGTCCGTTGTGTTTCCAGAAAATAGCTTTTTTTCTTTTTTTTCCCTGAGTATTGAAACCCAGCTTTGTTTATTCCAGGCTCATTTCCTACTTGCTGTGTAAGGCTACCACGTCTTCAGTTCAAGGTCCCTGAAAATGTTATGAATAGTCTTATCTCTGTAAGCTGCCTGAATACATCCCAAGTTTTGTATACCTGGCCATTTTGAACCTCATCCTCATTAAAAAGGAAATAAAAGCCCTTATCTTTTTCCTCCAAAATGACCCGTTAGAGTTCTTACCTTGGAGCAAATTAGCATGCATGGACTCAGAGCTCTGGCAGTCCAGTGCACGGGCACAGATTTGCTAAAGGAGCACAGCTAGCTGGGTGGCAACCATGAGATACTGATGTCTGCAGAACTATTCATCTTTTTTTATTTTTTTTATTTTTTATTTTGCTCACAGCTGGGTAGAGCTCTTGCTTCTAATTTTTAGTACCTATTTCGGTCATTTATGCTATGAAGTGATAAAAGGATTATTAAAATGTTATCTGCTAAGTCAGTACAAGAGGGTTTACACTGAACTGCTTCTGTTCAGGCTGAGGATATGCTGCCATCTGATTAAGAGCATTTTACGTTTCATTGGGCTGAGGTGGCTTGAAACCTGATTTTCTGGCTTATTAAGTAATGTAAGTGTCCTTTGTGATTTTTCTTCTATCAAAAACTAGCAAGCATCTCACTCCCTCGTATCAAGGATTAATTAGCTGATTGCGAAGCACTTTGAACACGACTGCAGAGCACCAATCATGGAACTTGAAACGAAGTCCCTGCTTGTTAAAGGGAGACGTGCTGGAGCTGCCTCCCCGTCTGCCCTCACCAGCCACTGCACGGCCGCGCTGGGTGAAGACTTGCAAGGATTACTTCTGGCTCTGAGGGCACCCTCCTGAAGGGTTTCCTTCTACCAAAGGACTGGAATTCTCCCCAAAAAGCAAATGCTTCTTGGAGAGAAGGAGTAAGCTCGTACAAAGCAGTGTCTTCACGCTCGCTTTGGAATCACAACTGCTCCTGCTGAGCTTCTGAGATAGACTTGAAAAGGCATCTTGGCTTGCATTATAGGTTAACCCAAATAGACATTTAGTAAGTAATAGCAGTAATTAGTATTTATAATGAGGTAGTAACAGGCAACCTGAATTAGCCCAAGCTCCCATTGTGCCTGAAACTAAACAAACAAATAAGCTGCTCAGGGAGGGACTGCCGTGATTCAAGTGTGTGTGTCGCTTCTCAAGTCTAAAATACGCTGTAACGTGATCCTCAGGACACTTTCTTTTAGCCAAGTAAGCATAATATTTAACAATGCATGCTGTCTGCGTTTTGCTTACCTTGATCCCCGTTGGGCTGATGTACCCAAACTGTGCTTACAGCTGCCTGCAAATTCAAATGCTCCCTGTCGAAAGGAGCACTGTGCTTACAAATGTCATGGAGGAACTTCTGGGCTGCGGTCTTGCTTGCTGCTAGCAACCTTGGGCTTAAGGATATCCAGATTGAAATTATATCAGCAGTTTTCGTAGGCATGAAGTGTTGAGGTAAATATGTGAGTAACAATCGAATGTATATTTGCAGTAAAAAAAAATATTTATTTATTTATGTATTTATTTAGGAAAAATGGTGGAAAACCCTCGTTTTTTCTCTAACAATTTTGTTTGTGCTCTTCTTTTTCAGTTCTAGTTGCACTTTGCTGTTAGCATGGATAGGGATTGGGCTGCAGGTCTTACGCAGCCCAAGCAGTTTACCAGAAGTTTGGAGGAAATCATATTTCAAGATTCAGGCCTTTGTTATGAAAATGGCTCTGGGCAGGCTGTCTGCGTTCCACAACAGACCCCTGCTCATGTCAGCTGTCAGCTGTCCCTGTGTCACAGCCCTGTAAACTATGGCTTTTGTATTGGTGTTTTTAGGGGGATTCCTTCAGTCACTACCAAGCCACTTCTGTAACAAGCGCTGCATGGGTAGCAGGAAGCATTTTAACGGTCAACTTGAGCATTATTAACTGTTTTTCATGTAAGCCTAATTTATTGAAGCTGGTGCTGTCTATTAACCACCCATCCACCTACAGGCTGTCCCAGGTGAGTAATTTATGTCCATGGCACAGAGCTCTAAATATTTAAGAATAAAGCCGTTGCTAAATAATGTTGCTGCCTTTCCAGTGCAGAAATGCCAGAGCTGCTGCCTCTGCAGACATTGCTCCTGGGTGCCCGTAAACGCTTGGTGCAGGTCTGTCCTGGTTCTGCCGCACCAAGGCACTTCTCCTGCAGAGCCAAGGCGGGATGGTGCTCCGTTGCACTGAATTTGGAGCTCTGTGGATTGCTCTGTGGTTTTTCCTGCAGCCCTTGCAGCTTCAGTATCTCGAGCTTCACAGTCACAAAGTTCATTTGAATTTATCTTTAGTGTCTCTTGTGAGCTGTGAAAGCACTACAGTCTCTGTTTGGTAGAATAAAGGCCGTGCTGGTTCAAGGCCAGCTCTGGAAATTCAGCTGTAGGCGTTTTTTGGTTGTTAGCTTGATAGGCTTTCAGGGGCTGTTATAGAGGTATTTATTGTGTTTTTGTTTTTTTCCCCTCCCCTTCAACCAAAAAGAAAAAAAGTCCAACTTCAGAGGCAGAAGTTTCAGCCATCAAATCTGAAAGTATTTTTTTCTGTAAAAGCTGAATTGCATAAGAGAAAATGTTAGATGGGAAACACTTCCTCCTTTTAAATCTGGTTGTTTCTTAAGAGCTAAGAAAAGTGAGGCTGCCTGCACGAGTGACTCTACAAGCCAGCCATGTTGCACACCATGTATCTGGGAGCACTCTTACCTCTTTCCATGCATCAAGTCCTGCTTCTCTCACCACAGAACGGCTCTCATGCTCTGAAGGAAGAGAGTTTGTCCCATTCTGGTTGAACTGATCAGGATCTTAGAGGATGTTTAGGGCAGGGCTGAAAACAGATCCGAGATTTTCTGATGTTTTTTCACCACGGGCACGTGCGGACCTTCAAAGGTAAAGCTGTGCCTGTGGAGCAAGTCACGTCAGAGCAGCAAAGCTCCCTGGCTTTTTTGTAATGGCTGCCCCCACAAGTGAATACTTTCATATATACATTTCAAAATATACATTGAAAAATCTCAGCTGCTTATTGAGATGTGTATATTTAATAGTGATACTTTGAGAAAATACAGACAATATCCTTGAGTTTTACTCTCTGCTTTTACTGTCGTGGCTGCACCTAAACTGCCTTTTTTAATACAAGAAACTAGTGCTTATTTTCCTTGGCATGATCTCTGGCGTTGATGGGGAGTTCTAGTTTCTAATGAAGCTATTAAGCTGCTGCCAGTAATTAGCATCTTTTTAAAATCTGGTTTTGCATTTGAATATCAATTTTCCAAGAAGTGTAGGGGAGCAGGGGGGCTGCTGGCCTGGAATTCACAGCATATTGTGGCCCTTAGGTTGTGCAGCCTGGCTCTTGCTGTCGCTTGCAGCCGCAGCTCAGCTTAAATTCAGCGGTCACAAAGCTGACCCCGAGGTACAGTGAGCAGACCCAGGGCTCAGATTTGTAGGGGATTTTTCTTGTGTTATTGGGTAACTGGAGGTGGGAGTGGAGCCCCAAGCACAGGGCTTGTCCTAGAGCAGAACAGACCCTGGCAGTGCCCTGTCTCGGGCCTTGCTGTGTCCCTGGGACTGCGTGTTGAGGAAATAAGCGTCGTGGGATGTGGCGCTCCCTCCTGCCATCCTGGGAAACCTGGGTTTGGGTTTTGGCACCACACAGCAGCTCCCGAAGGAACAGCTGCTGCGTGCCTTGCAGCTGGACGGGTCCTTGCTCCCCGTGCTTTGTCGGTGCCGGTGTAAATGCCTTCATAAAACCCTTGTGTAATCCTCTTAGTCAAGCTAAAAATATGCAGGGCTTTATTTTTGTGTTTATGAAGATTTTATCCTGGGCAAGGTTGTATTTGCTTCCAATAGATGCACGTGGTATACAGTTTTTTTTTTTTTTTTTTTTTTTTTTTTTTTTTTTGTTATGTTTTGGCAACATTTGTTTAGGGCATTATGCCCTACCAGGATCTCTGGAATTGACTGTAATTCCTGCGTGAAATGGTTTGTAAATGACATTTCTTCTCCAAATTTAATGGCTGTGCGTGCATTATGTAAAGACAGTGAATATATATATATATATATATATATTTCAAATTGCGTCTGGGAGAGTGATGTAAATGGCTGATTTTTCCCCCGTTTGGTTTTGTGCTGAGAACGGAGCCCTGGCATTTTGGGGTGGGAGGTGGCTGTGAGCTTGGTGTGCCACCAGCGAAACTGGGAGTCTGAAAGCACAGAGCAGTGGGAAAGCTTCCTGGTGGAATGAGAGAGATGCCAGCACCGATTCCTACCTATTTCCATGCTGATGCTAAAGCCATACCTTGAAGGTTTAGGGTCTAGTGCAGTAAAAGTTTCAGCTGTTGTTGTGTCTGATGTAGATGGGATTGCTTCATTCCCATCGGACTTGGAGTTTGGCAGAATGCCTCCTCGCCCTTCATCTGGCACAAGCTGGCAGTGCTGCTGCTTGCATCCTTTGTGTGAGGTGCTGCAGAACCTGCTTTAAAAATTGGAGTAGCCAAGTACCGAAAACAGACAGCACTGTGTTAGTCGGAAAGCCTGGAACTTTTTTTTTTTAATAACTCGTTATCATAGATTGCATTTTCATTTTCAATTACTTTGAACTTCTGTCAGTTTCCCCATGACCCAACTCATGTGTTTCCAGGAGAATTTTTTTATTTTTTACTGATTTCTCTTAATAAAGAAATAAAATTTGAACACCTTGTGTTTCAAAGACATCTCAAAGACAAAAGCTGTGGCTGGGATTGCCTTCCCAAAAGCAAAACCTTATTGCTCAGAGTCCCTGCAGTCAAAATGTGTACGGGGTGGGTTTGTGGGAGCTCAGCTGGTGGGGCTCCATCCCATCCGTGTGCTCTGTGCCTCGTGTTTCTTAAGGAATCACGTGCTTCCCGTGTCAGAAATGGGGCAGCAGCGGTTACTGGAAGGCAGGTTTCTAACAGCCCTCATCTGTCAGCGGGGGGCTGGGGGCTGACACCTGCAGTGCCTTCCAGAGAGAGAATTACGCTCATGCTCTGGAATCTTACACGTAAGTAGGACAGATTTCTCAGCCTGCAGGATGCACGCTGGGACCCAGGGATCAAAGCCCCTCACCCTGGCTATGGGATGGCTCTGCTGGGCTGGCAGCACCCATGAAGGATCCCCTCCAGCTCCCCTGCTCCCATTTTACATCAGCAAGCTCTGAGCGGCCAAGGAGCCCAGGTGACACCTGAACAGAGCATTTGCTGAGCTGGTTTGTTTGCAAAACCCCTTCCAAAAGGAGAGCAAAGTGGTTTATTCAAAGGCCACGTGCATACCTCTGCTGCTGTAGCCTCATCTCTCTCCCACCATCAGTGAAATCCCTGTTTGCGCAGCTCCCACCAACACACCACTGAATATTCACCTTGCAGCCGGCCACGCTGCGCCAAGCAGCACCTGCTTGCAGCTGTCCTGACTCACAGCGTTCTGCTTTTCCTACCCCTTTCCCCTAAAGGAAGGGTGGTGGGGTGATGCACAAGCTGGGTGGTGAGCGCTGCCGGCGTTTGCTGGGTGCTCTGTGCTCGCTTGGTGTTCTCGTTTTCTCGGTAAGAAAATGAAGTCACTCGCTGGGGTGACAGACTAAATGGCTGCTTTGCAGGGGATGAAGAAACGGGTTGACTTTTTATCAAAGTGTAATTAAAATGAGTTTCAGGTGTTTTCTCGGCTTAATTTTGAGCACTTAGATGTTAACTGAGGAACGGCTTGTTTTAAAAAAAATACATGGTAGTTACGTTTTTATGGAGGGATGCAACAAAGACTGAATTTAGGCAATTTTTCCTCTTCTGAAAGTAAGATGAACTTGTTCCCTCAAGCTGATGGTTTAATCTCAGCCCAGGGTTGGGGATGTCTTCTCCACTGCTTTCTGTTCCTTTTCCTGTGGACTCTCTTTGCTTCTGATGATTTTTGTCTGCAGAAGGCTCAGAGTCGGTGATGCTTTTGTTTCCTGTCCAAAGCAGGAGCAGAGGGTGCTCCTGACCTCTGTTTTTGCACAAGATCTGTTATGGGAACAGGTTAAAAAATGGTATGAGAGCATCATCTGAGCAGGTTTTTTTGGCTTCCCTTGCACTGCTGCTTGTCAGTGTCCTTGTCACAACTGGAGACGTCCTCGCTTAGCGTAAGCCACTTTGGAAGCTTGTCAAAACGTTCCTGGGCGTGCTGGTCCCGGCCACGAATAGATCTGTTTGCCTTGCCAGCAGGGCCTGTTGCTCTTGTCGCCTTGCTGTAAAAACTTACAGCAAGAGCTACAAGGTGGCTTTGTTGTGGAGGAGACCAGAATTCAGGCAGCTTGACTGCAAGGCTCCAGCCCCAGCGTGCAGGTTTTGCAACTGGTGTGTCAAGAATGCTTTTAGCTATGCTCTGTCTCCAGCCACATGCAAATTCTATTTATTTAAACTGATTTACATAAAAAAAAAAAAAAAGACAAAAAAGACCCTGCAGTACAGTGACAGGCTGTTGTTAGACGTGCAGCAAGATCGCAGGAGCGCGATGTGCCATTACCTGCTCAGAACCTTCTCCAAGCAAGGCTAAAGAGTTTAAGAAAACGTCTGCAAAGTTTGTAAGTGTTTTACTTTTTAAACGGTAGCAGTCGCTCTGAGTTGGCAGATGTTTCAGTTAAACTCAGCCTTTACTGCACAGAAGTAGGAAGGTGTCTGCAGTGGGTCCGGCAGCCTTTGCATGCTTTGCAAAGCACCTCAGCTGCAGCACAAGCTGCGGAGTGCATGGGCTTGGTGGCTCGTGCTGCCTGCAAACCCTGTCCAGGGACCTGCGCGCTGCGCTTCCAGCTGCTGGCCTTGCGGTGGTGAAGAGGGGTCCTGCATTGCCGTGCCATGGGCTGGGTGCAGGTGCCGTGCATTTCTTTTGGGCTAAGTACGTTTCACAGGCACTACTGTTTTTTGATATTTTTGTTTTGTTTTTATTTTTAACATTTTTGTACCCTGCAAGATCTATTACTAAATGCTGGTAGGCCTCTGTAATTAGGACCATTAACATGAGAAGTAAACAGCTGCACAAATATTTTAATGCTAGTCCTCGTTTGCTCTGTGATTTTGGCTGCATTCTTTTGGCATTAATAATGCTAAAAAATGTAAAACCCTTATTTTTTGTGCATTAGGCGCCCAGAGCTCCCTTCACATGCCCCTGGGCAGGCGCCATCTCAGCAAAGCATCTCCAAAATTCCCCTGCTGAAGGAGCACGTTGCTCAAAAAGCCACTGTAGGACAAGGAGGGGTAGTTTCAATAGAGGAGAGGAGGCTGTCTGGATTTTCCATCCCTTTCTCTTCTGTGGGGAGGAAAGAGATGAGGAAAAGAGAAGAAAACTGGAGGAAGGGTTGTGGGAAAAAGGTGATGCTAAGCAGAGGTAAGGAGCAGAGCCTGGTCTCTGGTGACGGGCGTGGAGCCTTTGGGTTAACAGTGGTAATGGCTGGAAATATTTCTTTGGCAGCCCTCTGCAGCCTTGCTTATAGAGTTAGGGAACACGAAGAGTTCCCCTGTTTTAATTTCCTGTCTGTGAGGTGTTGTCAGAGCTGGGTAACAAGGCTAAATTATTGTGTAGCAGGTTTGAGTGGATTAGCTCTAAGTAAAAGCTTTACTCGGTTATAGCAGGGCCGGAATACATCTTACAGTGCCTTCAGCAAATTGTATTCCTCTGCAGTTGCTTTTCCTTGGTGGCATCAAATCATGGGCTCATTTTCTAGAAGCTTCAAGCCCAGTTTGTGTACTTCATTTTTAAGGCCTTTCTAGCTATTGCACATATATATTGTGTAGTTTCTGCACAGTGCTCCTTTGAGAATTCTGACCTCCCTCGCCTTGCATTCAGAGCCTTGCTTTTTACTGTTTTACCCAGCTTTTATTTGAATTTTTTTGTGGTTTGGTTCATAGTGCTGCCACAAAGTCCCCTTGGATAGAACCAGTCTGCTTTGAAACACCATAACACAGGAAGGACCGTGCAGAGGAGTGGCAGAGCACGCGGTTCTGACAGCGTTGTTTTTCATTTTGTAATAGTTTCTTCTGACTTCACCAGAGACTGCAGCGGTGATGTCAGCCAGGACCCGGTGTGTGTTCTGTCTGTCACCCCGGTGATGGATTGCCCTGAGCCTTGCCAGAGCCAGAAACCGCCTGGAGGCTGTAGTCAGTTGCTGGTGGAATCCTGCGGAGCAGGAGCCAAAGCTCAAGCACCTCAGGAGAAGCCTCTTGAGGAGTAATCTAAGGATGAAACCTTCCTGCTGCCTCGAGAAGCTGTGGAAAGCCTCATCCCTGGACATCAGGAGGGCGAAACTCCGTATTCACAGTGTAACAACTGGGACATCGTCCCTGCTTCCAGCTGTCATGCTTTCAAAATGTTGTCTCAACAGGTTGCATGGTGACAGGATTCAGACCATTGCGGCTATAACACCATAAAATTGTTTACTTAGAGAAGCTCTAAGAGAGCGATTGCAAGAAGGACGAACCAGATGTGATGCCAGCAGCGAATGGGATTTATTTGGTTGGTTTATTTTTTAACTGGCACACAAAAGTGTAAAGACGCCGTCAAAAAACTTGGATTTAAGTGGAGGGAGCTACAGGGAGCGTGAGGACAGGGGTCCCAGCGTGCCCCTGCTGCTGGTGGCATCAGCGAGGAGCTCAGATGTTTGACGGATTTAGCGAGGCGTTGTGGCCAGGGTTATTCTTTCAGTGTAAGTTGTGAAATGCACTGCAGAAGGCTTTTGCTAATTGTCAGAGCCAATGCGTGCAAGCAGCAAATGGAAAGGTGGAGCACAGCTGCACAAATTGCCTGCCAGCAACTGGATGGAGAGGAGCAAAGTGGCCAAACCTGATGGGAACGAGAGCATCAGGGCTGTGAAGAGTGAGGACTGAGGTATGGGGAGGTGGGAGCACAGAGGGTGGGGGGATCTGCTGCAGGCGGGGATGTGCGTGGGGGAAATATTGTGGGAGTGCTGGAAGGTGGAGGAGAGACTGATGAACACAAGGTGCAGGGAAATGCTCGCAAGACTCTAGGCAAGGTGTATTCGGAGGGTGGGTTTTTAAAGAAATAAGGCTAACAGAAACCTTCCGTCGTCAGAGTAAGATTCACCTGGGGAAAAGTCAGCCTGTCACTTGGCCCGTGTGCCTGGGACATTCGGGATTGGCAGTCCCAAAGCAGAAGATTTGGCAGCAAGGCTTTAGGTTGCTTCAGGTCTTAGCCAACATTTTGGTAGGAAGTGCCGTGAATTTTCGTTGCAAAAGAACTTGAGAAATGCATTTGTCAAACTTGTTTTAGAGCTAAATACATTCGGTTGTGTCAAGTAGTGCTTTTAAAACAGTGAGGCTGGCATTAAGCCATAGGAGGTGTGACCTGTACAGAAACTAATACAATGGGAAAAAAAGGCAGGGGAAACTAGGACTGTTAAGAGCAATTAGCAGCTTTTTAGTAGCTAGGAATTTAAAAGTAACAATTCTGGCTGTTTGCCTGCCAGATTTTGTGGATTCGGAAGAAAACAAACCAGCCTGCACGGAACAGCCTTTAAGCACACAAATCTTCGTGAATTTACCGTGCAGTTAAAGATTCCCTAACAGGCAGTTCTACCAGCGCCGCGGCAGAGGCTTCATTGCCTCGCGTAACAAAGAGCTTGAGAGCAGCCTGCAGGAGCAGCCCTGCCTGCGTGGAGCGCGAGGGGAGCTCGTGGAGATGTCCCCTCTCGTGAGTGGCAGTTTCTGATGGATACAGAGTGTGTGTGTGCATTTATCTGTCCGTCCATCTGTGTACGGATCTGTCTGTTTGTGTGTAGATCTTTCTGTGAAGCTTTAATGAAGGGGAAACGCCAAATCAAATGATCAGCTCTAAAATACTTCAGTCCCGCTGTCCGCAGCTACCCACCCTGATAAAAAACCCTGTTGATCCCTTTCTTCAGCTGCTGGTGTGCGAAACGCCCCCACTCCAAACCGAACCAGCACAATAATCTTCTCTCCAGCCAATATATATGTCCCAAAGAGGAAACTGGGGTTTAATTCTGCACAGTCAACTTCCTGCAGTGCCCAGCGCCCTGTAGCTGCCGCCGCTGCCTAACCCACTTCTTTTCAGCCTGTTTGTGCTGAGCAGACAAAAGGCGGCTCCGCTGCCTTCTTGCTTGCAGAATAGAGATGAGATGCATGGAAAAATGAGCAGCCAGCCAGGATCCTGAAAAATGAGGAGGAGAAGGAAGGCAGTGTGTGTGTGGGGGAAATTCAGATGGTCTGAACGCTTTTAATTATTGCCCCCTTGAAGTCTCTCTGCAGCGTTGCCTTTGATTCAGCGCTCCCTAAAAGCTGCCCCAACTTACAGCCACGGGGGGGATTTTGGATCAGGACCATGGCTGCTGCTGGAGCTCAGGAATGTTCGCTGCTGCCATATGGGAGCACCCCGCTATTGGAATTACCAAACAGCTTCACAAAGGCACTGAGATGTTGAAGCTTTCCCACTCAAATCTCAACCACTTGCTTCAAACGCAGCTCGGTGCATGGGTTGCAATATTCAGGGTTGCTTCTTTGACTTTTCGTCTTTTTTGTTAGCGCATCAAAGTGTCTCAACAACACTGTCAGCACTCCCCCGCAGCAATCTGAAGGCTGCGAAGGGGGTTGGAATGCTGTAATCATTGCTAATAAAATGATGGAGCTGGAAGATCGCTCTGCTGCTGCTCTGTTAGGAGAGAGGGAGGCTTGGATCCCGAGCTGTCTTGTGTTGCAAGTCCCTTTCAAAGCAGGATGGAATAAAGTTGTGTGCAGTATTCTTAGTCAAAGGGATTAGTGCTTCCAAAGGAAGGCACCCTGTAAATAGGTGTCGTGATCACTTTGTGCAATAAATACCTAACACCGTTCCTGGACAAAAATGAACAAGGATGAAGAGTTAAAAAGAAGCAGGGTAGGCTCGCAGGAGGTCATGGAACCTCAACAAACTTGTTTAGCCCCTGTGTGAAAATAAGGAAAGCAGGGTAACAGCCTAGAAATAATTGGCTTTAGTCTTCAGGAGGCTTTGGATGGTAACGTGAGTCGTTCTTATGATGGTGTGATATGCTCAGCTGGTTTGAAAAAGCCCTTTTTGGAGAGAGCTGGGTGGCTGATAATAGCAGCGAGCTCGTGAAAGCCGTGAGCGGTGCCACACTCGCAACAAAAGGAGGAATTAGGAAGGGAGGTGTTCCAGGAGCCTGGAATGGGAGGCTGCAGCCAGAAAAGAGTTGCTGCAAAACCTCCCTGGAGAGCAGAAGGTGTTCAGCGTGTAAATCAGGGCCAAGAAATCCCTGTGGAGCTGGGCAGTGATCCGACTCAAAAAAAAAAAAAAAAAGAAGGGGGGGGGGGGGGGA
>VXAV01000345.1:0-11492 GCA_013399715.1 Alectura lathami
AGAGTCACATCACAAGGAACAAAAGAAGAAAGCCATGCAGTCTCAGGTCAGAGACAATGTTTTACAAAAAAAATTGGCTCCGGAAAGCCTTAGTGATGGATATTCAACCAGTGCATGGTCTGGTGCTGAGATCAATTGGTTAATGCATGGTACATGTAGTCCAAAAGTAGTGTAGTCTTAAATAACTGACATACCTATAGTCAGAACAGATTATGCACCGCTGGAAATCTGCCAGTGCAAATAAGAAAAGCGGAAGACTCTTCTTTCATTCTACATTGCCAGAATGCTTCAGTTGGCTAGCTCATTTTCCACCGTCTTCCATCATCCTTTTTTACAATGTTGACTTTTTTAAATATTTATTTTCCCCAACGTGTCTCCTATGACTGTCTGTGCTTCCAAGTATGTTCAGTAGCTGGTGAACTACAAAGCAGTTGGTATCACTGGGACAGCATAAATAAATTTCCCTTTCCTTTTCTCCTTTCTTTGGAAGAGGCAGCTTCAAAACACTGTTAGTATGTTAGAGTGACATGTAAGAGGTATATGTTGGTTGATATTTAAAGCGAAAATGTGTCTTTTAAAGTTGGTGCTTCCCTGTCAAGACAATGTTAAGAACAAGCACACTGGATCAGACCAAAGCAGGTGAACCTAGAGTCCTGCCTTCCAAAGTGGCTTAAAGCAGGTGCCTAGCAAAGATTAAAGGGGAGGAAAAAACATATAATGCTATTTCCTTAAAGTGCTCCTCCAGAATCCAAGCAATTTACTGATTGGAAGCTTCCTGAGTCAGAAGTAGGTCAATGCATTTACTGACTTCTGGTAGATTTCCACTACTTTGAATTAATTAAGGCTGATTTAAGAGCATTTGTGGGGGCATCCGTAACTTCCTGAGAAAGAGCTGCAGGCATGTGAAGACACTACCTTCACTTTGTTTGTTTCAGTCTGCCACCTTATTTCCTCTTCGGTGCCTCCTAAAACTTGTAATGGAAAAGAAGGCAAAGAGTCTGTCCCTATTCAAACTGCTGCATGCCACGTGTGATTGTATTGTATTATACTTCCCTTCTTTTTGCCGTTAGTTCTCTATGCTGTAGGATCTTACCTTGAGTAATCATGCACAGAATATGCCCTATACCTTGGGTCACCTCTGGCACTTTCTCTGAACCTCTTGTAAGTTTATTTTATTTTTCTGAGCTGGAATGTATATTCTAGATGTGGGTACACAACAGGCTTATGGAGAGGCATAATGAAGGTCTTTGTTTTATTCTATATTGAGTTTTATACCCTCTGAATACTGTGCGGCCTAGGAACCGAGCTAAAAATAATCTTGAAATTTAAGGACATAACTGTATGGATGGATAAACTAATCCAGATTAATATAATGGAGTGATTAAAATTGTAAATATTTTAAATAATTAATTCAGCTATTTTTTCTTGCATAAACTAGTTTTCTTCATCCTTCTTTATTTTTTTTTTCTTAAAGTGCTATTAAGATCAGCCACCCACAGATCAAGACATTTTACTTTGCGGCAGAAAATGTTCTGGAAATGAACACGTAAGTAGGGAGTGACTGGCCCTGTTACATCCTGTATCACATCTGAGATCACTTGGAAAGTCCATTCTCTCACTGTTCAGAAGTTGTTGATGAAGTGGTTCAGGTTATTACTGTCTGTTTTGTTTTCTGATCACTAAGTAGAAGGAAACCACTGCTATTTGTTCACTAACGAAAGTTGAAATCAGAATCTCATTGTTAGTGTGATTTTGATACCAGTCTTATGAGCATTTGAAGGTATAAATCCCTTTCCATTAGAAGGGTGCAAATATTTTCTGTCAGGTTCATCAACTTGAGAGAAAGAAGGAAAGACAGGAAAGAGAAAGAAAAGATTTACATAGCTTTGTTCAAGAAATGATCTAGGGCTTGAATGTAATATTGCTTGTTTTCAGAATAGTATGTCAATTAACAAGGAGGGTTAGAGGGATGTATAGAGGGTTGTTGTTGCTTTTTCTCTTTTCTTTTTTCTTTTTCTTTTTTCAATTTCAGCAATTAAATTGTTGCAGTTAAATAATCCTCGTGCCAGAATAGACATTTCCTTTCCACAAATATCTGTAGGAATAACAATTCATTCATTCAGTTTTTTAATGAAAGAAATAAAAATGGGTACTAATACTACCATCCTAGAAACTATGGAGCTATCAGGAGGAGGTATTACTTGCTAGTGATCCAGTTTGGACTGATTTGTATATATCCCATATCTTCTTTGTATTTATTAGTTCAGATTGTAGTGTGTTCACAATGCTATTGCATTAAATGGCCAAATATCAGATACAAAGCTGTGTAATTTAAATAGGAAGAGTACTCCTATGATAGATAGGTCAAGGTTTTAATCATTGCTGAACAGGTGACCTTTGTGAGCTTCTTCAGAGGCTGTTGGCTGTTCTTCCCAGGAGACCTTATAGCTATTCCATGCAACAGAAATAAGATCTTGAGAGAATGTGTGAGACGTTCTGAAACGGCTACAGAGACAGACATGTACTGTGCTACAGTCGTGTATGTGCATAGACATCTACTGATAAATCTGTACTATGTAGGTACATACATGTAAATACAGATTTAAGAATGTGTTGCCCTTTCCAGCTTGGAGAAGCCCAGAGCATGCTGCTGGGGAGATAACCATCTATGTCTGCATGGCTGCATTTCCTACCAGAACTCCTCAACACAGTGAGAGGTTCTTGAGGCAGGTGGGCTGAGGAGGACTGAGAACAGGGGACTGCTGGCCAGAAATGCTTCTGCAGAGAAACTGACTGTGACTGAGAGAGAATAGGGGAGGTTGTAGGGGGATGGAAAATTAAAAAGTAGAGCTAATGGAGGACATGTGAGTGTTAACAGTCAGTTTGGAGCCCAGCTGGAAATTCTCAGTGTCTTAAAGACACTTCGGGAATGTTTAGTCTCATGTAAGCAAGTGATTGAAATCTACACAGGTGTCCCAACTCTTATGACCCCAGAACAATTTTCTTCAAACTCCACTTCGGGAGTAAATTTCATGCTGGCTTAAAACTAGGTAGTCTAGTGCTAGAGCATCTTGCACTGTACTGCACTAGCCCTAATTCCTCCCTGTTGTAACTGATGATGTTTTCCTTGGCAAAGTATAAAATACATGGATTTAATACATAAAGTACACGCATACTCACGCATATGTCAAAACAGACTAAAAGACATCTGTTCGCTGGGCTCCAGTCCCACACATACATATGCATGTGAGTGGTTCCACTGAACTCGCTGGGGCATTCCTGTGTGCCGGGTTACTTGCGTGCATAAATGCTCAATAGATCATGGCCTTTTGCAAATCTCCATGCATATATATCTATTAAGTCAACAGGAGGTTTATTAATACAGTCTTTCGCTTCATTAATTTAGCATATGTTTGTCATAGTAATACAAACATGAAAAGGAAATTTGCTAAGCTGGCTATCTCTGTGCATTTACCTGACAAAATGCACACATTGAAGTCTTGTATTTCTTAGAAACATGTTCTTTTGTCTGGAGTTTTTAGATTAGAAAAAATTATTCTGTTTCAATTTTCTGTTATTTGTCATTAACTCACTCTTACGGAAATGACACTTTTTTCCTTTATTTTCATCTGACTCTTTTGTTCGTATGGCAGCCTAAAAGTCCAGTTATGCTGCCACTGATATAACCAGCAAATTTCCCAGTATCCCATGCTGTAAGAGAATCAGGGTCCAACACAAGGTTTTCTCTGAGTTATGAATATTAATTCCTGCCTTTCTTACATTCACTAAGTAGGTCAGTTTTAATCTGAAGGTTTTGAGCTTTTTTAGTTGTTAGTTTCTTAAAACCTGGATAGATCTGAATGCCTTAAAAGCAAACACAGTGTACAAAAGGTGTATCCAGGGATTGTTTGTAGCACTGCAAAAATGCAGCCGTCTAAAAAGAGAAATAAAAAAAAGTTAATTGCTTAGAGCAACACAGGAAGTGAGACTTACTAAAAACAAAAGTACATAGAGAGTTGAAGAAAGCAGTCTGTGAAGGTCAGAAAGTTTTAAATGGCTTAGATTCTTAGACTGTGCCGTGACAACTTTGGCCAGGGCAGCTGACACCATCTTCTATGTCCCATTGTGAAAGATAACACCCGCAACAGCAGCAGTAAGCCACTGACGTTGTGTTATAGCGCTGACAGTTTTCCTTTAGCTTCCAGAAGAGCAACATTTTGGTCATCAGTAGTGGTTTTTTTCAAGATCAGGAAGAGAAAATGTCCCAGGAACCCAGTCCTACTCACCATGTGCAGTGTGAGAAAAGCACAAACGCAGTTATAACAGGACTACAAACAGCTTGCTCTAGTACCTGCTCGACACTGCCTCAGAAACCCATGCATAAAAAAATTCTTGGTAGTCACAGGGTGGGTCTGTGAGCTACTGTTAGTAACTTAACCCTCCACAGTTTTTACGGGGAATGTGAATGTCAGTATTTAGGGAAGTGGTGCCTTCCTACAAAAGGCTCTGAGGTAAATAAACTCTGACATTCAGACTTTGGGTTAATGAAAATACATGTAGAACACCTCTGAAAGGGGGCAAACCGCAGCAAAACAGCATGCAAGTATCACTAACAATATATTCCCTCTGCCTGGAAAACAGGTGGCTGAGCAAGCTGGGAATGGCTGTAGACCCTCAGGCACCCAATGGGAAGAGTGAAGAAGGTACGTTTCTAATGACGGCTTTTATGCATATCTACATAATGTCCTTAACAGTTTCTGAGGGACTGAATTTTTGTCAGTTTTTTTTTTTTTTTTTTGTCTTGAAAGAAAGAAGCACTGGTGAGACATGATTTCACTGAAAGGGATTCACTGGTCTTGTGAGTTGTGTTGGTTGAATTAAGAGTTCTAAAACCTGACTCCAAATAAGAGAGCCAAGTAATATTAATAAAACCAAAATACGACAGAAAGATAGAAAATAATCCATCAAAATCCTCTGCAACAGATGATCTACTTATCCTCAAATAAACATAACATAGTCAAGATTTCTTCAGCTTTTGAAGCTGGTGGCCCATCTCCCTTAGGAAAAGACATTCTGATTCTGGTGTCCAAATGCCTCCTCTTCTTTTCACATATGTTTTGTCACAGGNAGGCCAGCAGCCTGATTCTTCCCTCTGCGTCACAGCCCGTGACTCTTCAGGAGGATGTTCAGTGTACAAGAAACAGCTGTTTTTTTATTATTTTTTTTTCTTTTACTTCCCAGTTGTTCTGTGTGCCTAAAAGTGGAGCTGTAGAAACAATAAGCTCTTTACCAAGAGTTACTCAAGAACACATTCACAGGGCCTTAGAATTTGATATGGGCCACACTGCAGACAGTCAGTCCTTGATGCTAAGACGTGCTGGCACAAATTTCCACCAAACAAAACTACAGCTAGGCTATCAAAAATCCTGTGGTTCTGCAAACAGTACTGGGAGAAATCTTCGCTTGTTAACATCTTAGAAACCTCTCTCCGATGGATAAATTTTTTCTCTCTCATAACTTTTTTCCCCTCACACCATGGTTATTATAACCCCAAAATTACATGTATGAAAAGAATGTGTGCCAGTATTAATTACTGTAACTTCTAATTATATTATAGCTGATTGGGTAATAATACAGGTCTGAAGAGCTGGTGCATGCTAGGAGATTTAGCAGAAGGAAGTGATCTGTTCCAGTGGTTACAGCCAGGCCTTGAGTATAGAATCCAGCAATTTACTGCATCCCCTTCTTGTGTCTCATTTTATCAATGACTGGCACTTCATGTAATCCACTGCTAAAAAGCATCTGAGAAGTGCTGGAAAACACATGTAATTACATAACATGACTGTCTCTCGGCCACCTCTCAAGAGATATTGGGGCTCTGACAACTTGCTTCATATTTAAAAGTCCTAGAGTAAAATCCTAGAGTACTGTGTCTACTTTTATTGCCAGCTCTGCAAGTGTACCGCTGTGCCATGTGGCATGCCAATGTGAATTACTATGTGGTGACAGAAGCCTCCTGAGGGTGCTTTATGGTTTCCAAAGCACCACGTGAGCAATCTGTTTTTTTCCAAAACCACAGCCAAATCTCCAATGCCCGTTGCCAGCTCCAGGACAGTTTGCTGGTTGCAGAGATTAAAGGACAGCATCTTCAACAAGCAACAGGTCTCCATAAATTATGCCACAGATGGTGCAGCATTTCATTTAAGGCTACTAAAGGAAGAAAAAGGAACCAAAACTTACTAGTAAAGCTATCTAGAGCAGTGCCACCTAGTGTTTCCAGCTATGGTGTTCTTTAAAACAAACAAACAAACAAACAAAACCTTATAAGTAAATAAATGAATAAATAAAATAAAAGCAGCAGAAGAAAATGTTGCTAAATAGCAGTGCAGCATTACCAAGAGTGGGTTAATTTTCAGCATAGGAGACACTGACGTTACAGTCCACATCTTACTTGGGGGACTTTGGTGACCACAGTCTTGTGAGGAATAAATGAGCGTTGATCTAACACCTTTTTTTTTTGCTCATTTTCCACGTCTGCTTCAGAATGCTATAGTGAAAGTGAACACGATGACCCAGAAATAACAGATACACCACCTCCTCCCTACATGGCCCAGCCACCCCACCAGCAGTTGGTGAGTATTACAGTAATTATCTCCTATTTCCTAGACTGTTGAAACAAATCATTCTCCAGGTGTTGGGCCGTTGGCTAGTAACCTCAACCAGGGGTTGGAAACATTTGCTCTGGGTGCCTCTGAGGTGTGGGAGCACTAACTGGTACCCCTACGCCTCTGCCTTGTGGTGGTTCCTGCAGTTATTGTAGCCCACGCTGTCAAAAGCCATGCACCAGCAAGAACACCTCCTTCAGATGGAGGCATATTTACTTTGTTTGCCAAGGGAAGGAGTTACTCTGCTTCATACATATGCTGTGTTTTTTATTTATGAGGTTTTTAACGTGCTGCTGTAACCTAGTTTTTCACTGTATAAATATATGTATATATAAATCCAATACAAAATCTTTATTTTTGTGACCCTAATAACTCCATGCAACAGATTTTTATCTATTTACTCAAGCTAGCTGTTCTTTAGACCGCTGAATTTGAAGATGCTTTTGTGGCAATGAGGAGAAGCAAAATGAAAGATGTCTCTTCTAACAGAGATGAAGTCAGTTCTTTTCCTGTACCTCTGAAAAATAGATTATAAAAAAGAAAACAGATATCCTCCCAAAATCTATACCGTTTTTCTACCTTGCTGTGGAGCATCTGTAGCTTTTTTTTTTTTTTTTTTTTCATAAATTAGAATAGCTAGTATGAATCCTCATATGCCCTATCAAATTTCCTCTCATATTTATTAGTCACTTATTGCTCTATTAATCTTATTGTACTATTGATGCTCTTCCCAGTGATCACATCTCTTCTTATATAAGCTTCAAGGTACAAGGTTTACCTGATTTTGTATTTGGAAGTGTGCAAGCCAGTTTGGGATAGTAATGCAGCTGAAATAAGGAATCCTGAGTTCAAGCCTTTTGTGCTGGAGGAGGGAATTTAAATCTAGGGATGTGTAGTAATATACTTGTTACCAAATTATCTTATTGCACCTCATGGATGAATAAAAAATCCAACAATCACCTCGTTGCTGTGGTACAGGTTCTTGCACTGGTTCTTGAAATGACATCCAGTGGCTGGGACATTCACACAGGCAGTGAACCAGGGGTAAATCTGAAAAACGTAGATGAGCTGGAGAAGCTTGCGTGGCCACAGACAGTAATAAATGCATAGAGCTGTCTGCCTAGCAATCTTCAGCTAACTCACACAAAGCTAGGAGTCTGTGTCTCACCATCACCTATTTGTCCTGTCTGTTTCAGTCAGATAAGTCAGTCTTCAGTTCCTCTCCTAACACAGTTGTGCAGCATTAATCACTGTAAAACAGCCCACCTGGCACTTGGGGGATGTGTGGTGTTCACTGCTGTATAAAATGGGATTCTTTATTGCTTGTATTAACAGAAAGTTAAATGTGGCCGAGTGGCTATAAATACTTGAGAAAATAGGAACCTTGACAATACATCTCCAAGAGTTATTCTGGGCTGAAGGCAGACAATGAAGCATCTTGAATTTTATACTTCAGTGGCTCGCCTTCAAGAAGCGGTAGACGTCTTTCCCATCTGCTCACCTTGGAGTGAACGCCAACATTTTTCCAGATGATGTGTTTTAAGCAGGTGCTATTTTTTAGTTTGCTGTTTTTCTGGCTTCCTGTTGCTTGGCAGCCTGTTGCTGTAGAGGTGATCTCCAGTTGTCTTCCTCCCATATGTTCTTCTTGAGAGCTGGCCTCAATGTTTTAGCAGGGGACAAGTGGGAGGCAGGCAGTGGTGCAGGTGCTGCGGGGTCCTGTTTTCTCAGCCTTTCCTTTTGAAGGTCATCTTCCTTCCAGCCTCTGTCTCTAGCTCCTGATTTCCCTTCTCCTCACCCCTATCTCAAAACCATTTCACTCCACGGAGGAAGGTTAGTAACTCCTCAGAAAATTAGTCAACTTGTCACCCCAAGGAGTGGCCACTGGTCTGCCCAGTGCTCAGATTGCTCGTGCTGTGAGTAGGGTGCAGTTAGGAGCTGCATTTTTCTACAAATCAGAATCCTCTGTTAAATATCCGAATTACCCCCCACCATAGTCTCCCCCCAGATGATTAATGGAGGAAGGAAAGCCCCAGAAAGTGGAAGCACTGCATATATGGGGAAGTGAATTCTAGGTGTGGAGCTCTTGGTTGTTTCAGGGAAGACTGGTTAAATGTTGCTTGCTGTCTGTTGGTTTGCTGTGGAGTTTTTGTTCCAAATCATGAGGTCCTGAACATGTGATAGGTTTGGGTTGATGCTCTGGGGTACACATTGTTTAGAAGGTCTGTTCGAGTCTTTTCGTGTTGCTACTGGAAGAGGCACATCTCCTGAACTGTAAACTCAGACCAGCATCCTGAATGCCACAGGTTCTCGACTGGGGATTAATTTATTAATATTATTATTATGTTAAAAGGTGTAGTTTTGCCCTCTAAGTGCCAAAGGCATTTTGAAAAATAGAAATTAGGATCTGTGGACATTTTGGAAAATCAAACCCTTCTTGTCTTAAGTAGAAAAGCCTCCAGACCTCTTGAGATCAACTCCACCTTGGAAACGGTTAGTCTGGAAGCTAACATCCCGCAGGTGCAGGCTCTGTTACATTTCAGTTACATTTGCTGTACTTCTTGCAGGAAGCTTCAGTTGGTCTTCAGCTCTCTGCTGACCCAAAGTATTTTGAAACTTGAAAAGCATGAGTACTGATTATGAGTTTTCTGTGTTTATGAGTGTTTGTGGGTATTGTGGAAGAAAAAAGCGAGGGAAGAACAAATGCATTTTGACATGAGTAGGACAAAAGCTAACTGACCATCTGCGTTAATATCTCCTCATTAGAATAGATTTATGGCTCAAAAATCAGCAGCTATATTGAGATAATAAATTGCAGCAATCTCAAAAGAGCAGTTGAGGTGTTTCATGGTAATAACTTTTTCTCTAAAAGAATGCCTAGAGACTCATTGATCTCCAGTGGAATCCTTATGATCTGCTAGCTCAAGCATCTGCTTTGTAAAATGTTCCCAAATAGAGATTTATTGTTATGTAGATGATTGCAAAACTTCCAAAGGAACCACTCTGGTAACTTAAGTAAACATTTATCATGCCAAGAAGAAAAATATATATACATTTGTAGAGAAAGAGAAATACATTTTGGCAGTCAGCTTTATTCTCACACAAATTTTTTATTTAACAAAAAGTGAAAATGAAAACAAAAATATAAAACAGATACAAGACATTCCACTCGCTGAGGCGCAGTATTTGTTTCAGCAGCACTTTCTTTTGTATGGAAGAATGCCAGAAAAATAAAAGTGAAATCTAAAATCTTCCTCTCAAGTCTTTAAATAACTGGAACTAGACCATCAACACCAAGTGAGCAACAGCTTTTACTTTGTGACTGTTCTGTTTGGCTGTACAAACATTTCAACAATTTGTCTTTGCAATATGAACTCTTAGAGAAATGAACAGGTCACCTGTGTTCCGAAGGGNTAACTTTGAAAATTTACAAAAATGAAGAAAGTGCTGCAAATCTTATGAACCGATTAGTAGCTATAAGAGTCTGCTAGGTTAGAAGCACAGGGAAGCAATCTTGCATTTCATAATGTATAAAGGAAGTAATATTCATTACAGCAACACTGAATTGCAGAAGTTTATATAGCATAATCCAAAAAATGGTCACTTCTGGTTTGTTTTATGTGAATACATCTTCTTTGTATTTTGCCAGTGTGTTATTAATAGGTATTCCAGGCTAGTTCCTTTATTGTGTTTGCAGCTTGTCTGGGTTTCCCTAGCAACAGCATCTCAGTAATTATCAGTACTTCCAGATTAGTTATCATCTATTTGAATACTTACAGAGATTTATTCTGCATATGTATTGAGAATATAAACTTGCCAAAACTGCGGTCCATCTGGTCTGGTATTCTGATTCTGACTCTGGCCAGTAGTGGATGACTTGCAGGAGTAAATTTCTGCAGTAGCAGATGCAAGACATTTGGCTTTTGTATTATTCCTCCTTGTGATTTCTGCTAGCGACTGCAATCTGATACTTTGTCTCATTGTTCCTTCAATTTCCTTATTATTGTTAATTGGTCTTCTTCTAAGTATTTATATGTATATTTGTGTGTTTGCATGTGCACCGCTTGTGTATTTGACTCCATTTCTTGGCTCATCTTTTAGAGGTGTTTGGTGGCTATGAAGCAGAGTAGTGCTAGTTCTTGCGTAAGTTGATTTTTGTGACCAGATAATAATGCAACTCAACCAATGGAAATGCCTGCTCTAGACAAAGATGCAAGCTTGCAAGCTTTGTAAGCAAAAATATATATTTGCTTGTCTGGGAAGGTAGGTACTTCTCAAATTTTTTTTTTGTTCTCTAACTTTTCTTTCCATGTTGTATTGTACACAATTGTGTATCTATTGTGCCCTCTCTCATTCACCTCCTAGTTCCAGAGGGTGACTTTTAGATGTCTCTGAGCCCTCTTTAGCTGTATGAACTCCTGTTGAGGCAGGGTGACAAGTACAAAATGGAGATTTCTGTGTATGAACTTTGGATCTCTTTTCAGACTCACATGCTCAAATGTGAACCTTGGCAGGTGAATGAGCAACACAACTTTTGTGTCATTCCACTCTTTATGCCCTCTGCACCATGGGTCCCTGCTTTTTCTTTTCACCATTACCTATCAGCCTTTTTGGCTTAGTGAATGTTTAGTCTCTAGAATGGACTGGGTGAAATGCCTGTGTCTTCAGAGAAGGTCGTTTTAATGCTGCTTCAAAGCTGCTTGTACTGTCTATCTGTGGTTATGGCATTGATGGATTTATTGAATTCTTCAACACAGCGTCATGTTCAATGGCATCAATTCAGGGTTTCTCTTCTGCACTTTCCATGAGACCAACCAAGCAAATGGAAAG
>VXAV01000345.1:11544-29705 GCA_013399715.1 Alectura lathami
ACTGTGAAAAATGGAAGGATGCCTTCAATATGGTATTTTTTCTTGGTCCGTTGTCTAGGCCTAGACAGATTTTTGTCTCTTTTGCCTCTGGCTTCCTTGTGACTTAGGTTCTGAAGTTATTAGTTGGTGAGGGATTGGTTGCCTTACCTGAGGCTTGTTTGAATGGATAATCAATCATATTATGTCAGTTTTTGGTTTTAGTTGGCATTTCAGTTGCATATCTATAAGGCATAGAGCCTAGGAACTGGAATAATTTGGAATAACATTTTTTTTATTTTTTATTTTTTCTTTCCCATTTGTCTCTGGAAAGCAGGGTCAACAGAAGTCCTCTTTGACCTCGACTCTGTCAAGTGAAGCATCTTGTTCTCTCTCCTCTCCTGAAAGCACTTTCAGCTCCCAAGAATCATCATCTTCCTTGACGTCTAAAGTGATTTATTCTGAGAGGCAGTCCTGTCTTGACCTCGTTAACAGCTCTGCCATAGAAGAGGGTGACCAGCCTTTAACTTTCTGTGTACAGATTCAGTCTGATGAGCAGCCAGAAGTAGACTGTGGAGAAGCAGCAGAGAGCCAGGTCTGGCCCAGTGGTGGATATCAAAACACTTTTTTAGATCTGGATACACATTGCCTAACTGTGCCAGACGCAAAAGGACAGAAATCACTAGCCAAAGGTGAGCTAATGAGAGAGGAGCTTTTGTCTGCAGAACCATACAGTGTGGGAGTTCAGGGTTTTCCTCAACTTCCTTTCCCCTCCCACTCTTCATATATCTTTTTATTGAAGAGTTTTGCAGTGGCACATTGTTTACAACAAGTGTTTGGTTTATTGTGCCTTAAATGTACAACCTAGTATCTAATTGGTAAGTACATTCAGAGTTTTTTTCATATTTTACCTGTATGTTAAGATCATATGTTAAGAACATAAACGTGGAGCTGCAATATATCTGAAGTGGTGTAGCACTCATACCCTAAGCAAAACGTTGTATGTAAGAAGTGGTGAACATGGGGTAAGTTCAACCCACCTTTAAAAATGTCAACAATTGTGTTCACTTCCTCTTCCTTATTCATTTAATTGAACTTCATTGTAAACAGGAGGAAAAATACACAATCCTGAATCTGAAAGTCCTTAAAGACTTGATTTTTTTTAAGCATATGGGTATCTACATAGGTATCCTGCTATAGAAATGTACTGTTACATTAAAAAATGTGGTACAGTACCAAAATTTTGTTGTCGTTACTGTCAGTATGCTGTAGCAAGGCGATGTGTCTTGCCTTTTGAACTAAGCTTCTTTTACCTGCTTTAAGAACAGTTGAAGCATGAAAGGCATTTCTTGCATACAACATGCCAAAATGAGAAGATACTCAGTCCACTACCTAGAAAGAAAATATATAAGGAAAGAGTGATGTACTTGTGCACTGTCTGTACCCTTGGAAGGGTAGAGACAGGGTGCGCTGTCTCTGTCCTTGTTCAGAACTGAAGAAAGCACTCCTGCAGAGGGCAGGAGTTTGTCTCAGACAAGAGCAAAACAAAGATGCAACCAAAAAATTAAGCTGAAGGAAATGCAAAGGTGGAAAAAAAAACAGGACAGGTCCTGGGGAGTTTAGGGCTTTTGTCTGCAGGTGAACAGAAAACTGAGAGCTGAATCACATAAGTGGTAGTGTAAGGCACATTAGTTACACTGTCACTCTTCCAATTGTTTTACAAATATCAGCACACCTTTACAGCACACCTTTATTTTGTTATATGATTTTCTGATTTTCCCAGAAAAAAAAAAAAAAAAGGAAATTGTTAATTCAGCAAAGTACAGGCTCTAGACAAATGAAAAATTATTTTCAAAGTATTTTGCACTTAGCTTCTTTATCCATAGAAAACTAAGCTGCCTTGCTGATGATTTATATGGCAATGAAGATCAATAAGAATTAAAACTGAGAGTGAGCATATGTATTGTTTCTATGTTGTTGAGTAAAGTAAGTAAAGTAGATATTTTGAAACATTTCCGTGGAATTGATTTCTGTAAGTCTTGGCATTGGAAGTAACAATTTGGCATTTAGGGTTAAATTTCACTGAGTAATGCCTTTGGGAAATATTCTTAGTATGGACTGAGAGACACCCAGGTTACATGGGAACCTATATTTAATTGCATTCAGGTGGATTGTTGGAGCGTAGGCCATGTAGAGTATGGTGTCTTACAGATCCCATTGAGAAAGACTCAGTAGTTGCTCTTCAGAAGTGTAAACTTCAACCTTTGCTTAGAATATGCTACTCTGGTATTGTCAGAATTTCTGCAGGAACGCTCAGGTTAATGCTTTCCATAATGACTGTAAGGGTGACAGGTACTTTTACGGATGGGGACAGATTTAGCGTGATGCATTCATAATCATGCAAAGCAGAATAATTTAGGCTTGTGCAATGATATAGTAATACTTACTAATAAAACAGGATTAAAATTAAAATTAAGGCACATTTTGGTATATTCCTGCCATATATGAGGTGGTTTAATTGTTCCACAAATATTTCTGGGGAAATTAGTTCCTTCTTTGTTCGCTAAGATGATGGCCGATCCTGATCACAGAACACATCAGTTCTAACCATGCTGCTGATCTGTGATGGAATTCCAGAAATAGATAATTTTAATGAGACAGTCAGTATAGAAACTGTATAACCTCACTAGTTACTATCTGTATCATAACTGCTGTTGTGCAAGGCAGATGTATATCACACATTCTTTTTTCTGTTACCAATCTGCATAGTATGAGGAGGGGATGGAGACTGTTGGTGATTTTTTTCTTGTATGGATGCTGAAATGCTAAAGAAAATAATTTGGAAGGAGATTAATTAAGCTATTTCAATTTGGGAATGAAGTGGAAAAAAGAATTAATTAAAGTAGCAATTCAGTTTCAAATGGAAGTTATCAAAAAGAACACAATTCTGGACAGCTTATCCCCCAGGAATTTCCCTCTTCAGGACATACTCAAATACTGTGAGATAATTTCAAATTGTAGGACAATAACTTCATGACTTCATGACTTACAGTAACTAGCAAGAACGCCATTGTTCTCTGGTGTGGAACAAGAAGGCATACCTGTGTGGTTTGCTAGTGTAGTCCATGTTACTTGCTTTGCAGTGCTTCTGAACAGTGCATTCCTGGCAGCTCTTTACGTTTCAGTGCAATGGGTTTTTCAAGAACAGAAGAGCGTTTTTGTTGGCAAAAGCCAGAGATGAATGCCGATGTGAGAAAAGTTGTTACCGCAGAGGAAGAAAGAGTAACTGTGGCTTTGTGGGAAGAACTTATCATGTAAATACAAGGAGACCAAAAAAAATTTAGTGATGAAATAAAGAATGTAATAAAAGTTTATCACAGAGAATAAGTGGATGAATCTCTGTAAGGGAAACAACAGATCCAGCTAAATGATCGTTGATTTTATTTTTTTTTAATGAAAATGTGCTAAGCAACTGTGTCTTGTACAAGGAGATGTACCAAATGATATTTTTAAAAAACTTTCCATCAACTGTCAGTGTTATGAACAGTCTCAGCCTTAACTCTCAGCTCCAATTACTAGGCAGAGGTTACGTACCAGAAGGTGGCACAAAAGTACAGAGAAGGAGAGTTTTATATTTTGAAGGGAAATCAACACTATATTTCCATTTACTTAGTGGAAATACTTAGTATTTCATTGTTGCAGCCTTTTACACATACAAGACAAGGGATTGCATGCTGACACAAGAAAAAGCTGACAGGTAAACAAGAAATAGTTGAGAATACAAACAAGTATGTGACTACGTGCTCGGTGTTCAGAAGCTGGCCTTTCCCCATCCGGGATGGCTAGACACACTCTGCAGCCAAACTCCACCTTTCGTGTTTCTTCTGGCAACCGTTGGAACAGAAAATATCTGACTATGACCCAGCACCAACATCATCAAAAACAACGATAACAAAAGGAAGCTGCAGAAATGGAGAGGTTACTGTAAGTGAACAGGAATGTGTGTTTGTATTTATTTGGGGATCTTCTACTGAAGCAATAACATCCTTCTTCCTTGTGGTTCCTGAGTGTTTTACGATCACCGTCACATGAACTTAATGCATCTTGGCAAGAAACTTTCACGGTACCTGTTCTGGTTTATTGGTATCAGTTTATTCATTTCTATTTAGCTTATAAGAGCTGGTAAGAGAGTAGTTGTGTGCTGATATTTTGGGAAACCTGGCAAGCTTTCTGCAAACAATTTGAATTTTATCAGGGTTGATTTTGTGGGAAGGAGTTGGTTAAATAAGAATTGTATGCTGTCAATTCCTTCTTTTCTCAGAACTGACATCCTTTTCCCCTCCTGAGCCTGCCTGTGCCAGTAATAGCCAGAACAGATCTTCTGGTGTGCTTTGGCCCCATTGTTCCTTTTGCAAAAGTTATAGAAGACGCTAGATTATGGCTGAGACTAGTCAAGAAATGCCTATAGCAAGCATAACTGTGTAGGACTGTATTAGAATGATTTTTTTTACCTCTGATCAAAAAGGCTTTAGGCATCACGGTGAAAATTATGGTGTTATAATTTTCTGAGCTTGGAAAAAGAGATACTGTGTTGTTTCCATTTCAGTCACAGTTTGTTGAGAATGGCATCTCTCACTGCTGAATTCACTATGCTGTTGTAGTCAAGATCCTCTGACTCTTAATAGTAATACAATTTTCCTCTTATTTCTCCTACTCCCTCCTACCTCTTAGTTTTGCAGTTCTGCATGTGCCAGCGAGGAGTATGCCTAAGCTATATCCTCCTAATTCAAGTATTTCCTGTTCTGTAGTTCTGTCGGAAAAGTAATTTCCCTGACGTGTCATCATATTCCCATTGGAAAGCCCACTACTATGGAGAATGGATAGGAAGTGGGTGTGAGGGGGTAGGTGAGGGCAAAAATGAGTTATGATGCTTTCGTCTCCTCTCTCGAGCCTGGGTCCATACGGTACACCATTGGCATCAAACATTTGGCAGAATCAGAAGTAGGAGTGTTGGCGCAGCCACGAGAAGCTTTTAAGTGTAGCAAAGACAGGAGAAAGAAGCAGATATTTTTTCCTGTGATTAATGTACAGCTGGAGAGCTATGAGATCCCAGTTAGAGAATGGGAGAATAAGTATTTAAATTTCTTGGATTCAGTTTAGAGTTAGTAAGATATGTTCTGTTGGAGGTGGTTTTCAATGCAAAATGCAGAACATTGCCAATTTCTTCTTCTTCACCACTGGGAAGCAATCAGCTTGATGTTTCACAGCTGCCACTTGAAAACTTCTGGATCATTTCACTTTTGTGAGCTTAAAGAGCCTTACAGTTGTGAGTTTTCATGCAGGCTCCTGTGTTGCTGCTGCGAGGTGGGGAGTCTGGATACCATAATGTCTCCCACCTGTGACTAGCTGGCCGACAAGGAGGTGGAAGCTGAAAGCTGAGGAGGTGCAGAAGTGGCGTGCTGAGCCTCTGGCAGCTTGTTCTTGTCTGTGGTATCTCCTGTTAAGTAGAGGGAAATTCCAGATAGGTGGCATTGAGCCACAAATCTGTGTTTTACTCCTCCTGAAACAGAGTTGGTAAGAAGTTCTGGCCAGCCTGAAAATATCACTTTATTTTCATCGCTCCAACATAAATGGTCTCCTTCTCTGCAATACTAAAATACCTCGAGGCAGGATTTCCTTTTTCTTGGGTCCGTACAGGTTCCTTTCCACTTTCCCCACTGTGGAGTCTGACAAAGTTAAGAGAGCTACATGGTCCTATACAATATGTCCAGAGGTGCTGGGAAAGTGAAATAAGTGTTTTAGAGGACTGATCCTTCCTGCCGCATCACTCAACAAAATCACTTATAGTTAATGTTACCAAGGCAAGGGAAGAGCATATAATGTATGGCGATGCACGTGTTCCAGTGTGCATGTACGCACTCATAAATGCATACAGTATGTAATATCCTTCCACTGCTACTGATTGATCCTTACCCCTAACACTTCAGTGGTTCCTGAGGGAAAAATGAATGTATTTTATCTTTAAAATAGGATGTGATAAAGAAGTGCTGTAGTAGCATTTCAGTTTGCATGCCTGAAGACACCAAGTGTTTAGCTTGAAATGTGTGTCTGGAAGAGATAACTTGCAGTAGTATATTTTGAAGTGATTGTGAATGTACCTGATGTAAGCTGTGTGAACTGGCCGGAAAGGTTCACTTAAGAGCAGTGCTAGTGAGGCCCAACCTTTCCATTTTATTTAAATCCCTTGCTAGCAGACCATATATATCCATCATCATAAACCTTCTGAGCTTAACAAAGCTCAGAGAAGAGGTGGCTCATTTATCTCTGGGAAGCTGAAACAGAAACCTGTTTTTACACTGATGCATGAGCTTGAGCACTGTGTGCATTTTACATGATTTTTTCTTTATGATGTAAAGCAAATATTTGGAAACAATTCAATAGTATGGTCCAGACAGGCCAGCTTTCATAAGAGGAATCCAGATCACTTATGCCCAGAAGTACAGACCTGGTGAATGCCTGTGCTTCCATTAGGCTTGCTCATGTGCAGGTTGCTGCTGTGTCTTGAGGTGCAGAGGGAAATAAGCAGTACAAAGTTCTGGGCAAATGTGCTGTGAATGTTTAAAAGTGGAGAAAAAAAATCCCAGTCTATGCTTGAGCCTTGAGTCACTTTCCTTATATCCATTATCCAACTTTACTGGTGGTAAGAGTCTTGTGAAATACTGTAATGCACCATTGTGTGAGTGAGGAGAAAGGTGTGTGTGTTTGTTTGTTTTTCTTTAAAATCACAGATCATCTTATTGGTCTTGTTAACTGACTGCTAGACATGGTGCCTCTCCCTTTTCTCCAATAGCCTCCCCCCTTCAGATTTACAGTATGAATCTAGTATGTTCACTGACAGCTTCAAGCCTGCAAAAGATGGACTTTTGCTTTCTGAGCTTAGCTCAGGGGAACTCAGGACAGTGGAGATAAAAGTCCATGTATGTGTCACATAGTCTGGCCTCAATGTATTGGCGGACATACTCTGTCAATAGCAACGGTATTAGTCAAAACCACAATGTTACCATACTGCTTTATTATTCTTCACCTCTTGTGGGAGAAGCTCATTGCTCATCAGCGTACACAATGGTGGAGACCAACACGCTTATGGCTCATACGTGGCTCCACAGCCTGCACGTTTTACTCACCTTTTTGGCTTTTTTTTTTTTTTTTTTGTGCTAAGTGCTCCTCTCCTGCTTACCTTCACACAGAATATATCAGAACACTTAACATAAAAGAAACATGTTCAGAGAGATGTTTTCTCTTGATTGCTGCTTTATAACCCTTTTAGGGGTAACATCATGAGTTAGACTCAAAAAATATCTGGAGCAGTGACTTCACGTCTCCCTGGGCTTGACTATTTTTTTTTTAAAGTCAACAGGCAGGGTCCATACATTATTTTCTGTTGGTGTGCTCGTTCTCGGATGTCTGATAAAGGTCAAATTATCTCTGCAAGTGATAATGTGTACGGTCTTGATGGGTGAGGTCTGCAGCACGGCTGAGCCATTCCTGAGCAGGAGCTGGCTAATGGAACAAACAGCTGCTTCATCCCAAGCAAGCAGGCAGGAAGCTAGTTATAATTACGAGCCTCATGGCATGAGCCCACAGTTTTCAGGAAATAGTACTGCCGTGTATTATGCCTTACACTTGCATTTTTTTTTCTGTTTCCTGCAGCTTGTTAAATATACAACAGTTCTCCCTTTCCTCCTCCTGCACTGTACCAATGATGGAAGCTATATTTAGTCCTTGTCAAGTTACAGCAGCCTTTTTATAATCACCAAGTAGTGAAAAAAAAAGGCCAGCAACAGAATGAAGGCAAATATTTGTAGCATATCATAAGCCTTTCTTGTAACCTAAATATTTAGAAAGAACAGGGACGTGGGAGGATGCTGTACTTTTTAAAACATGGAAAAGATAAGGAGCAGACTCCTTTCTGAATGTTCTGACAGTTTGGAGAAGTCTTTTTGCTGCAACATGAAGGAACAAGAGGACTTTGTCCTTTTGTTTGCTGACTGAGAATGATTTAGAAAAGTCAATATTTAACTTTCAATTAAAAGGGAAAATATGCTGCCAGTTCAATCAGCACACACATTTGAGAAGAATTGCCATCGCCAGTGAAATAAACTTGAACGTAATCCCAGTGACTTTTGAGGGTCTCACTGGCATCCTGGAAGCACCGGTATTTCTAAGATTTTTCTTTAGCAAATATTGAAGTAGGAAAGCCTGCAGTGTGGACTGAGGAAGAAGAAGTGAGTTGCACAGTCTGTTGCTGAAAATAGTTTTCTGCCAAAAGCCCCCATCTGTGTCTGGCACATTTTGAGTTCCTGGCTGTTCATTTTAATTTTTATTGTGAAAAAAAAAAAAAAATGTATTTGCTTCTATTTGTATCATATTTTGTTGTATTTAATTCTCAGATGCTTGCTAGCTTTTCCTTTCGTGTCCTCTCCATCATGGAAGATGGTGCTGCAGCTTAGCCTCCATGAAAGAAATTAAGTGGAGATTATTGAAGCCTTACTGTGAGGCACCACAAGCAAATTCTGTGCTGCCATCTGTGGTGCTTAGGACTTAGACATCAGGTGCCCCAAGGGATTCTGCTTTAACCTGTTTCCTAGGGACCTTCTCTTGTAGCCCGTGACATATTTCTGTGTTTTATTTCCTCACTCGTTTTTTATACATTTTCAATTATCAAAACCTGACAGTAAATTGGTGCACCAAATAGAATTTGGCCTGTGATTTGCCAGGCAGAAATCTAAAACTGTGTGCAGCATGAAAGGGAAAGGTGAATGGATGCTATCAAAGTAGTATGCTATTCAAATATAGCATTACTGACGCTTGTTGAAAGTCTGTGGTTGGTAAATTTAGAGCATTAAAGAAGCATTCAATAAGTGGAGACATGAGCTCATATCTGCTTGGATCATAACCCGATTGTTAAGAACATTTGTGTTTGGTTGTACATCATTCTTGTATGCAAAATTAACCTAAAAAATTGCCAATGGTTTTGATTCTAATGCCATTACTTTTTGACTTGGCTGAGTCTTTCTGATGGCTGAATATAATATTTCCTCTATCTGCTGCCATATTCATGTTTTCATACACACTTTATTCTTTACTCTTCAGATCAGGAAAAATGTGATGATGATGAGATGGAGCGACTTTACAAGTCGTTAGAACAAGCAAGCCTGTCTCCCATCGGTGATCGTCGGCTGTCAACCAAGAAGGAGCTTAGGAAGTCGTTTATCAAACGCAGCAAAAACCCCTCCATTAATGAGAAACTCCACAAAATACGAATGCTGAACAGCACATTAAAGGTGAGGTCACAGAGTGAGCCAAGGAAAAGCCTGAGAGAAAGAAACAATTTGGCTGAAAAGAGAAGCAAGCCTAAACATCAGCCAAATTCTAATTACAGATTTACCTAAAGCCCCAGAGAATTTCAGTTTTTGAAATTGTTTTCTACTTTATTCAAAATAGTGATCTGTGTTTTGTTTTTAAATCTGAATTGGAAGCTGAGGCAATGGTTCAGAAGGGACACTTTTTGCAGAAGTTCCAGCCCATTTGAAAAATCTAATAAAGAACTTCCCTCTCATTTAACTGGGAAACTTGCAAGCTCAGCTGAACAGCCTAAACAAGGGACCCTTAAAAAAGGAAGAGCAGAAAAAAGTACATTGATGATAAAGGACACAAAAACGACCCTGAGCCAAAAAAGTTTTCCTTATGTGATTTTTGGGGAATGTACAGGATGTGCCAAAGCTATTGTAAAGACCTCCTGTAACTAAAATATTTTTAATAACAAAAGCATCCTGCTTTGATGTTGGAAGCGTATCATGAACAGGAGGGACGGAGGGGTTCAGAGGACATTCCATGAAAGGGCAACAAATTTGTATGGAATATGGGGATTTGTGAGGCTGCTTACTCACCAGCATGATTTTGAATGCCATGGAATTTCAAAACCTGCTTCTGAATGGTACTGAATCAAACAGAAAGCTTAACCATAACATTGAAATTGTAAGTAGACGAAAGAGTCAATGCCAACCTGGGGCTTCACTAGAATTGAGCACCGTGTTTCATGTATGTGTATTTGGCTTCGGGCATCGTACCCTGGAGAAATACCTGTAAAAACTTCTCCAATCAGCGCAAACATTGATTTGATTATTAGTTGCAATGAGAGGCTTGGCTTTGCCACCCAGGCTAGTCTTAAACTTTCCGAAGACACTGCTGAAATGATAAGCTGGAGTGCAGCTGTCCTGCCTGTTGCAGGGCTTCCAGGCTGTGTGTGAGACCTGGTGATATTTCTCCTCAGTATAAATGAGCCTCCAGTGACGTGGTACTGACCATAGCATTATTCTTCTGCGTCAGCAGTGAAGTGAGCCCAGTATACAAAATAAAGTTAGTTTAGAAAATATACCAGTTTTATGGCATAGGAAAATAAATATGGGAGCATACTTCTAGGTTTTTCCCTGATATGAGCCTCCCTAATAAATCTAAGAACCGGTTAGTACGCAATAGTGTTGTATGTTGTGGAATAATCTATTTTATTAGTCTAGAGCTGAATGCAAGGCTAGAAGCCTTTCTGCCAGACTTGAGCAAGCAGGACAGCATTGGATTGATTTAGCCCAGGAGTACAGTATAAATTGTGATTAGCAGTGTTTATAACCTTAGACTTGTCTAACACTTGTGTTTAGTATGGAAAAATCATTTCTGAAGTTCATAATGCATAAAATGTGTTGATTTTTTCCTTTCTTCAAACTAAGGAATTGGAGTATTGACAAGACAAATATAGCACAGACATTTTCTCACAGACACGAACAGAGTTCTGTGCACAGCAGTGTTTGAGTTAGCCTGTCTGAAAGGCAAATGCTTGCAGTGGGAACATGCCATATTCTTTGCATCAGTGGGATTAGGTGCTTTTAAAGTCAATTTTCTTAACGTAAAATGTGAGACATGAAAATTTGAAATGATCTATTGGAAATTTCAAAATCAGGAAAGTTTTATATCTAATCCATATTTACTGTGCTCTAGATAGAACCCTCTTTGTTTTAATGCCAAAGATTTATGCAATATTCAGAGCAATTTAAATTTTGGCCTTTTGACACCATTTCTTTAACAACAGATTAATGTTCCTGCCATGATATATCATTAACAAAACATACTCTGGATTGTTTAGAAGAGAGAGACGCTGTGTGCAAATGTGTCACAAGCTCAATGAATGTGGGAAATAGATTTAGTGCTGCAGAGAAATTCCACAGCATGGCTTTTTGCCACCATGTCTGTGCACTGTAAATACTCCCCTCTGCCTCCTTCTTCTCTGTCTCCTCTTCTGCTCTTAAGCTATCAGCATATCTCTGCATTGATGACAGAAGCCTTCTTGTAAGGACTGGTCTTGAGTGTAGGACCAATGTACACCAAGGGTTTAACAAGTTTTTCTTCTTCAAAAGTGGTTCACAGGAGTTAGAGTCATTGACAGTTGATTAGAGTAGCAGTGGGATATGGATGTGAAGGCACCCTATCAGAAAGCGTTGTGAATGTGTGTGAGCATTGTCAAGGTGTTTTGAAGGCAACCACTAGCACGGTGTCCTCAGGTGTGATGGAACTGGTGGCAGTAAAGGAGAAAGGGACATGCAAAGAGGATGGAGTCAGGCTCTTTTGAGTGGTGCCCAGTGTGAGGACAAAAGGCAGGGGGCACAAGCGGAATTGTGGGAGACTCCATCTGAACATCACTGTGCTCTTTGGATGAGTGAGCACTGGCACAGGTTGGCCCAGGGAGGTAGTGGACTCTCCATTCCTGGAGTCATTCAGAAGCCGCCTGGCCATGGGGCTGGGCACCCTGCTCTGGGTGTCCCTGCTCGAGCAGGAGTTGGACCAGATGGGCCCAGAGGTCCCTTCCGACTGTCGCCAATCTGTGATTCTGTGACATCAAGGTTCTCAGTCTCCCTATGTCATGACATGACTGTTACTGTCTTACGATTGAACCAGTGTTCCCTGCATTATACAGTCTGAAATTTTCTTGTCTAGCAGTAGAGAGCAGATTTGTTAACATCTGGTGGCAGATGTATTATCACCCACATGTAATCTAACTACCTATAAACTATACTGCCAGCACATGGAATACATCCAAAAGCATTTTCTGTCTAGCTCCCAGAGAGCAGGAATTTATAATTGTGCTCAGGAGAGTAAGTATTTTGTCAGAAAGATAGGATTTGTCTCAATAACAGGAATAGATGTAATTGTGGCTAGTTTCATGCAACTACTAGCTTGTTGTGAGGCAGCATAACTAATGTCTAATTTTCACAGCTTCTCATTCATAAAGTTTTGCTAGGATTCTTGTAAAAACAAACCAAACCAAAAAAACCTGCGTAAAATCCTAATCTTGCCTTCAGCTGGGAGGAATTTTTGATGAACTTTGGTAATCTTGGTTATAAAAACTGGAACAAGTTGCCAAGAGAATGGGTAATTGGTCATCTCCTTGTGACACAGTTCTGTAATGTTACCAGTGCTTTTGTTATGGACAATAAGCTTGACAATGTTCTTGAGAAATAACCTGTTGTTCTCTTCCTAGTGTAAGGAACATGACCTGGCTGCAATTAACCAGTTGTTAGAGGACCCGAAGTTGACAGCAATGAAGTACAGAGAGTGGAGGAACACAAACATCATGCTAGTCCAAGATATCTATCAGCAACAGGAGGTCCAGGATGTGTCCACAGAGAATAGCGAGGAGCAAGAGACAACTCCACTGCCTCCACTGCCTATCAGTGAAAGTGCTATCTGAGGCCATGGATTGACAGTTCATTGCAAGATTTTTTTTCCAAAGGGTCTTCACCTACAGGCACTTTAAACTGCTGCATTCAGAGGTTTGTTTTTTCCAAGTGTTCTTCATAAGGAGAGCAACACCATTTCCAAAGCTTTAATTCCTTTTGCAAAACTTATTTAATGTCAAAAGAGAAAATCTCCCGAATTAAGAAAAGCATGACTGAATCCGGGCTGCATATCTAAGAAGAATATTTCATGAAGCAGCAAAGAAATGTTTTTCCATATTGGGAGAAGTAAATTGTATATGTGCAACTCCTGAAAGTCACAGTGCTATATAATATGAACTGTATAAATGTCATCCTTGGGGTCGTACTAATTACGTAAATTACTGATAAAGGAAGCTACAACAACACCAGCAGGATGTAGTCTTCTCTCTACCTTTTGACCCTGCAAGGTAACCTGAGATTTATATATATATATATATATATATATGTATACATATATTCTTCTCTACATTCATTCACTTTGTCTGCACTTCTGGTTTAAACCAAGACAAATCAAATGGCAGTTATGCATGAATGAATACTACACACCACTGTCAGGCACCCAGTTTGTGTCATGCCTGATGTTTTATGAGTTTGACATTTACTTGTGGACGAGACCAAAGTGTTGTCATCCTATACCAAGAACAGAAGGTCTCTCAGTGTAACTGCTCTTCAGTAAGGCAAATAATGCCTCAATGAGAACAAGTTTCAATTTTTTTTTATGGACTTGACAAAACTTCCTGGAAGGCTATTTGCTCATTTCATATTTTAAAGGATCATGAACACATAGGGTACAAGTTCATTCCAAACTCCTAAATCAAGCAAAGTGATCAAGTTCACAGGGCAGAAGCTAAATAGTTAAATTCCTGATGTGGAACTGAAAGTGTAAAGCATAGCTGCAAATATTTTTGTAAATACATGTCACTTTATGGCTTGTATGAATGTGACTATGTACTGTATATATGTTTTATTTATATATTTATATGTGCTCAATTTCCTAATGTTGATAGGCTCACATGGACCAGACCCACTTACGTGAGAGTGATTGCATGTTGACTTGAAATGGCAATTTGCTCTTTGTTCCTGTATGAATCACAGTAAGGGCTCTCAAACTGAGTGCCCGGAGACTTCTACTGTAACTTCATTTTCTGTCCTTCAACCTAGGTTTGAGATTTAGATGAAGAAAATCTATGTAATTTAAGGCAGGGAAATAAGTTTTCTAGAAAATATTGGGATTTCTTTTCAGACAAACATAAGTGAATACATTAAGAGATTTTGCAACAGGATCATAACATTTGGGCACCACTGTTCTCAGTACAGGATTTGTTTTTTGCCTTCCCATATTCAGCATGTGTGCAGGTATGAGGAACTTTTCAGACTGCTGATTTTTGAAAAGCAAGAGTTAACCCACCATTCTGCAGTTAATGCCATTACAAGAACTATCTGCATGTCTGTTGACTATCTTACAAACCTATTGTCATTAACTTTCAACATTTTATCTTTTAAAGCAAAATATACTGTAGAGATGCAGCCATATTCAGCTGTCTTTATACATGATAAGTTTCATTGATCTTGATCTTGATCAAGAAAAATATATTACTAACATTACTGGTAACATGAAATCTTTTCCACCTGCTAAGCAATACGTATAATTGTTGAGAATACATTGCCAGCACTCAGCAGCTGTCCTTTGATACAGGCATTACTGGAGAAGGGTTGGGCAGATGGTAGCTGGTTGAATGCAGAAGTAGAGCTGCACTCAGGATTGCACAATTGCCTCAGGTATGAAAAGGTTTAGAAGTGTGAGGGTCAGGACTGATACTGGGATAGGACTTAACAATTGGGGCTAGTTTGCTGGGGAGGAACAGAAGTTAGGTGGTAGCTGGAAGTGGGTGGCAATGCCTAATGGGGAAGCAGACATAAAACCCAAGGTGGTTAAAAAGCTAATATTTCCAGGAAATCATCATGCAAGTGATAATTTTATTATTTCATTAATTCTAAATGGAAGCTGGTGGAAATTATGTAAGCAGAATACCTGGTGCAATATGCACTCCAGTAACCTCTCGCTAAATTGAATTTTAAAGTCTTTTATCTTTCATCATTCCTAGAAGATCCTTTTAAAGGTGGGCATTTGCAAGAGCCCTGCTCCTGAATGAAGTTTTTCAAGGGTAGGAGAGGAATAGCCCCTGAATTTGACATGATGTCAGTTAACTGCTGAGCACACACTGGAAGTGAGGAGAGCAGGATTTAATTTACTCAGTCCGCCTCAGTTTTAACTACCTGCTGCTAAATAATGGATAAGTAATGGAGGTCATGTTGTCTGTACACTTCAGATTTGGTCTTGCAAGTGCAGACCATGCAGTTCACCATGAAACAAAGCATGTAAATACCATTCCTCTTCAAAAGCATCTTCACAACTTCGATCTTAAAAACAAGTTCATGCTTAAGTGTTCTGTTGAACTGTGCCAGACTAGTCAGTCCCTTGCTGTTCTGAGTAAAGTCCTAGCCAACTCCATTAACTGAAGTAGATTTGCACTGTACGAAGGAAACATTATGCAGCCTGTATGCACTTTTTCACAGTGTTTGTATCAACATGCACGAAACGGGTTTCTCAAATACAGAGACAAATATCCTCAGACCGCCTGAAATCTAGGAGTTTTTTGACTCCTACTGACTAGGAAAACTACTGAGTTTTTGGAAATCTGCTGAGGATGGGTTATATCACCCTCTTAGAAAATAGCAGAAAATTATTGAATAGGGTTGCTTTTAATTCAGTTATTTTAGAGAAGTTCTGCGTGTTCAAGAAAAATGTGTGGGTTTTATGCAAGTGAAGTGTTGGAAGCACATCTCCATTCTCTTCAGCTGATTTTTGGACCCCAAATGTCTAATTAATACAACAGTTTTCACCTGGATTCATCACAAGGGGCTGCACAGCGATGTGGAAGACACAACTGAAGGAGAACAGTGCACGGGCCAACAGCTGCAACTGGTGGCTGCGGCGGGGAGCCACGTCAGCAGGAGAGGTTCAGAAAACAGTTTGCTCCACTCAGTCACATTTAGGCTAACTGGTATCTGAGCACAAATTCTGTTGGTCTGATTTGGAAGGCCTGCATTATTGACTTACACTGTAGGGAAATTTTGTGTCCCTTGTTAATGTCCAAAAATCTTTAACAGTTTGCCTCTTGGGAAATTTTTAATGTATTTTTCAGGAGAATGTGTATGTGCATGGGGTGTGTGCACACGCAAGAATTCCTGTGTCAGTAAAACCATTTTGCATTAGTGCAGTAAGTCCAAGTATGCAGATTTTGGAGTAACTAATTACAATATCTAATTTCAGCAGTTTCTGCAGGCCGTCACTGTTGGCTTTTCTGGAAACCAAATCTCCCTCTGTTTTGGTGGTTTAGATCTCATGGGCTACCAGAACAAGATGGGATCACATTTTCTTGCCTAAGATGGGAAAATTTTCATGCTGTTAGAGAACTGTTTCTGCATATAGTTCTGATGATTTACTCAATATTGGAAAGAGGAATAAATGACGTGATACAACTTTTATTGGCAGATTATTTTCTTTTTGGAGGAAACCTTCCTATGGGAGAAGAAACTGTTTTAGGACAGCCAGGGAGGGAGGGGAAAGGAAGAAGTGATATCTGGTTTAAAGCTATGTAGAATTTTGGATTTTAGAATTATTTATAACTAGAAAAATTATGCCGCACTGTGTCTAATATGGAAGCCTATGAACTCACTTGTCTACTATGAATTTAATTAAAAATCTTGCATTTTGTATCTCTTAAAGTAGCAAGGAAGTCCATGTAAGCACAATTCTATGTGCAGAAAATATGTGCAGAAATACTTGTGCTGTGGTGGAAGTTTGGGCCTTCCTTTTTTTTTTTTTTTTTGTGGTGGCACAGGAGTGACCAATTGCAATGAGAGCCCGGGCTTGCTTCATTTATGTGAAAAATGCCTTTCTGTTAACAGGAAACAAGTGGTTTTCTTGTAGTAGTAGAGGCAAGGTGGTATTTCCTGTTTTGTGTGGGACATTTTGAAGCAGCAGACATTTAAAAATATCATTCAGCATTTCTCTGAATACTTGAAGATTTGTCCTATTTTGGCCTACTCCAAGCTGCCACATTCTTGCATTTTCAAGAACCAGCTTCTTTACTAACTGAAACAAAAATTGAGGTGAAAAACAGAACCAGAATTCTCTATGGCCTGTGAAATTCTTTTTTTCTGTACATAAGTGTAATGGAAGCTAACCTTGCCAAAAGCTAGGCATTTCAACACTGAAAAAAGGTTGTCAGGTGTTAACGAGAGTAGTACATTTTTGAAATTTGCTGTGGATGAAGATTAAAAATCTTTCAGTCTGTTCTGGAAAAATTATTATCTTTCTATTTTATTTCTTCCTGGTAAAAAACTACGGGGAGTGGCTTATGAGCTGGCAGAAATTTAAAAATGAAATATATGTGTAATTCCCTGATAGTTCAATAGCCTTGGTGCATTACCACGAAATGATTGACTTTAGATGACTCAGCCTTTAACACTGAAAATACGTTTCCTTGGGAAAACATTCTAGCTATCATAGTGTCAGAGGCTTATGTAGCCTACCTGGTCCATATGAGGTCCATTTTGAGGATGTAGGTATATTGCATTTCTATAGGGCAGATAGCTTATATCATTAAACTGTAGATGAGGAATAATGTGAATTCTAGTGCTCCCTGGGTCCTAGATGCCTAAGGAGCTGCACTTGTTGTGCTGGATCTTGATCTTCTTGTTCTTGCTTCACTTTTCCCACCTAGAAGTTAAGCAAAGAGGACAGGAAAACATGTCTCCAGCTCTCATGTGAAAAGAGACTGACACTAATCTAGCACAGATGCAGGTGCTATACTCATGAATGCTTAGTGTAACTCTCCTGACAGAATGCCACTACTGCATAATAATAGCAGTGCTCTTGTGTAAAACTTTCACCCGTGAGGACTGGCCAAAAAGAGGAATGGAGGCGTCTACTCCATTAAACTCTGTGTAGACAGGGAAAGCAATGCCTAGAGGAATATCTGCTAGGATATCTACTGTGCAGGGGTAGGGCCTGCAGTAGCATGAACGTATTGCAGGGAACCAATCTGGTATTCTATCTGCTAAATCTGTTTTATTCACTAGTTACAAACGCGAGGCACAGTGTTTGCACTCAGCGCTGCCATTTCACTGCTTGTTGCCCACATGTGTGACTTGATTTTAATGGAATGGTACACAGCTTGAGAATGAGAGCCTTCTGTTTGCACTTGTCAATTAAAAGCTGAAATGAGGGAGCATTTTGCTCAGCCTTTTTTTTTTTTTTTTTTCCCACTGTGGATTTTTCTTTTTGTTTTT
>VXAV01000345.1:41433-54801 GCA_013399715.1 Alectura lathami
TTTTTAAAGCAGCTCTAATATGTTAACTGTTCCAAGCACTTCACACAGAGACTGTTGCTAACTTCCAAATGTGAGATGTTGCTGACAGGGCAGTTGAACTTTGGGAAATTAGTTGAAAGAGAATCCATCAGCTGCCTGTGACAGCTCCAACAAACTTATAGCTGTACATCTATTCACACTGGAGTTTACAGCAATAGAGTCAACGCTCTTTGGGGAGCATCAATAACAACATGAGTAAATTTCATTTACTCATCTTTTGTAGAAGAACTGATATCTCATTGTTTTGGTTGTAAAAGTCTAGTTTTCATAAGAGGAAAAGTAAAGAATGGTGAAGCTTGGAGGTTTGTTACTTTCTTTAAATGAGCACTGAAAGAAATATTTTCCCTTTGAAATTGTCTAATATGCAATTCTTGTAAGAGAAGACCTCTTTAATTTCCAGTGTTGTTCTAGATGATCTGGTGAGACTATAGCACAAAAACAATCTGTACAGAAGACACCTTTACGAAGAAATGTTAAACTTCAATCTAGTACCCAACAGTATTACAACTGCATTTCCTTTCACCTTCCTTTTTTCAAATTATAGTTCGTCCTTTGAATTTTTATTTCCAACCTGTTTCACGCCACTGTAACTTGTCAGAGCATGTCAGGTAGCTTTGCTTTAGATTAACAGATGTATTCCTGGTTAGCATGACTGTTTTGAACAGTGGAGCTTGGGAAGCCCCTGCATCTCTTGGCTCTGCTTGCTGTTAAGTTTCATGCTTCTGCTTTGCGCTATGTAGAAGTGCTGCAGAAGCGGTTTTTGACAGACTGGAAAAGCAGGCACTTTCCTCCGTGTTTTGTTATTATTATTTTGAGGAAAGTGTATTCTACACTTTCCCATAGCACACTGCACAGAAACACTGTGGCACCGGTTTGTAATTGCTTTGAGAGCTATGCAGCAGGCAGGAGACCCTGTCACGGCAGTGGGGTGGTTTCAGCTTCTTGGAGTTCCAACTGAAAGGAAAGAAATCGCAAATACAATGAGCAATTACTTGATTTCTGCCCTCCCACCAGTTTGTGTGTGTTTGCATGTGTGTGCTTTTTAAGAGGAATTTGCATATCATTGTAGCTACTGCCCTGCTCTGCACAGCTGAACCAGTGGCCCAGGCAGCAAGGCAAGGATGAGCCTTTGTCACAAAGTAACAGGGCAGAGCAAATGACCAGAGAAAAATTTTGTATCTGACCTTTAACGACTCAGAAATAGATCTGCAGTGCTGCCATATTTGCATTTGAACCTGTTTCACAGCAAGCCAGTTGTCTTCTTTCTAACTGGGGACCCTCCGTGTATTTCACTTGTAGGGAAGGATTTCCATAACTCCCTGTATTCTTTCTGTAGCAGCTGTAGGGAAGTTGGGATTTTAGATGCTATGTTAGTATCTTTTCTGTGTTCACATCAGCAAATTGGCTAACTTCTGGCTTTGGATTTAAAAATTCAGTTTACATTCTGTATGAGATGGAGTTACATCAGCAAACAAACCCAACCACCCCTCTGCCCTGCTTGCCCATGGTATCTATGCCTATTCATGTACAGGCATAACAGCACCACAGAAACTTTCATCAAGAAAATCTGCTTACTATATATATCCTGTCTGAAAGTCTGCAACCCTTTTTACTGCCCAGCAACCAGAAATTGTTGAAAGTAGGGAGACCTGTGAGTAAAATGCTTATGTATACAAAGCAGAGTCACAGATGAACCCTGAAGAGAGGGAAAGGGAAAAGGTTTTGGGGTGAGGAGAAGGTGCATTTTCAAACTGCACTGCTTTCCAAGCACTTTCAGCAGTGGCATCTGTTAGGACTTCTGACTGGAGATAAATTTCTTCAAAGCCAAAACATAGCTCAAATGCTTGTTCAACATGCTATCTTTAGGGATTTTCTTTATTCTGTATTGGAAATGTTCAGCAATTTTTTGTTACAAATTAACTTGATTCTAAATCTGAGTATCTCTGACCTGTGGAGAAGTCTAGATCCAGAAGTGAAGCTCACATTAACTTCCGAATTGAATCAATAGAAACTTCAGTTCAAGAAGCATTTGGACAATGCTGTTAGAAACATGCTTTAATTTCTAGGCAGACCTGTGTGGAGCCACTCAATGATCCTCATAGGTCCTTTCCAAATCAGGATATTCTCTTATTGTTTTTATGGACTGGACACGGCAGAATTCTTATTTATTTATTTATTTATTTTATATTTATTTATATATTTATTTATTTATTTTCCCACCAGTGAACATTCTTCTTCTACCTTCTTGTGGAAAAAAATACCGAAACATTCTCCTCTCCATTTATTCTAATTCACGGTTTAAGGAATATGACACTAACATATGCAACCTTAGGATGCATCTGATTAGTTTCAGTCCTCATAGCATTGTTTTTGAGGCAAGAAGCAACAAGAGGCACTTGTTGCTGCCTCTAATGAAATTGTCTGGAAAACATTCTGTTTTCTCTGCTACCTAGAAGATTTAAAGGGGTCCCATGTCAGTGCAAATCAGCCATAAAAGAATGCTTAGTTTTAAGAATCTGCTGAATTTATACAACCTTTTTCTAGACTTCTTATCAGAAATGGGTTTCATAAAAATATCAATGTTTTATAATTATTTAGTACAATATATATTATATAAGGACATACAAAGGAGATATGCCCATTTTCTAATAATACACAGAAGGAGAAGGGTCATTCTTGATTAATGATTAAATGATTAATGATAAATGATTAAGGTCTGCCCAGCTTTTGTCATTTTTTCTGCATAGGACTCACCAGCACTCCCCATATATGTTTGTAATCTATTATAGAGGAAAAATACAATGTAAGAAGGTACATTTTTTCATTTACTTAATCAAAGTGGAACTAGCTTTTAATTTTTCCTTGTTTCAACTTAAAAATATTTTTTCTTTGATGCAATACCCTTTTTATTTCTACGTGTGGATGTCAATCCAAGCAGTAAGGGCAAAGCTTTCAGGGCTGAACATAAATACCAGAACTTCCAGTGACTGAACATATCTGAGGCCTCATTTTCAGCATATGAGAAGGGCTGGCAGCTTCCATTCTAGCATTTAGAAAATTCAGTGGTTAAGGAGAAAGCATCAGAAGCTAAAAATACAAAAAACAGTTACAGAGGATGACCAAATAGTCCTCCTGAAAATGTGCCTGTACTTAATTTGCTTGGATAGTTTCAGGTGAGGCTACTATGAAATATTGAATGGGTGACAAAGAAACTAATTCATTGAAGCAAATTCAATTTCTCACATGTCTATAATCATTAATAATATACTTTTTCTGTATATTTAGAATTTCTTTTTTTTTTTTTTTTTTTTGCTTTTTTGTTATTAACAGGGAAAAAAAAAAAAATAAAAGGCACTTGAAAAATATACTTTCCAGGAAAAAAATAATTATCAATGAATTTAAAATTAAAAAAACAAAGTTCAAGTCTTCTCTAAATCCAGGAGATACAGCAGTGCAGAGAGTCTCAGTGCATGTGAAGCAAAGCTATTTTAAAGTATTTGTCAGAACCTTTACTATGAACCAGGTTAACGTCAATGACATCAAAACAATTTAGCCTTCTGCAAAAGCTATATTTGGCCCATTATTAGCATCCCCTACTAACATCGGGTCGTGCAGATAAAAGTTCAAAGTAAGCAGTTCTGTTTTGCAAGATTTCTTCTAGTATTCCATCATTCCTGCTTTCTTGTTTTAAATTTTCATGCAGAAAGATTGAAAGATTGCACACACTTCCCTGAAATTTAAAGTGAGTCCAGCCTCTAAACTCACTCTGAAACAAATGCAACCTGTGCATTTTGACACAGGAGTAACCCAGGACACATCCTGCACAGACGTGAAAAATATTCCAGATTTCGCACTCCTGACTAGCCACTGCCTATTCTCCCTCACAAATATGTTGCTCCACTGAGCATGTAAAATTTTTATAAATGCTCACATCATCAGTGCTTCATTTCTGGGGGAGGTCAGAACTTTTTTTTGGGCTTTTCCTAAATGCTGGTAAAACAGTAATCAAAAGTTTAATCAAAAAGAACTTTTCAGTAATCTCAGAGACCCATAAAGTAGGCCAAAGGCCAGTATCTAAACTCAGAATAATATGAACATTTGTGTTTGCTTTTCCTGCTTATGCACTGACAGAAAACACAGATGTTACTTCCACAAGTGAGTGTTTATTTGTAGTGCTTCAAAGAGTGTGATGCCCCAAGTTGTTGTGCAGTTGAGTGCTTGCAATTCTCATCACCTTTAGCAGAAGTAAGAATTCTCACTTGGCAAAAAAGCAACATGTAGAACAACTGTTTCTTTGACAATAACTTGCACTGTGTTGAACACTATACAGCTGTGCAATTAGGATTCATACCAAATGCTCTCCAAGGCCTCGTCTATACAAGAAGGAACTTGTCAGTATACTTAGATCAATACAGACATAAGGGCTAGACGTGCCTGTACAGAAAACACTTACCTGTGAAAAGAATGGCCTGTCAATAGAATTTACAGAAGCTCGCCAACTGTTGAGCAAAGAGCTTTTTTATGTTTTCTGAGAGCGAAAGCTGCATTCACCCTAGGGCTTTTTCTGTCTCTCAGGGAACCTTTTCAGAGTAGATTAGTCCTACAAGCTTCCTGTCATTTTGATAGTAAGAGACACCAATACTGTTGTCTCTTTTAAAAACGTGTTGGAGAAGAAAATATATAAATGAAGTCTAATATTCAGGTTTGAACATGGCTTGGCATGAGTGTATTCCTTGGCCTCTGTGGAGGATAACAGACTGCATCCACCAGCTGGTGTGCTGCGTCCAGGGAGCACAGAAGTCAGAAGGCTCAGTTCAGCATCCAGAGAGCACACTGGGCCAAAAGAAACCAGTGGCAGCAGCTGCCACAGCGAGGACTGCTGGATGGTGGTGAGGGAAGTAACTGGGCCCATTTATGGCCACATCAAATTTTCTTAGATACCAGACTATGCAAACATATCTATCAGGACAGGAGTTTCCAAGTGATGTCTTCTCCATGGCCCCAGGGAAACCTGCTAGCCAGTTGCCAGGAAGAGTTACAGAAGTAGGGAAAGCTGGCTAGTCACACAATTTCTTACACTTCTGAACACATTTTTGTTACATGCGCGTCATCTCTTCACATCAGTTTTCTTCTTTATTGCCTTATTTCTGATGTTCCCCTTTCTCCTCCGCATTCTTCCTATCATCTCCCTTTCCCTTCAACACTTTCCCTTTCATTTCTCTTTAGGTATGCTTTATCTCTTCTTAACTAATTCCACTGCTATTCTCGGAAGGAAACAAACACACAAACAAAACCAAACAATCAGGAATTCCAGCTATGTGATTAGCTTCCTCCCTGCTGCCATTACACAGCTCCCCTCTATCCCCACCTCAGCTGGCTCTCTTCCTTGGTGTCAGTTGAAATATTTTTGTGCAAAGGATTATCATCGGTTCTGCATTTGCTCTGCGCCTAGTGAAACAGACTTTACCTCAATCAGCCTTTAGGAAGTACCACACTAATCTTAGCTAAGGGTAGAAGTTCAGAAGGCTACAGCTCTCCTAAGATTTATACAAAGATGTGTAAGTAAATGTAGAAAACGTGTGCATACACACTGCACTATAAAAAGCTGGACATCCACTACATAAAGATATAACCCTGTTGTCAGACACATGCACAAAATTGACTCCACTGAGGATTACAAATGTATTAGTAAGAGCTGAATCTGTCAAATAAAGTTTTGCCTCATATAGCGAATACTACATATATATACATACATACATCTGTGTATGTGCCCATGCCAAGTTTGCCAGTTCTGCTCCATCACTGAAGTGCGGGTAAGACTGAGCAGGTGCTAACTGATTTCACAGGCCACACCTTGGCATGTACAAATCAGGTGCTCGTGAATGACATCACCAACTGCATAAGCTCAATAAACCTTCCTCTTCTCCCTTCAGCCTGCTCCCTCCTCTTTTCTGGTGCAATTACTGCTTTGTTTGGACGTGGTGATGTTCTGATCCGGGCTTGCTGATGGCCCGAGTGTGACAGAGAAGCTATTTCTGTCACAGAAGCTGCTGAGTTCGGCACCTCAGGAAGGTAGTTACCTTGTGGCTGAAGGGGCAGCAGCCAGAAGCTCGTGCATGAGCAACCTAAGTATATTGCTGATGTTCCAACGAAAAGAGATGTGGCAAGGAATGAATTAGGCTTGTGCCCTTCTTTCTTCCCTTCAATGAATTCCAGAGAAGATTCAAACCTTTTCTAGCACCTGCTACGCTAGAATACTAAGATTTGCCTTCATGTTTTCCTTGCTGTTCACCAAGGGATGTGGTTTGGAAACAATAGTCATAGGAACATGGATGTTAAATGTGTAGCAAAAGGGCTTCTTTGTAAAAGCTAAGCAAATATAGTCTGAATAAAAATGATCTCTTTCTCTTGGTATCTGCTGTGCCACAAAATCCTTACTCCTCAAAGGCCTTTTCTACATAGAAAAGGAATACTCTGTATACCTTAAATAGCAAAATGGCACAACATTCCTTAACATGTGTGAATATTTAAATATATATATCAATCAAACCCCACACTAGCCAACACAGGCAATGATCTAGTACAAGAACTGCATGCAGATGACCTTTGTCTATTTCCTGCATGTCTTACAGCAGAAATAGGGCCTTGTACGCCTTCCTTGTACATCAGTCGAAAAGTGTACATGCACAGTTTCTCCTCTTTTCAATCCACTGAATAAATGGTAGGAAAGAGACATAGGAGTCTCATAGGAGTAGACAAGGCGTATGAATAGAGAAATCTGTGATTATTCTCCAACCTGTTCTAAAACAGTCACCTGTTGTAACCATTCTGCAAATGAAACACTCTGTTTTGGGTGGTGTGTATATACATGCATGCCGGACCCAACCATGCAAGGAACTTTTGAAAGTCCTCAGCTTCTGGGTGTCAACTAGAGAAGAAAAAACCCAGCACCATACAGGACTGAGGTGCATGAATATACCAGCTTCAAATACAGCCCTGAAGGTGTCCAGACCTTCAAATAGCTACAAATCAGTATAAACTGTAACTTCAGAATACATGTCATCTCCAAGGGGGGGGCCCGGACCCAGAGATGACATCTCCACTGCTAGTCATACCTGATGGTTAGTCCTGTCCACAGTGTTGGCAGTGGAAGCATGGTCACGAGTGTTTTGTCGGACTCGGGTGGAGTTTTGCTGTTCAATGGTTGAGGAGGTGGGGATGCAGAACTCTCTGAAACACCTTTTGAAATTCTCATCTAGAAACGCATACAGGACTGGATTAAGGCAGCTATTTGTATACCCTAGAGCAATACAGAAGTGCCAGGAGACAGTCTGGAAAGTAGTTTCTGGGATGTTGACCAGGGCTTTAACGATGACATAAATGTGGATGGGAGTCCAGCAGACGATGAACACTGCCACCACTACAAGAACCATCCTTGTGATCCTCCGCAGGTTCCTGTCCTTCTCTTTGGAACCAGATAACATGCGAACGCTCTTTAGGCGCAAAATCATCAGCCCATAGCACACAGTAATGATCAGGACTGGCATGATGAAGGCAAAGATGAACACACAGATTTTCAGGAGGTTCTCCCAGTACCAAGCAGGGTGGGAGAAGGTAAGTGTGCAGTCAATAGAGCCTAGAGAAAGAAGGAAAACAGCAGAGAACAAGCTGGTCAGTTTTACATTCGCTTTCCTTTAAATATTTTTTTGAATACCATAAGCAAATACTTGAAGTTTTACTATGTAAATAACTAAAACAAAGCCATTTGTAATCTGTCGTTGGCACAAACAGCAACAGTGACAGGACACAGTGCTGCAAAACACGTATGAAGCTTCAGTTAGAAAAAAACTAAAAATATTGTAAAACCTGGTAATAAAATGATTTCACCACCATATCTGCAGTGAGTTTGGGCTTTTTGGAACAAAGGGGAAGATGATATGACATTTGGTAACAATGCATTATGCAGACACTTTCTGTGACTGCCGAATTCAGCAGGAATATCTTGCGTAAAGCACTGGCTTTAGGAGAGTGCATATACCCCCATGGCTGAATCGCAGAATCACAGGTGTTGGAAGGCACCTTCAGAGATCATCTAGTCCAAAACCCTGCTAAAGCAGGTTCCTTAGAGTAGGTTGCACAGGAAAGTGTCCGGGCAGGGTTTGAATATCTCCTGAAGATAACCTCTCTGGGCAGCCTGTTCCAGTGCTCACCCTCAAAGTAAAGAAGTTTTTCTCCATGTTTCTATGGAACTTCCTGTCCTGTTCCTGGGCACCACCAAAAAGACCCTGGCCCCATCCACTTAACACCCGCCCTTTAGTTATTTATAAGCAATGATAAGATCCCCTCTCAGTCTCCTCTTCTCCAGGCTAAACAGTCCCAGACCTCTCATCCTTTCCTCCTAAGGGAGATGCTTCAGGCCCCCAATCATCTTTGTAGCCCTCCACTGGGCTCTCTCCAGCAGTTCCCTGTCTTTCTTGAACTGGGGATCCCAGAACTGGATGCAGCACTCCAGATGTCGGCTCGCCATGGCAGAGCAGAGGGGGAGGATCACCTCCCTCGACTTGCTAGCCATGCTGTTTTTAATGCACCCCAGGATACCGCTGGCCTTCTTGGCCACAAGGGCAGATGCAGATGCTTTTCCAAACACTACAGTAGTTGTGTGGGGCGGCAAGACTCTCATGGATTCTGCTGGAGCTGCCGGTCATCAGAGACTGATCACATGCAATGCTGTATCTAGTCAAGTAGAGTCAGCTGCAAAATTGTAAAAGATGGATATGTGACACTGGTTTACACAGCCTGCAGGTCAGAAGTTAGTTCAACATCTCTACAATAAAAAGAAACAATGCAGAAAGGAGTTTAAACATTGAAATATTCAATTTGGGAATGAAAACAAGACTTACCGTGCCTGTATTTAGTAGTTGCCATGAACATAACTGGCAGGCCAATGGCAGAAGAAAGAATCCAGTTGCAGACATTGACAATTTTGGCATTTCTGGGGGTACGGAAATCAAGGGCCTTAACCGGGTGGCAAACAGCTACATAGCGATCCACACTCATGGTGCAGAGCGTAAAGATACTGGTGAACATATTGTAGTAGTCTATGGATATAACGATCTTACAAAGGATTGTACCAAATGGCCATGTTCCCATCAAGTAATTCACACTCTGGAATGGCAGAGTACTTGTTGCTAGCGCATCTGCTAATGCAAGATTGAAGATATAGATATTGGTGGCAGTCTTCATTTTCGTATACCTAGAAAAAAAAAAAAAATCAGCAAAGAATGTGAATGACCACAAGTAACAACGTTAAACAAAATTGAGGTCAATGAACCATCGATAGGAAACTTCAGTAAAACAACATGCTAGACACTATATCAAAGATCACCTCTTCTACTGTTCACTTTTAAATCAAATTATCTTGTTATGGCTTCTTTACAGTAATGTTTGTAATTCAGTCAGGCATTAGTTACCATGTGTAAGAAAGATAAGAAAACTTGTGCAGAGAGAAAGGACATGTGTAGAATAAACACTATTATGACTGCTAAAGAACAACAAACTGGTCCCTATATTAAATGGATAGATTATCTGTATGTTCTGATGGCACGCCAAGAATCAGAACTGTGGTCTGTATGAACAAAGCATTTATTGGTTGTGGAGTAGTAATGATGTAATTCCTTAGGCAGAAAGCCTGAAAATTCAGGCTTTTAAGACTTTCTTACCTGCTTATAATTACAGAATTTTAAAATAATTTGTTACGATGGTTACTACTGATTTACCGATCTCAGTGTCTCATACAAATTGGACATGTTCTTCTAACTGAACGAGAAGACAAACGCTGTTGACCATATGAACTGAACATATCAGTAAAACCACCTGCCCTGGGAGAACGCTACAGCCCTGCTGCTTGAAGCAGGAATGCACGCTCTGCTCTGCTTTACAGTGCCTATTTCGGCAGGTTGGGCCTTCAAACTACTTTGCACACCCTTCTTGCTAAGTCTGTCTCTGACACTAACTACACTAAACACACTTTCTGAATTTTAAATATGCCACACCAACCACAGCTGAACAGGAGAGCTTTATATGGTTTAATTTGTGTTTGCATTGCTAAAGGTAGGATTAAAATTATTCCTTCATCAATTTTATTCAAGAGCCCTTTATAGTTCCAAGTCCTTGCACCACGTGAGTAGCACTTGATGTCCACTGTTCATGTGGATGCTACCCTTTTGCAGTGGCACAATGAACGTTTCACTCCGAGTAATGTTCCTGGCTAGTCTGTCCTGACACCAGGATTACTGCTGAGGTTGCAAGGCACTGGGGATGGCTTCTGGGGGTTAGATGGCTCGCTCTTTTTATGAAACTCCCCTGTGAATCTGCAAAGCAACAAGTACAGTATTTGATCAGACAGTTTATAATGCATAGACTGATTTGCAAGTGAAACAGCCTTTATAAAGGATCTTTTAGGCAACTTGCTGGGGAAGACAAAGTGCAAAGTACAGTATTTAATGTTTGTTTTTTTTTTTTTTTTTTTCCTCATCACTTCAGCTGGCAACATGAGTCAGCTGCAAAGAACCTGTGACAAGGCCATGCAGGGAGAACACCTTTGGAATTTTTTCGTTAGGTGCTGAAAGAATGCAGACTTCTTGCTGAATACAACTAGGTAACTTTTATGATGAACATCTGAAGAAGCTTATATTGTCTTTGTTCTCTCATTTCATAGCATTGTGCATGAGAAGCCACTAACAACCTAAGGTGAGAATCTAAGATGCTCTTTTATAACATTTTTCAGTAGATCCAACCCCTTACCTGACTGCTGTCTTCAGAAATGTGATCAGACTATGACACTTCCAAGTTTTCAGTAAAGCCTATACTCTGAAATTAACATACCCTGAACATTTTTCTTAGAGGAGCAATTTAGGTAGAGGCAGTTGCTGCAAGTATCCATGCCTCTCTCTGCTGGGAATAATTTAGGAAAAATGCACAGGACTGCAGTATGGGAGAGGTGCACAATAAGCTCCATCTCTAAAAGCAGTTTGGAAGGTGGAGAAAATATTTGCTGGGCAATCTGTTGGAGAATCTTGAAGAGGAGAATGAAAATAGGAATATTCCAATAGTGACTTTATTAAGAAAAAAAAAATGTTGCACTAAGCTCTTTCCTTATTGAAAATGAATGCTTTCTCTGTGGGTTCGACAACAGATCCAAGATTAGCTAACGCTGTGTCCAGACAGCGAACTTGGATGTTTGACTGCAGTGTGAGCAGACATACACAGCTCGCTCCAGCCAGATCAGATCAGGCACTGATAGCAATGGTAGTAGCGGAAGGGCAGTGGCTCTGGACCCCCAGTAGAAAGCACAATGCAGATCCAATGCCTTCACCCACACTGCTGGTCCATCCTCAGCTCCATGGTGACCACCCTGTCTTTGTGTCTGGAGAAGAGTACAAGATGAGGTATGCTGCTCAGTGCTGCTGCCATCACACCTGATTCTGGTGCAGTTCTGTCCAAAATGCGCATCATTAGCACCTCAGGATAATGATTTTTTTATCAGTAATTAAAGCCATTCTGATGCATTAAAGGCAGTGAAGTGTTTGACAAAGCATAAAAATACATCAGCCAATAGGTCACTTTCAGATTAGTATGCCAGAGGATGGGTAGAGAAAAGCTCTGAATAAATGGAAAAACATTTCTTCACTGGGACTACCAGGTAAGCGGGGGCCTTACCCACTGAAATGCTACAGAAATGTCAGTTTTGCTATCTTGCTTTCATTGTTAGTTTAAGCCTAAAAGTTCTTGGACTTTCCATTACTTCCTGTTGTAATTTCATGTAATGGGCTCTGTAGACTGTTAACAAAGGATTCAGCTTGATGGACTATGTAATCTTTGTATTTCTAATCATGCTGTTCTTCCAAAGAAAGAAAGCAGAGCTTTTGTGGTGATAGAAGGTATTTACCTCCACAATTGCTTAATCAACAAAGGCCTATTGAAATTCACAATATTATTTTAAATTACTATTATGGGATTTGGGTATTCCTCTATACCAAATATCTCAAGATTTTATAAGGACCTTATTTCTAAAAAGTACATTTTGTTAAAGGTATATTTCTCCAAATAGTAGATTATCAGCATCCCTAGGATTGTCCTCTTTTCTTATGAACAAATAAATATTGAAAGAATTGATTAAAAGTCATTTTAATAGCATGAAAAATAACAGTCCTGAAAATGGAGCTCTTCAAAGTCTTGATCTTAGCTTTTACTTTATCTTTGTTAAGGCATCAGTCTATCTATTTTAAGAAGCAGCACAAACATAGATGTGTATGTGATGAATTGCACTTCAGAGGGACTGGATTTTGTACGTAATTAAAGTCACAGGCTATCTATACAACTTTCTTATAATACTGAAAGCATTGTGCTTATAAGTATGATCTTTTAACAGATACTGTTTCCAACTTTCATTCGAGGCCTCTAACGTGGTGAATATTTAGCTCAATACTGCTCTTGATAGACATTCAAATTAATTATGCTCATTATAATACTGATACTCACTAGCATGCTTTTTCTAACTCCTCAGTGTAGGCTGTATCTATCATAAAATATCAATTTTTATGAAGGTTTTTTTTTTGTGTGTGTTGATATTAGATGACAGATTAATCAGATTTACCACTTTGTCTGTGTAATTCTGTAGGCCATACTCAGTCTTGCCTCATCTTTACTCTCTCCAGCAAAGATTTACAAGATACTTGAAGTCTGAAGATTTGAGCTATAGAGATACACTCATCGGGGAATTGCTTGGAACAAGAAAAAGCAAGAAGGAAAAGCATGAGAATCCTACTGAAATAGTCACAAAGTTCCTAGCACTCACAGATAAAGGCCATGGGCCAGCTGTAGTTTGCAAACAAAAGGTTCATCAAACAAACCTAGAAAGACCCTGCCTCTGTTGCAGAAAGTGTAAAAGCACCTTGCACCTTGAGGAGGGGCTGCGAGCACCTCCCCAACACACAAGATGGAAAAGATGTGTTAATCCTTGTCCTTCTCTCTCTGTCTGAGAGACATGTGCCACAGTTCTGTTTCTGGCCTGCCCACTCCAACAGTGAAGTCTCCAGCTGATTTTTTTTTCAATTTTTTGAAAAGTGTTTTAAGCCTCAATAGCTCACAAGTAAAGAGCAAATAACATTACTAACATACACCTCCTTAAAAATTTCACACAATTTTTAGTACACAGCATGCTTTTTCTACGCCTAACAGACAGAGGTGATAATGCTGCTACCTGACTCTTGTCCATATCACTTCTTGCACAAGCCATTTACATCCATGTGGACTGTTGAAATATATTCT
>VXAV01000346.1:0-22287 GCA_013399715.1 Alectura lathami
GGTCCCTTCCAACCCAAACCATTCTGTGATTCTATGATTGTAGGGGGTTATTAAAAACTCCACAGAGGTAGCTGCATGAGGTGCAGAGGCAGAGGCAACATTCAGGTCCGCTTGATCATCACAGGGAACGTTTTCCAAACACATCATTCCCAGGGCAGAGTTTGTGTGAAGGACCAAACCACTTTCATGTCTTTTCCTAATTGCCTGTAAGGGTACAAGTAATCTTCAACCACAGAAATGAGGGTAAGCTGTTGTTTGGCATGTGTTAAATGCCACATGCAGTGCAGGGCAGTGTTGGGCCTGGCGCTCCTCCGGCTGGATCACAGCCGGGGCACCATTCTTCTGACAGCAGGGGGCACCTTTCTTCTGACAGCAGGAGCTGGAGCACACTGAACCCTTCAGGGGGGCGTGAGCCCCCCGCATTGATGCTGCCTGGTTCTGATTTCTGCTCTCCTGCATCCTCTGCTGCTGCACAACTGAGTCAACCAGTAGTGGAAAGCTCAGAGCTACCAGCAACATAGCTGGAGTTATTTTTGATAAAGCAGAAAGAATATGCCCCTGCAGTTGTGAAAAGGGGAGCCGGTTTGTGTAGAAGAGATGCTTCAGCAGGAAACAGATATTCTAGTGGGCTACCATTCACTAAATGACAGAAGAAGCAAATTGAAGATTGCCAGGAAGGCTGCTTTTACTAGAAACCACCATTTTTCTGCTTCCCCTCAAAAGTGAAACTAACACATTATCCATGCACACAGCTTGCTGAGCTGAATATTCGACTAGCAGCTGCAGTAACACCAGCAGGAGTAGATTGTCCTGAGGGGGGTGGGTGACATACAGCTGCTGAAATCCTTAGCGTTGCCATTTCTTTGGTGGTTATATGATAAGCAAGTCCTGCAAAAATATTTTGGCAAGTGTTGTGAATTATTTTTAATCCCTATAAAACGTTAGAGGAATATTCTGAAGTAGCTTTAAGTATTTAAAGTGTAAGGAGATAATGGAAGCACCAGCATACTTACATTCTTTTCTTTCATTGTGTGCTTTTGTATCTCTGTGACTGTTTTTCCTTCTTCCTAATTTGTATTCCCTGCTCTGCTTCCTTTGAAAAGCAAGGAGCTAAAATGTCTTGTTGGTCCCCAGAACTCCTACTCATAAACAAGAGTTGCTTTTATATAGGACATAGCCTTTCATGGTTCTATGTAGTAGTGTTATATGTCTTAACGAAGACATTAGGTTGAGAGAAAACCCCACAACATTGCTAAGCAAACACAATGCTAGGTATGCTTCCATAACAGAAGGTCCCAAAAAATCAGAGTTGTTCAGCATTTTAAGTGTGGAGCTAGATTTCAAGATACTCTCTTGTGCAACCCATAGCTGCAGGACTTCACAAGAACACGCGTATTGCCTGTTGGTAGTGTGATTTGCCACAATCTTTAAAGCAGACCACACATTTTATTTTTTCTTGCAGTAAATTTCAAGTCTTTAAGCCATCTGCTTGCAATGTTTATTTAACTCTGCAAGCCAAAACAGACCTGTTAGTTTAACCTCAGTGCCTAGACAAGTTACAGAGATTATTCTAGCTGAAAAGTCAGTTACAGAACAAAGCTGTTCTCAGGCGTAGTCAACACCGGTTCATCAAGGGAAAGTCTTGCCTTGGTAATTTGATCTCCTTGTACAAAAAGGTCACCCATTTAGCAGATGAAGGGAAAGCAGTGGATATAATCTTTTTGGATTTTAGTAAGGCCTTTGGTCCTCTCTCTCCCAGAATCATTGTGGACAGATTGTTAAAACTGTGAGATGAACAGGTTCATGCTATGGTGGGTGATGAACTGGCTGAATGGGGCTACATCTGGCTGACAGCCAGTCACCAGCAGTGTTCCCCAGGGCTCAGTTCTAGGGCCTGTCCTTTTATCAGTGATCTGGATGCAGGAATTGAATCCATCTGTAGGAAGTCTGCCGATAATACTATACTGCAAGGTACTGTTGACTTCCTAGAGGGATGAGGCCTTGCACAAGGATCCAGACAGACTGGAGCATTGGGTAATCCTCATAATCCTCAATGACACTAAGTTCGACAAAGGAAAATTCCGGATGCTGCACCTCAGAGTAATGCCAGACATAGGCACAGACTAGGAGATGAGTGGCTGGAGAGCAGCTCAGCAGGAAGGGGTCTGGGAGTGCTGGTCAACAGCAGACTCAACATGAGCCAACAGAGTGCCCTGGCAGCCAAGAGGGCAAACTGCATTTTGGGGTGCATTAAACAAAGCACAGCCCAACTGTCAAAATATGAAATTCTCCTGCGATGTTTAGCTTGGTGCAGCCTCACCTCAAACATTGCATACAGTTCTGGGCTCCACCATATACAAAGGATGTTAAGGTCCTTGCAAGCATCCAGAAGGGCACCAAAGCTGGTATCAGGGCTGAAGGCATGTCCTGTGAGGAGAGGCTGAGGACACTGGGGCTGCGCAGCCTGGAGAAGAGGAGGCTGAGAGGCGACCCCACTGCTCCCTGCAGCTCATGAGGAGTGGCAGCAGAGGGAGGTGCCAGGCTCTGCTCCTGGCAACTGACTGCAGGAGGGGAACGGCACGGAGCTGCCAGGGGATGGTCAGATGGGCACTGGGAGATGTTTCTGTGCTGTGTGGGTGGTCAGACATTGGGACAGGCTTCCTAGAGAGGTGATTGGTGCCTATTAGTGCTCAAGAGGCATATGAATAATGCCCTTACTTACACACTTTTAACTTTTAGCTAGCCCTGAAGAGGTCAGGCATTTGGGCTTCATGATCTTTGCAGGTCCCTTCCAACTGAACTGTTCTGAATTCTAAAGTAAAAACAACAACAACAACAAAAAAGCAACTTTATTCTTTATCTGTACTTTGACACTGAAAATCAAGAAGAAAAACTATTCAGGCATCTGCCAGTCTGCCTGTGAGAAGGCCAGTCCTGATGATGTAGCTTTAGACTGCTCCCTTGTCACCCTCCTGTTACGTAAGAAGCTGTTAAGAAGCCTTTGATTTGTATAAGAGCCTGCTCTTCTAAGATGTTGAAGATGCCACAGAAAAAGCCAGATCTTTTCAAATTCGATTTTCACTATCAATCCATACATCATTACTTAGAACAGACTAGAACAAGACCTTCATGCTGTTTCAAGGGAAAATTCACTACTGACATCTGTAGCGATATACTGAACATTGTAAGAAACAGTATTTTTAATAACAACCTGACAAACAAATTTCCAAACAAAACAGAAGTCACATTTTCTAGGCTCTCTTATCACATTGATTTATAACGGAGGTTTTCTCTGTAAATACGTTACATACACAATTTAAATTACAAAAAACAAGGTGAAATAGTGGATTGCAATGGGAGTTGTGACATGGATTTTTATATTCAGTGCTCAGGAACATTTCACAGCAAAAACCTTTTCCCTCAGACACATTCTGAATCTGTACAGATGTGTCCAAATACAAATACTTAAGCAAACCTTTACAAAACCTTACAGAATCAGGCACCTTCTGAATGCTGAAACACAAACAAGCTGTAAGTTTTTATCTTTTTCCTATTTAAACTTTGGTAACATTGGAAAAAAAAATAGAGAATAAATAATCAAAATTTACGCATATTCTGAGGTAGACCCAACCTACAGATACTTTGCAGTACACAGGGAATATAGGTCAAGGTCCTCAGTGTGGTGTTTATATATAGTAATTCTACTCTTCGAGGAGAGAGATTAGCACTCACACCTAACATCTACTGCCACAAATATACTATAAATCATCCTAAGAAACCTGTCATACGTGTAATGTCGTAATTTATCAACTGCAATTACTACTTGGACACTGCAATGCTCTGACAAAACACATCACTTTCTTTCATGATGCATACAATGCTGTCACAGCAGAATTCAACCCACACACTCTTCCTTGCAGGACTTTCTTCCCCTCCTACAAACAAGACGCTTTTTGGAGACTGACAATGCTGCTCCTAGATCAGACCCAAGAAAAACTGTATGCTCCACCCACCAGTAACGATCTTTAAACTTACTAGGACCTGAACAGTAACTGTAAACAGTACAGGACCTAAACAGTAACTGCCCCTTCCACATTTTTTAAAAGAATTATTGTTGCCCTGACACAGTAGCAGCCTTACTCCATATTCCCTGGGATCCAAACTGAATAGAAATGCTTTATCAGACAGACAATATTAAAGAGTGAGCAAGAAATTTATATATAAAATTATGCCTTCTGAAAGCTGGTACTTTTCCTTATAGTCTCTTTTTCCCTCCTGTTGCTGTCCCAAGGGCATGACTGAAAAACTGGGAAGTAAATGTCAAAGCTTGCAAGCAGCAGGAGTATGTCTCAGTGGCTTGAAACAAAATCCATTTGACTCTTAACATCACCTATGGGATAGGGGAAGAAGAGAGAGAGCATCTGTGCTCTGGTAGTAATATAATCACCATTTTGAAAACATTACCCAGGACAGCCATGTACTTACCATTTTGTCCTAGCTACCTCACCTACTGTGTGCTTCCCCAGACATTTATTGCACTGGCTTCCAGCCATACACTCTCAGTAAAATGCACTGGCTTGGACTGAAGCAATTTCACCTTCAGCATAATCTCTGCTAGGCCAAAATCTGTTCTACTCCAAGTTAGCACAGAAGGTGCAGAAAAGTTACCATCACATCTAAGAAATGGAGCAGTGTTTTACAATACACATTACAAAAAATGGAAGTGGGTACAACGTAAATACACATTTTTCAAGTAGTTTTACATCACCACCATAGTAGCTTTTCCTGTTAGGCAAGTTTAAAAGATTCTCCACTTAATGAGGTGCTGTAATTAGTTTTCTGACAAAACAATTCTCTGTGCTTCCTTCATACCGACCACACTTGAACGTTAAAATTATTGCAATTGAAAAAGCACATTACAAAATACTTCTGCGAATAGTCCGTTCCCACACCTATACCCCTCAGTGTCCATCCTTAAGGTTTTCTGTAAGCAGAAAGGTTTCCAATCAGAGCAGAAAGGTTCTATCAGAATTGTTAATCCAAAAGCACAGACTACACTGATGAATAGCTCAAGGAATAAAAATTTATTCTGATACAGATGATCAAATGCAAGTCATGAGAGTTTTAAATCTACAAAGATGGACTGAGATTAAAAAATGCATCTTCTCATAACTACCATTCTTCCCACAGAGTCTGTGACTATAAAGAAAAAACATGAATCATCTTTACTATAAATTACTTTCCTCTGTACAGCTGTAAAATTGACCTGTCCTACTGCATGTGGGATCAGTCCCCCAATACAGGTGTTCTGCCTATAAACAAACAGATCTTATCTACAGGATTTACTAATAAGAATCTTTCACACAATGTAAAGGTCAAGTATTTTTAAGAAAGATCTCAGCTAAAACCTCCTTTGGAATTGTTCCTGTTTCTCTAGAGACTGGCTGTTCTGGGAGACTTATTCCTATTATCTACATATTTTTTTTTTTCTGTGTAAACCAACCAGCAATTCTGAGTCATAGCAAGCAGTCTGTGGTTGAGGTATGCAATCTGGTTGTTTTCTCTCAGCAGGGCTAAGGGTTAGCAGCCTAACTTCGACACAGAGGTTTAGTTAAGCACAGGAAATTTTATAACATAATTATGCTATTGCCAAAGAATCTGCTACCCAGGCAACATGCTGCCCTTTCTATGCTAGGTGCAGCTGGAGCATTTGGAAATGCTGCCAACGTCAAAAGCTAAGAGCCTGAAAAGTCTAAAGGTAATACAGCTTTTAGCTTTTGAAGTTGTGACAATACTTCCAAATTTTTATTTATGCTGATTTTAGAAATTTGTGTGCCACAAAATTGTTTATTTAATGTGGATTTTACACATTCATTCTTGTGGCTATGAATCTCAACTTCTACATCTCGTCTTTTGGACCAGTGGCTCCCTGTATTTAGAACAATTTTAATTTGGAGAGTTTACGCCTTTTTATTGGATAGGTAACAATGGGAAGCATGGTAAGAAATTATTTCTTGCCCACAGACTTTTTTCTGCTGTCATTTGAAATTTAAAAAATAGTCAAACAATTTTAATTTGCTTTCTACTGAAGTATTTGGGGTTGGGTTATATATTTTGGGGTTGGAAAGGTAGTGAGTTATAAAAATGCGTCCCCCTCCATCTCCGCAGACTGTTCCTTTCACGTAGCAGTTCAGAAAAGCCATTTGTCATTTGAATTGACACCTTACAGGGCTGGGAAAAAGGCTCAATGGTTTTTAAAGGCAAAGAAAACCTTATTTAGGACAAAATATTTTTTCAAAACACACTTGGATTGTAAAAAAGAACAAAATACAGTACATAAATGACTCTTGGCATCCAATACTTCATAAAGCTCTAATTATCTTGTTTTTTGTCAAAGTTCTGTTCAATATACATTTTTCATATTAGAGAGGTAATGCCCACATTACAGTAGCATTGGATAAAGGTTGTAAGACCATTGTAACATATTCACCACTCTTGCTCTGTAAATATACCAGCTTTTAACATGGTTTTATTTTATTCCAAACACATTGAGCACAGTCTCAAGTCAAGTATAAACTTATTTCAGAAGTTCAGCACTGACTTCATCAGGTTTGTATGGAATCTACCAAAACTCTTTCTTGGGTAAGTATTTGTATTCTGATAGAGACTTTTAGCACCTCTCAATCCAAACAGCGCTCATCCACTATAATCCCTCTTTCAAAATGGAGCAGCTGCACAAAATGTGATGGCATTAACTGAGAATATTTGTCTCCCTCAAACACTGCACAGTTTTTCTCCTACTTTTCAAAACTAATTGCGAATTACAGTATGTGGCATGCCAAGCAAACCTGAAAAGAATATGTATGATAATTCAGAAACTGCCAAGGAGGTTTCTCTTCCCATGCCATCTTTGCAGAGAAGACTAAAATAAATCAGAATAGGATCTGATCTCTTCAGTATTCTAGCATTAAGGAAAATTAAAAGGAAGGTATTTTTTTCTCTCCTGTAAAATTAATTTAGTCAGCATAAGTGGGAATGAAGCATTTGACAAATTCTCTATACATGCAATGTATAAACCAAACATAATAGCTCTAGCTTATACTTTTACTTCCTTGCCAATATTATTTCTGCATTTATCTCAATAATTTAATATTTGATCATTTGCCACTTTGCATGGCAAATCTCATTTGGTCAGCCTTGTTTTCCTCTTTCTATCTACACCATTCAGAAAAAGCTAAGAGTAAACTCTGGATAGACATAACTAGAAATGCAGAGGAAAGGAAAAAGGGCACAGGGACATAAGAGGCGTGTGTGCCCCATGCAGCTGAGTAGACTGCAAAGAACACCAAACCAGCTGAGTGTCCAGCCAGCCATTCCATGAAGCACAGCATAGCAGTAATGCATTTGTAAAGAGCACAGGTCTAAACAGCCTGAAGTAATTTTTATTGTTTACACGCAGCAAGGTTGGGTACCTCTGCAATGGTTTTTTTTGGTGCCAGAATAAGCACAGGAGAAGACAGTTTTTATCAGCTCTTTGCAGTGTTTTCTGATATCTCATTCTGTGAAGTCTGCAGATGTTTCTTATCTGATTGTTTTACTAAGGTTGGAAAATCCAATGCCAACACACGTCATTAAGACTTTATCCCCACCCTTGTGTTCTTCTTCAGGGGACTTTGTTTCAATTTTAAACATTATCTGGAAGAAGCTTCTCAGGTGTCGCAGAAACTCAATTCTGAGGGAGAGAAAACAACAGTTTAAAAAACAAAACATCATGTGCTCTGTATAAGCAGAGAGAGAAGGAATGTCTGGTAACAGCAAAACAGTAAGGAAGGAAAGCAAGGAGAGAAAGAAGAAGTGTAGCCAGGCAAGGTCACTTACCTATGATGCTGACTCTACATTGGGACCATATGAACCCTGTACAAAACCATGGTACCCCCCTCCCACTCCCAATGCAGAAATAAAAGATAGAGACAGGCAAAAGGCTGGTCTTGGGGGCATACTTCTAGGCTTCCTAGAGAGGTGGTTGATGAACACTGACAGGCATGGGACAAGAGGCATTTGGTTAGCCCTGAAGTGGTCAGGCAGTTGGACTTGATGATCTTTGTAGGTCCCTTCCAACTTAACTGTTCTATTGTGTCCTGATTTTCAGGAGCAGGAAGCAGTTTCCTATAATTTCAGAATGAGGCAAAGAGTCTAAACAGACACAGTACTCCTAAATGCATACAGGCCAGAGGAGGAGTGTCAGAAAACAAACAAACAAACAAAATCAACAACTGAACAAAACCAAACCAAAAATACATTCCTACTGGCTTCCCCAAGACAGGAAACATGCAATTACACCGAAATGCTACAAATATAAAATTGCTCATGACCGAATTCTTGGCTCTGACTGGAAGAGGTAAGTCTGTAGCCTTGAACTCATGTTTTGTCTCCTGCACCAATTATCATTTACCTTTTTAAAGTTAAGTTTAACGTTTGAAGAAACAGAATGTGAACATCCAGTCTACACATTTACATAGCTGGCAATCTGGAAAGGGCCTCTGCTTTGCCTGCTAAGAGCATTATCACACATCATGACACTAAATCAGGAGAAAGTACCCACAAAATGGGAGGCAGGAGACCAAGAACAAAAGACAGTCCCCAGTGCAACATCACAGGGTCTTCTGGCACCTCCTCACAGAAATCAGGAGAATCCAAACAGGGAACACAGTGAGAGCTGCAGAAGCAAGAATTGCCTTACCCACTTTGGTGCTGCTCTTCCTCAGGTGCTGCTGCTCTGCACTTGGATGTGTGCGTGGGGACAAGAGGGAAACAGCAGGAGCCAGGCAAAGAGAGGCTACTGTCACTGATACTGATCTGTGCTTAGTGATTCATCTCTGGAGCAGTCAGCTGAATACCTGGGCAGGGTGAATGTGGGCACATGGTTCCCCCTGCTATGTACAACTTTTCATCCCAATTTTCTGGGGCAGTGATCGGCCTCAGCACAGGCACCAGCTCTCCCATCTCTTGGATGGGTTAACAGTTTAAAGGAAGAACTGAAAACTGCCTTTTCTTCCATGCCTCCCCAGCTGCGAGGGAGGCTATAGTAGGCACATGGGCATATGCTGGCACAAATGCTTCAGTAAAGCTGACAGGCAACAAGCTCTGCACCAACCTCCTTGCTAGCTGGGTCTCTTCCCAGAGCTCTGGCAGTGTGACAAGCAAGCAGACAAGCCCAAAACAGCAGTAACACAGTGCTTAAGGGCAAAGAGGACACAGAATAAGCTGCACAAATGCCAAAGGCAGCATGGAACCAGAGGTTCAGGGAAAAGTCCTAAAAGCTGATCGGCAAGCTGTGCAGAGTGTTCATGAGATTGGCTCAGTCCACACCTCTCTTTGTATGTATGTAGAATACCATGCTGCTCTACCTTTTCTTCTGGATGAAGTGAAAAAGCAAGAGGGCTTTGCCACAGCCTGTGAGTAAAGGAGACAGGCTTAAGGGAATGAGAGAGAAGGGGAGGCTGCATGGAGGCCAGGAAGGAGAATTTGTCAGCTGTGGAAAACATGAGGAAACAACTCTGGAAACAGGAGAAAAAGAGGGGGAAGAGACAGGGACAGATGACAAAATGATGTAGAATGTGGGTTGCTCTTAGCTTGAGGTTGATAAAGGTCAGGTGTGGGAAGGTTTACACCCTACGTAACAGAGAGCGCTGCATCAAACATACATGTACCAAAGGGAGGAGTGACGGAAAGACAGAGGGGGGAGAGCAGTTTTATCTTGCTGGAAATTTAGTCTGCATCTTCAGGCAAGACAAAGGCAGAGCTGAACACTTTCGCATAAGCCAAGGGACAGATAACCGAGCCACACCAGAGATTTTCCTCAGGACCAGTCACCTCCAAATCACTGTCCCACCATCAAAAAAAAAAAAAAAAAAAAAAAAAAAAAGTCTGTTTACCAAAGCACCATCTTCTCCCTAAGCAGTACATCCACTTCACACATTCTAGCTCTATGTCAGGACAAAGCAACCAGCTTGCAAATCACCACTAGAGAAAACCTGAGCGCAGACAAGGGCCATGAACACAGAGCAGCGCACGGGAGACCTCGCACATGCCGCCCCCCCCGCAGCCGTGTCGGTCACAGCACGGGACACGGGCCTGCCAGAGCTGAGCTGCCCGGACCTTGCCTGGGGCCCCTGCTCTCACAAGACCGGTCCGCTCCTGCAGCGGCGGATCCGGGCCGAGGCCCGCCGCCGCCCCGGCCTCCACCGCCGCCAGGGGGCGCCGCGACGGGAGGGGGCGTCCCGGCGCTCCGCAGGGAAGAGGGAGAAGGGGCGAGGGGGCGGCGGGGGTGCGCTCGTCTCCATCCCCTCCGGCTCAGACAGTGCTCTTGGGGGGCTGCGGAGCCAGATCTGGGGGTCAGTTTAACAGCGCTGGGATGTGGACACCAGCGTGCCTGTGGGGAGCGCCCATGTCGCACGTGAGGGGCCGCTTCCTGGCGACGGCCGCGGAAACGAGTGGCGACGATGAGCAGCGGGAGGCGGCTGCCGCCTACAGCGCGTCTGCTGGCCCAGGCAGGCAAGCCTTCCTGGGGTCAGGGCTGCCGTCCGTCCTTCCCTCCCCTCGTCGAGCTGTCTGTGTTTGGCCCTATCAGGGTTTCCCCTGTCATCTTGGATAGCCTGAGCACTGTGCACCACAGCTGTTCTCGGATGCTGTTTGTTTGGACTTCACGCCAAGCACACATGGCTTTTTCCTCCCTGAGGACACTCAAGGTGGTAGCAGTGCTTTCCACTGCCCTCCTTTATGCGTCCCCTGGTTCATGCCAATTCACCTACACACAGACTAGCCCATCGTGCAAGAGCTCAGCCTCTTACCATGTGTAAAATTGTTACTGTGCACAGTTTGGTGAGGTGGCAGCATAGCTAGCACTCAGTATTAAAGTCAGCTTGACATACAGGCGCTGACTTCTGTGAAACCTGGAATATAACCTAAAAGGAGATGATCCAGATGGCCACAGATCAAGTGGTCTTTTTAGGACTGGTGTTTCTCCTCATGACAGCCCTGCACATGGCATCACCTCCCCATTAGGAGGGGAAAAGGATGTCTTCCTTGTGTATTTCCCTCAGAAACATTCCCCCATTCTGGTGGACATATTCCAGAGCACCACGTTCCTCTCACAGAGCTCTAATCCACGAGCTGAACTGTCACATTCAGGCTACAGTGTGCTAGACAGGGGACTCACTCTAATAGCATATATGTTGCGCAATTAGCTTTAGAGTCTGCAGGGTGAAAAGCGTTCAATGCAGAGACAACATAGCCCCAAAAGAGAAGAGGACGGATGAAGTAGAAGATCAGGGTACTATGAATTAGTTCAAGAACTTGTACATTTAATGAGCTGCTTGAGGGCCAAATTTCCTAACCCTTTACCAGCTGCTTTAGTAAGGACATGAGGGTGCTCCAGACAGAGCTGCATGTTCTCATGTGACACATGCTGCTCCAAGTAATCTGCTCCTGACCTTCATCTCTGCCATACACTCCTGGCCTTGCAGAAGTTACAACCCACCCATTCGAAATCAGCCTGTTTACTAAACAAAATAGCATTCATGTGACTTGCCCAGTATCAAGGAAAAACATACAGGAAAAAAGGCTAAACAATGCAATTCATTGTGTTGTTTTACATGCTTAATTGTGTACAACACTAGTCTTTACTACACTGTATGTCTTTCATACAGATACTTACTTCACATGAGATTACTTTAGCCCTGTGCAAAGGAAGACTTCCTTGCTGTCCACCCCCACCCCATCCCAAATCTGATGAATGTTGTTTCCCAGGTATAAGGGATTGAGTATAGCAGTTAGGCAATTTCTAGATCTCATGTGATGGCACCACCATTCTTCAGTTATCACAGTACTGTACCTTTCACGTATACAGCACCGGTACCATGATAACCGAAAAAGGACAGTTCATAGTCTTCTTGTTCGAAACCATTGTCAGATAAACTACCCTTCCCCCATCTTGCCTAAAGAAAAACTGCTCAGTCTCCATGAATAACTGTGGTCTAGTCAACCACTTGTCCACTTGCTAGAGTAAATGAAATTTTTGATACTGGACATCCTTTAACTACCCTGCATGTTGCAACTAACAATGTGAGAAATTTATTCCTCTTGTTTCCTCTGAATCACTACCAGCTACAAACAAACTAATAAAATTCAAGATTAAAGGACATCACAGGAGTCCACTCCCCGACAGGACTAAAGCTTTGGGGCTGCACATAGCTCCGCAAATTGAACTCTTGAGCTATTTCCTTTGGGCAGTCACAGCTGCAGCATTTGGCTAGCCATTCAAAACATGTCATTTAATGCCACAGCTACAGAGATGTCACTAGGAAAACAAGGTAGTGTATGCCAGGCAACAAAAAGCTAACTGATGTACGCATACGAGACCAAGAATCAACAATAAAGCCCACTTCTGCGATTTTAATTGCCTCAGAAGCAGGAAGAATATGGAACAGCTTACAGGTTACTATTCTAACCTATAGGAATAAACACTAGGTAATTTATACCACCTGTCCCACTTGAAGACAGGTCAAGTTGTTCTGTTCATACACACAGACAACATCTTCCATATAGAGAAAATAGCTGTGTGGTAGAACTAGAGAATTAAACAAGACTGGGAAATTAAACTGAACAAAACAACTTACGTGTATGGAGACAGAGGTCCTAACAGGACTTTGGAAACATCCTGTTGTCCAAGGGTCATGAGCAGCAAAGCAAGGCTCTGGTTTGTCGAATCTACACAGCCTCCCTGCAGACCAAAATGTTTTAATAATTAATCTCTGTACAAACCAGAAGTTGAGATGGGAGGAGAGTAATAGAGGAGAAAGATATACATAAAAGGCTGAATTTCTGCTTTTGATTTTCAAGGGCCAAAAAGATAAACATCTAGATTTTGTAGCTATGACAAATTAATTTTACCTGGCAAGCTGGGAAAGAAACTTAACTAAAGCAAAACCCAGTAACAATGTCGCATTAAAAAACCCTCTCATCTCTCCCAACCTGTTCTGTTCACACATTACAAAACCGAAGCATGGAAGCATTTCTGAACTTTAATAACCAACCTTTAAGCAAAAGGGTGACATGAACTTCTGCATTTCACTCTTTGCGGTAAACTGAAAGTAGTTAGAGTTATTAAACAACTCTAACACTTCTAGTTCACATGCATTTGAAGATACCAGGATTTGCAGCACTTTAACTGTAAATGTTACATTGGGACAAATAGTTTGGCCTCAGCAACTGCAAAACAGCAGGTTAAAAGCTGATTCACACACCACACCTAAGGCCCTAGGGTTAACATCTGTAGTTTTATATTTGTGGTTCTTCTCCATATTTATAACGGAAAGCAATACTTTTACTGCTATGTGAAAGAACCATGCATAACACTGTGTGGAACTACACATACTACAGTCAAGTAAGTACAAGAGTAAGTCATATATGGACCATAAACCACTTTGTATGCAGAAAGTGTTAACTACAATGAATATGTAATTAGAATCGGAAGGTTTTCTTTGTTTACAAAGCTTAAACATAAACTGAAAGGTTTTGACCTTCAGTCAAGACTGGCGTAGAGAGAATTTACCAACTATGACTAGGCAAACATGCTGAAAATAGAAAAATATCTGGCATAACATTATTCTGGATTTTCCTTATATTCATCCTGATCCAAAGCCACATGAAGTCTGTGAACAGTTTCCTGCTGAATCAGGACTGATGCTAAGCCCACTGTAGATGCCATCTGGAGAAAGCAAAAGTACAAAGCCATCCTTTTAAAAACAGACTCTCTAATAAGGTATACTGGCAGTTAACTTCATGGGCAAAGCGCAAGGTATCATTTTCAGAAACAAAACCATTCAAAAAGGCAAAGGAGAAGAAAATTTTTTTTTTTTGATAGACTAAAACACGATGTGACAACTTGAACATGTTTACTGAGTGAAATGGAGAAAAAAAAAGGACCTTTCCAAGGAGAGATACTGAAGGTTTAATTTTCAAGGTGGTCTTACTTCAGGGTGACAAGTCTCAGCTCTGTACCTTTAAAATATAAATTAGAATAATAGAATCACTTAGGAAAAAAGACCCTTAAGATCATCAAGTCCAACCATCCACCTAACCCTACAAGTCCACCACTAAACCATATCCCTAAATGCCATGTCCATGTGTTTCTTCAGTACCTCCTGAGATGGTGACCGAACTACCTCCCTTGGAACAGAAGCCTGTTCCAACGCACAATGACCCTTTCCATGAAACGATTCTTCCTTACATCTAAACCTCCACTGCTGCAACTTGAGGCTGTTTCTTTATGTCCTATCACTCGTCATCTGAGAAAAGAAACGAACGAGACCAACACACACCTCACTACAGCCTCCTTTCAGGTGGCTGTAGACAGCAATGAAGTCTCCCCTTAGCCTCTTTTCAAAACTAAACAACCCTAGTTCCCTCAGACGCTACCTGTATGTCATTTTCTAGTCCCTACACAGGCTTAGTTGCTTTTCTCTGAATGCATTTCAGCATCATGGTATCTTTCTTGTAGTGACAGACTTGAAACTGAACAAAGAACTAGAGGTTTGGTCTCATGGGTGCCATATACAAGGGGACAATCACTTTACAGAGTCAGAATGGCTTGGGTCAGAAGGGAGCTCAAAGATAATTTACTTCCAGCCTCCCTGCTGTGGACAAGGTTGCCGCCCACTGGATCAGGCTGCCCAGGGCCCATCCAATCTGGCCTTGAATGCCTTCAGGGATGGGGCATCCACAGCTTCTCTGGGCAGCCTGTTCCAGTGCCTCACCACCTTCTGAGTAAAGAATTTCCTCCTAACATCTAGCCTAAATCTCCCTTCTTCTAGTTTAAAACCATTCCCCCTTGTCCTATCACTATCAGACTGTAGGCTAGGCTGCCACTGGCCTTCTTGGCCACCTGAGCACACTGCTGTCTCATGCTGAGTTGGCTGTCGAACCCTGGTCTTTTGCTGCCAGTTCTTTCCAGCCAAGCCTGTACCACTGCATAGGACTGGGACCCAAACATAGCACCTAACATTTAGCCTTGTTGAATGCCGTACAATTGGATACAGTTCATCAATCTAGCCTAATCAGATCCCTCCGTAGAGCCTTCCTATCCTCCAGATCAACACTCCCCCCAGCTGGCCCCAATATTGAGCCCTGGGGAACACCACCTGTGACTGGCCACCAACCAGATTTAACTCCACTCACAAAGACCCTTTGTGCTCATCCATCCATTCACTTCATATAATAAATGATTCTCTGTCATGGTTTTTCACAGGTTTTCATATCATGACACCATGTAATAAGCTGCTGACATAGGTGGGAGGGCTGCTAAGGCAAAACCACAGCCCCGAGAATGTTCCTGTCCCCATATGACTTCCAGGTTCCAGGAGTTGCTCCCCACTTTTGACTCCGATCGTCATTGTGGACACGCATAGGTCACAAGACACTCCCATACTTTTCAATTTGTCCAATTTATTGCTCTCAATTCTCAATCAGTTTTTAGTAAACTAATTATCTTTTACCTAAATCGCGCCTGAAGCAAAGTTGAGGTTCATATGCTCAACCTAGTACCCTCTATACAAATGATAAAAATAATGCTTTATCTGGAGTGAACAAAGCAACTGCAGAATTTGATAGTGCATTCTCACCAGCTGCAGGACCAAATTTGATGTACAAATGAAGCAGATGAGTGTTTGGTAAGATGTTCCTGACATTCAGCTTTCCATGTCTGCAGCCAGCCAATAATCCAAACTGCTCTTTACCACTAGGATGAAAACTTTACCTTTTCCTTAACTCTTTTTTTAAAAGCTGAAAACATAAAACATCTATTTTTTCCCACCAAATTTATGACCAATTTTGTATAAAAGCTTCAATGAGCAGAGACAACCACATCCTGTAAAAATACAGCAAAACATGATGCATCCATCACATCTTAGCTGCTTACATAATCTTTGTTGCTACAATGAGTCAGTCGTCCCTACTACTGTGCATTAGTAATGCACTGTCATGCCCATTCCCGCACACGCAGTTACCATACAGGGAAATTAAGTGATTTACTTGTAATCCAATGCTGACAGAACAGTAACTTCTGTCAAATGAAATACAAAGAAATGCCACTCCCAGGAAGGCCAACTTTTCTCTCTGAATTTATCTGCTGTTCACTCAAGAGTCAAGAAAAAAAAAATCCTCCCACTAGAAATGGTATGGGCAAAGTCAGAGCCAAAGTACTGACATTTGTTCCAAAGCTGGCACTTGTTACCAGCCTCAGATGCAGCTTCAGGTTTGTGTTAATTCAGTTTATGGCAGTTTCTCCATTATTGTTTCCACTGACAACAGAGTCAGACCCAGGATATAATTAGAGACACAGGCCACTTTAAATCCAGTCAATTTTGAAATGCTGCAATACAAGTATCACAGTCTACATGCACAAACAAAAATAACTCTGGGTCAACAATGTTTTGAGGAGGATTATTCTTTCGAGCTCGAATACAGCTTTACTTTAGTCTTGGTAACACTTTAGGATAGGGCCATGTTTTCCCCTTACATGTATAGTACATACCTGTATGCCTTAATACACCCTGAGGTATATTATTTGTTACGTGAAGTGCAGAACCGTTGGCAGAAGAATGGAGCTGACACTTGTCACATTGAAGTAGTGCCATCTCGAAAGGTAAGTCTTCACTGAAACACTTCACTCATATTAGCTCTAGTTACATAAAACAACCTTAGACCCTTCTGCCCTCCCAGGCTGCCCTAACAATTCAGCCTTTCCTCACAGAAGAGCTCAGATTTCAACAGATATTGCATCCTCCCCTACTTCTCAGCACAAGCAATATAGGCATTAAATCCTTTTCCAGCTCTTCCAGGCCCTTACATTCTGTCAGTCTGAAATACAAAGTTTCCAAAACTAGCTCCTTTCAAATGCAAGAAAGGAGGCCTTCTTTACTGGCCTTCTACATTAAGCTTAAGTAAGAAACACACATGGATTGGTTAAGACAATGCTAGTCACTCCATGTCCCTCCTTCAGGGCCACTGTAATTAGCAGTGAGCCATTTAGTGTTAGCCAGTAAGCTCTGACATTCTTCCATCTAAAAATGTACATTAAAAAAATGTACGAATTTTTGTGGTTTCAGGAATCACATGCCATCTTCAATTTCTCTTTGAATGCTTAGCAAAAGGTGCTATTTAGTGCTTAGCATAGCAAGACTCAAATTCTTAGATTACCTAGGAGGCAAAGTTCACACAATAGCAAGCACTAAGCAAGCACTTAGAGATTCCTGTGAGCCCTTTTAAACAGTAGGGCACTCCAGCAGGTTTGTGAGTGACCCTGGCAGCTAAAATCCTCTGCAGAGTGTCATACTCCATGCTGCCAGGATGCCTTTTCATGATAAGCCCTCAGGTTCCCACAGTACTTGCAGGCACGTGGAGAAACAGTCTCATGCAGTAAACAGGCAAATGAAGCACAGGGAGGGAAATTCCCCCCTCAGCATTCAGAGAATAGCAAGTGTAAACAGAACGGGACGTAAGGACTATTTGTTCAGAGCAGCGTGTTCTTGTCCCATCCATGCCTTTCCTAACTTTTTACCATTTCACTAGACGTACTATCTAGGCAAAAACAAAACAATGTCATTAAAAGAAGGAAACACTGCACACTTTGCAATGTGTTTTTATATCCTCTCTGGGGTCAACATTGGATTAAAGTGATACAAGCTTGAAAAAAGAAAAAAATAGTAATAATAAAAAATAAATTGATGAGCAATCCCATTTTTTCAAACTCCCGGCTAACGCTCTGTGAGGGTGTGCATCATACACATGTTCATAAATTCAAGTGTGCATTCCGAAAACTACAAAACGAACCCCGTCATATTGCCTGTGACACAGGCAGCAGGGGTTTCATGAACAATGAATGAGGTCTAAACACTCCAGCAGATAAGGAGTACTTAAAGCCTAACAAAGAAGTTTTCCACCACCAGCTGCTGCAGTGGAGGACAACAAACAGCCCACACACTGCTCAGCAATTGCCAGTCACTGCCAGAGTGCCCACACATCGCAGAGCCTTCCAGAAGTGCCAACTGTGCCATAGCAGGCCACAGCCAACAGCCTCATTCACTGACAATCTGACCTTCAAAGACACTGAACCCTCACATCCCACCACTTCATCATTCACAGATTTGCCTGACCCTGTCTGCTCCTCAAACACCTTTTTCCTGTTGTCCCAGGATAACCACTATTCAGGTCTGCTTTGCAGAATTTGACTTACACATTCAATGGCTGCAGTACATTAAAGCTGAACATTATCTGGTCAGGGCCTCTATAGCCCTGTTCACTTTGGATGTTCTCTGAGATCTGACTGCAGAAAATGTATCATCTGGACAAGTTCTCCCACTAATTTCAATCTGTCAAGTGCTGGATGGTTTTCAAAGGAAAAGCAGCTATTGCTGCTGATAAAAACACGCAGCAATTAGATTTTTCATGCCTGCTTTATCTCTGTCCATGCTGGACTTTCAAATGCAAGTGGTCTAACCTGTACCCAGGAAGAACATTAGTTTGTGGCACCTCACTGAGATGAAAACACCAGGCTAGAAATGATCCTTTGTAGTTTTGCTGACAACAGCATGACCTATCTGTATAGTCAGCAGAGTTCTTGCAAACCCGTAACAGGATAGATTTTCTTTAGCTATCTGAATGACACCGTCCTTCATAAGCTTCTGTGTAGCTGTGTTTGGAAAAAAGAAGTTGCATCTCTTCCATCGCTTGCATCTAAGCGGAGACGTAAAGTCCTCCAGCACCATGGTGCATTTAAGAGAAGTTTCAGACACAGGAGGGAATGCAAGAAGTATTCTCCTGCAGCAGTATTATGGTTATGAGTTCCAGCATATACTGAAGAAATAAAGACATTAATGGAAGTGTGGAAAAAGTGGGCAAGGCAGTAATTCAGACAGGTGAAGAAGAGTTTGCAGCAGAGGAAGCAGAAGATAACAGACACAGCTGAACAATCTGCTGACAGGGATGATGGGATGTGTGATAATAAGAGGTATTTTTATGACTGACCATGTTACTTAAACAGAATCTCAGTAGTGGCATTTTTAATAGTTTGCAATGCCCTATCAAATTATTCTAGCTCAGAGGAATTACTTTTTTTTTAATCATTGAGTACGATTTGTAGATGGCTGCCTCCTAAAGGCCAAATGCATTTTGTCAGTACTAACAGATGCTTATTTTGACATCTGTGGAGATACACAACAAAAGTGGGTATATTCTTTATTAAATTAGAAACTCACTAAATGCTAAATCGTTTGCAAGACTGAGAGCTAGCCATCTACTATAAGTCTCACTACAAATGAAAACAAGTATTTTAACAAAAAATTATGCTGTAGGAGACTGTGGTGCACTTGGGATTCCAAAGCAAACACTGTCCTAGCTCCTTTCCAACAAACCAGTCAGTCAGTTCCTCATACAACAAACAGACCTCAGAACATTTGACTTCATTATTGCCACAGTATTGAAGTATTGCCAGCATTGAAGGTAGCTGCATTTTTTTTCCTTCCTTCCTCTTTCTCATACTTTCTCCCGCTCACAAGGCTCCATTCTCACCACTAGCTCAATAGTATTAACTCTCTTATGTGAAAAGATCATGTGAAGCAAACTAAAGTCTGGTGCAGACAGAAGGCAGAGAGAAAATTTTTTCTCTACTATGACCTGCAGTAACGTAACCTGGACAGGAAGGTCAGGCTGGACAGGGCTCTGAGCAACCTGCACTAGCTGTAGATGTCCCTGTTCATTGCAGGGCAGTTGGACTAGACGGCGTTTAGAGGTCCCCTCCAACTCAAACGATTCTATGGTTCTAAATAACACGGCAGACTAAGTCATTATACCATTAAAGGAACCATTCAAACACACTCCCCATCTACATCAAGAACACTCTGTCAGCATCAAGTCTTTTTTCTGCCTGGATCTCAGCCTACGTGTGCCCTCAAATCACCTATTCCTTCACCAACATATCATCACCTTCTTTCCTTTTCAGCTGTACACAAAAAACATATTGGACACTTACCCTGTAGATCTCCTCAAGCAACAGCTTAGCACAATTTTGGCCAAGCTCCTCAGGAAGTACAGCTGCTCCCTGGCCCTGAGGGTTTGAGGCTAGCTCAGCACTAAGAATAGTGCCATTGATGGTTTCTGCAATAAGGCACATGCCAAAACCTGGAGATCTGAAAGGAAAACACATTTGATTGAACAACAAAACTAAACAACAAGCTGAGAAAATAAGAAATGTCAACCTCCTCCTCAAGCTGCAAACAGCTGCACTCATAGGATACTAAAAGAGAATTTAGACTTGCTGACAAATTTCCCCTTTCTACACACTTCACTCACCCTGGAAAAAACATTAACACTATTTAAAAGCTAAATCCGGTATCACCAGCCCCAAATACATTCTGTTGGATATTCCTGGCACAAACATTTTAAAAAGGACTAAAAGAATTAAAAACAAAAATAACCAAACCTCAGAAATACCATTTTATATTAAAAAAAGTTTTACATTTACTGAATTAATCTTTCATGAACATTTCTAAATTATCTGGAGTTTCTTCTCTGCCACATTCAAGAACAAAACTAACTTCAGGGATCCAGATTTTTGCCTGGAAGAGTCAGTTTGTAACAATATCAGACTATAGCCATGGTACCAAGCAGGAGAATAATAAAAATAAGTCCGATTCACATTACTTCCATTTCCAATAGCTTCTTTTCACCTACAGTTCAATACCATCGAAGCCATTACAACCATGCAGGAATTCTGAACATATAATTTGAAGAAAAAAACATGTATTTTTATCAGAGCTTAGGATCCTAAAAAATGCTGTTGTGAGTGTTAAGAAACATTTTTGCTATGAGAAAGTAACAGATGGCTGAGTACAGCTTGATGAGGAAGTTTTAACTCGGGGGAAAAAAAAAAATCTCAGCATCCTTGTAGAGGTTCTGGAAGAGCATCAACAGCTAGCCATTCAAAATAAGGTTAGCTCAACATTGCTCCACATAATACAGATTTCCCACAGTTTTGGGCTCATACTGCCTCCACTACCCAAACTTCTTAATTAGAATAGTCCCATTGACCCCTAACGGGTGAGTTTGGTTACCAAAATCAACAAACCACAAAAACAAAGCCTGAACACCAGCATGCACAAACTCTCATGGTATCAGAAAAGAACAGTTCCTCCAGAAGCATGTTAGCAGGGGGAGAACGAACAGATAGCTGTTCCCATCCATATTTAACTGCCTGTACTTGCTGAACAACACAGAAGTTAAGGATATTTCTCTTCTTTCTTGCCTCTGAAAGACAGAGTTCTAGACAGCAAGACAAGAACAAAGATGTTGCTTCTTATGGGGTACAACTTGGACAATAATAACAACTATATCTACTGGTAGATTTTGTTAGTGTTCAGTAGCATGTGACAAACTACTAAAACAAATTAAAATCATTTAGTGTCTCATGCCTGTGCAGGCAGTATCAGGAAGCATATGCAAAGATGAACATTCCACTGTAAATTCTATAAACAGAAAGTTGATGTTTAGAGAGACATTACAGGTGGCAGAAGATTCTCAAATCTGCTTCTTGAAGCTTTTGGCACTGTGCGAGGGACAAAGCTCAACACCCTACACTCTGAAATTAGGGCTTTGTCTGGGCTGGGCACAGATGGGTTGAAACAGCCTTCACTGTTCTTATTCATCACCGAAAAGAGCCAGCACTGGAAACAAGACACATTGTTTTACTTCCTTCTTTGCCTCAGTCTTCACTGCTGGTCAGGCTGCCCAGGTCTCTCATGTCCCTGAAAATCCAAGTGGGGATGGGGGGAGCAAAATCCTTCCCAGTGTAGGAGTGGAGCAAGTCCGAGAATATCTGATGGGACTGAACATCTACAAGTCTATGGGGCCAGACAGGATGCATCCCAGGGTCTTGAAGGAGTTGGCTGATGTGGTTGCTGAGCCGCTCTCCATCATATTTGAAAAGTCATGGCTGTCAAGTGAAGTCCCTGGTGACTTGAAAAAGGGAAACCTCATGCCCATTTTTAAGAAAGGAAGAAAGGAAGACCTGGGGAACTACAGGCCGGTAAGCCTCATGTCTGTGCCTGGGAAGATCGTGGAGCAGATACTTCTGGAAGAGATGCTAAGGCACATGCGAGATGAGGAGGTGATCCGAGACAGCCAGCACGGCTTCACCAAGGGCAGGTCGTGCCTGACCAATCTGGTGGCCTTCTG
>VXAV01000346.1:22899-36014 GCA_013399715.1 Alectura lathami
GAAGGGATGTGGAGCTGTTGGAGCGGGTCCAGAGGAGGGCCACCAAAATGATCAGAGGGCTGGAGCACCTCTCCTGTGAGGAAAGGTTGAGGGAGTTGGGACTGTTCAGCTTGGAAAAGAGAAGGCTCCGGGGAGACCTCACTGCAGCCTTCCAATACTTACGAGGAGCTTACAGGCAGGAGGGGGACCGACTTTTTGAACGGGTGGATAATGGTAGGACAAGGGGGAATGGGCTAAAACTGAAAGAGGGGAGGTTTAGGTTGGACATCAGGAAGAAGTTCTTCACTGAGAGAGTGGTGAGGTGCTGGCACAGGCTGCCCAGGGAAGCTGTGGCTGCCCCATCCCTGGCTGTGTTCAAGGCCAGGCTGGATGGGTTCCTGGGCAGTTTGATCTAGTGAGCTAGTGGGGGGCAGCCCTGTCCACGGCAGGGGGGTTGGAACTAGATGATCTTTGAGGTCTCTTCCAACCCAAGCCACTCTATGATTGATTCTTGTCCCACCAACACACACACACACACAAGCCCTGGGAACCGGGTAATACAAAAAGCTTCTCCAGAGTGTTACCATGTTAACACCATACTCATGCTCAATGCAACAGCACAGCAGTAGTAGAGAACAATATACCAGTAAGGTAGAAAATGGAACTCACTTTTTCTTCCCATGCTATTATGTATTCTTCTACATGGGCTAATCATGCAAGTAGAAAATGTAACGGTGCTGCCTTGATTAATTTGAATTTTCTACTTTATAGGCAGATATGAAAACAATAACAACAAAAACCAAAGACCCCCAAAACTCAAACCTCTCAGAAAGAAAAGTTAACAATAATGAAAATTTTTAAACTGTCTGGAGCCGCAAGACTTACTAACATGGAATATTAAACATGACAGAGAATCAGGAAAGAGGAAAACACATTAGAATAAGTTACCAATTTTTAGATGTGTAGACTTGTGAATCTAACAAGTTCTCAAAAGTAGTATTTCAAAGATTAGAAACAGTGTAGAAAGTGTGCATGCTTGCAATTGAATATATAGAAAAGAGTCATACAATTTAGTTATCCGGATCTCCAACCTCAAAGAAAAGCAACAAGTAGACAGCAGAACTGACAGATGTCAGTAAAATTGTCTGAGTCATAAGCATCACTTCTGTGTTCTGCTGGCAAGCTAAAAGCCCTTGAAGTACAGTAATGTAATGCTTCAAATCAATCTGCAGTCCTTGCTGGTGGAAGAACACTACTTGCTGTTTATGTCACAGTAAAATAGAGAACAACCCACACAGCTCAGGTATTTTGGAGAACAGACAGATTCCATCCTTAATACAATGATTTTCATCAGATGGTCTACAGTTAAATTCAAACATTAGTCCACAAAACATACCAATGCATCTCTGGTCCTAATTTCACTCACTTCAAAGTAAAAGGTTTAACACTGAATGGAGTTCCCGTTACCTTCAGTGACAGTAATGATATATTATTACATTCTTTAAGAAAACATACGATTTCTATTCCCGTACCTTGAGGGAAACGACTGTACCTAGTGAATCATTCCATTTTTTTTCCCTGTAAGGAATATTTATTTAATGTCAGAAGAATAGAAAATCATGCTCTAAATCTCAGTAAAACTACAGATCAGAATACAATAGCAGACGAACAAATGCAGAACTGCATTTCTGTTGTCTGTGAATGTTGGATACTCACTTTCCAGAGCTGACCCCCTTCATATGATCTGTGTAGATATAAATGTCTGGGAGAAATTTATTCAGGACACTCCTTGCAGACTCCACCATTCTGTTTGCCATCTGTGGAGACACTCTGACAGAGTATCTACACTTCTGAGCTAAGGAATTGTGATCATAAAAAAAAAAAGACAAAAACAAACAAAGCCAGAGAATGACAGAAGTGGTCAAGAGGTCCCAATGCATTATTGGTCCTATACATCCACCCATGAATGTTAGTCCATTTTCCCAGCACAGCCTGTATCTACAGGACACGTACTCAGTGCTTTCTACAATGCTCAAGAAAGCTGAGGCTCACAAACTGCAACATTTAGTATACACTACCTGTAAGGGATTTCTGCCTTCTTCCTATAGTAACAGTAGGTTCACAACACATGGTATAGAACCAACAAGTGAAAAAAAAATAATTAAAACAAACAAACAAAACTAAGTTCTGTGCCTTTTTCTTTGTGTTCCATCTCCAACAGTACTACTGTAGGCAAAGAGCTGACAAACTGCTTTTGGTAAGACAACAAAAAACTCAGTTCACATGTGTGCAGTGAGGTGTAAACTGAACTTTTAAGTTCCCATCCAGCATTCTACTAGACTCATTAACAACCAAGATGCCAAGTATTCAAGGTATAACAAAACTACATTTGTAACTACTAGATATACAGACTATGTAAATTCCTTTTAGTGCTGCTACGTATGTGATGGAAAGTATTTTTTTTTCCTTGCTACTGAAAAGATTTTACATCCAAAACTGAACAGCACTTTTCATTTACATTTTTATCTATGCTTTTTGAACAATAGCGTTCCAAAAGCACTGCTTTTGAGACACACTAGTGAAATCTGTGTTTTCATTCTGTGGAAAATCACCCTGTGCGATATGCATGCATCCTCAGCAACACAGGTATGCTCCTGGGATTTCAAGTTGAGATGCTCTGTTTTTTTTTTTTTTTTCTTTCTTTAAAAGCAAACATTTAAGAAGGCAAAACAAGGATACGCAGTTCCTCTGATGCGCTTGATTTTGCCTGGGTCAGTGAACTGAATAGGCTGCAAAACCTTTCTCACTGGGCAAGCAAATACTATCTCTCCACCCCCTTTTGGAGGCATTCCTCTCCTGTTGATCTAAAAAAAAAAAATAATGGAGGATAAAGCAGGTTAGTAAAGAGAACAAGGAATGTATATACAGTGCACAATTACAATAGCTTTTATTTCACATAAAATGTCATTCTCAGTATTAGAATGTCTTTTTCTCACCTGTGTTCACAGAACAGCAGAAGCAAATTTTTTTTAACCAAACCTATAGCAATAAATTATTTCTTTTTTTTTTTTCCTCCTTTCTCTCTCACATTTCAAGTAGAGTAGACATGGATTATCAATGCGGGAAAAAAAAAAAAAAACACACACCAAAACCAGAGACAAAAAAAAAAATCCCTAACCTTTACCAGGAGGCAACATTGGTTCACCAATGGTCCCTAATGGCAATATTGTATCTCACCACTGAAGTAAGTGTCATCTCTTTGATGCTTATGTAGGATCAAAATGAACTACTTTCCACATTTTTGTGGGCCTTGCCAGCCCAGGCTGGTTGCACCACTCCAGCCAGGGAGATGGGCAGGCCTGGGACAGCCCCAGGCCTGGACACTGGGAACATCTGCAGGGACAGGGACTGGATGGGCAGGGCAATGGGGAGCTGGAGACCAGTGCTGCTGCAGCACCCCTAGGGCAGGGCCTGACAGCGCCAGTGATGGTGCAGTGGGGTCCTGGGCCATTGGAAGGGTGAGTGGAGGAGCTAGGAAGACATAGCAGAACGAGCAAAGACTAGTGGTGCAATCTAGGCCTTCATACATTTTACATGAGTGTTCCTAACTATGAAAAATTATAGTTTTCCTCTCTCAAAGCTACTTTACATCCAAATTTATCAGGCCTGTGAAAAGTATAGTCTTCAGAGAAAAGTTTCTTTGCTACATATTCCAAACTGGAAGTAACCTTAATCACTCAAACGTGGATCCACGTCCTCTGCTGGTAAAGGAGACAAAAGATTTAATTATTACTCCCTAGCCCTAAGCACTGGGTAGGAAGAACAGGTGGAATGGAAAAGAAATTACATTAACTGAAGGGGAACAAGAAAGCAGAAAGTTTTCTTAATTTGCAAAGACCTTTGAAAGTCAGAAATGTCACTTACATTTGTCTTGTTCTCTAAACATAGCCTGTACATCTCTCTTCCACTGTGCAGCTACTATGCTATTTAACACACACCAAGAACAAGAGGCAATAATATTACTATATATTATTTAGATACGACCAGGTAGGTACTTGCTAGAGACAGAAAAGGGAAGCAAGTGTATAGTACTATGAAGCAGTTCAAAGCATCATTTCAACCTGTGCTAGGAAAGAAAGAAATATACTCTCTTACCTTGATTTCCAGACTTTCACCATCAATCCCAAATTTTTTCAGTAGTGGTAGAGCTGTTGCCTTAAGGACATCAACCTACAGAACACAAAATTGAAAGTTACCTAAGTCAGTAATTTAAAAATCATTGAATTATTAGATACTTAACAAGAATGAGACTTTTTTGTACTAGGTATTCTACGGGCAGACACAAGAAAGCAACAGAGAGCTTCAGCTACTCTTAAACTAGCCCAAGATCTCACTACACACAGAATTTACTACAGCAAACTACACAGATGGAATTTCTTATTCTGGATTTCTTCCTTAGTCTGCTTTTTATTACAGTTCAGCTAAAACTGTTCACTTGTTTCTCTGAACACAGTTACAAAAAAAGAAAAGGACATTCTTACGCCATTATCCTACAGCTAAATGTATGATGGCTGCAAGAGCACGTTTTAGAGCAGGCCCTTGAACTGGCAAAGACTGACTCCTTTTGTTAAGGAGTTCTCTGTTTCTGGGAAGCCGAAGCCTCCAGGTAACTAGAATCTGAAGTGGGTGACAAATCACCCACACACTCCCTCTGAGCCAGGTGATCACTAGATCTAGGACTCAGCTGGAGTTTCCTGGACACTGGTCCTCCTGTTTGCTGAACTAACACAACAATGTCTGTCCTTTGATGTCTTCTTCCTTCCGCTGAAATTTTAGTAGCATTGCTGAAGGCGACAAAAATGATTTAGCAGAACTACAGGGAATTACACGAGACAATCAGCTTGGGAGAAATGGGACCAGGACAGTATGACCAAAGAGGAACTAGAATTCAGATAGAGAAGGAAACAGGCACGCAGGAGCCAGCACTGTGAACCGGCTGAAATAAAGCACCCTTCCTTCCATGGGTTCGACCAGAATCCATGATCCCTGAGTTTCACATCTCTGCTTTGCAGACAGTGCAAGCCGCTTTCAAAGTACTACCACATACCTCAAGTACAAGGCTGAGAACAACCTGCTAGAGCCACCTGAGTTGCTACAAGTGTATGCTACAGTTCTCATTCTTCAGATTTTGCTGGCCACCATACTTCCTTTCTTAGAGAGACAGACTTGAGGTTACTTTTAAAATGTTGCTACCACTTCCTACCATTAATGTCTTCATAAAAACTTGTAAGTCACAGATTTATCTATTTAAGAGATACAAGGTAAAGCCCCTTACTACCTTAATTCAGCCCCTCAGTAGTACTCACTAATCACACAGATTTGACTTTTGAAGCAAAACCCCTTAACATGCATGTGCACACACACAGACACACATGAATAACCCTGGCACAAGAACTGAAATTTCAATATGTGATCTGGTTTGAGTAATGTGATACAGTATTTCTCCCTTCTCCTGAAAAAGTACATACCAGTGAAAAAAAGAAAATCTTCACTGTGTAGGATGGGAACACCCTTCCTCTCATCCATATACAGTTTTGCTATTCTTTGGATTGAAGCCTGTCTGGAAAAAAGACCGTTGTGGCAACATTGGAAGCTGGATCAGTCTTGAGTCTAGTTTAACTGTTTCCAAACATTTCAAGACTTGTCATAGTTTTCAGTCCTCAGAGAATTTTCAGACATTATACTTATTATTGAACAGTCAGATGCACAGTAACAGAACGTCTCTGTTGCAGATTTGCAGCCTCAGCAGAGAAGGTAACTGGCAGTATTTGAAGCCGTAGAAAACACTATTCTGATAAACACACAAGGGCGAGTTCATGCAGGGGAAGGTAAGTGCTTCAATGGAAGTAAAGACAGTAGCAAAACTGAGACTCAAAACCCTATTTTCTAGGCTACTACCTATCACTTAACCATAAAACCACCTTTCAGTTCCCCTTGGAGGGAAGTTATTCCACCTCAACAGCAGACTACACAACAGGAAGATGTACCATAGCAAAGGCATCATACAACTGAAGGCATCCCTCACTCACCACAAATGCCGACAAGTTGCTATGTCCCATTGCTTGTCCACTAGTTAGTGAGTTGGTGTTAATACAACCTTTTTTTCTTTAAAGAAGCCAATAGTGATTAAAAGAAGAAAGTCTTTTCAAAGACAAACAAATAACTTCTAGAGGTCTGCAGAATCCTTTAGCTAGTGCAAAACTGCAAAAACAAACAAAAAAAGAACGAACTCAAAAGCTATCAAAGAAAGATACATCAGCACATGCTTGTCCCTTCTTGTCCCTTTCAGAGGTAGACATTAGCACTACACAGAGCAGCATTTAACACTGCCTTACACACCACATTATGTTTGGTGACAGGGATCTAAACTGTATGCATGTGCACCAGAGTTCAGCAAATTAAAAAAAAAAAAACAAACAACAACAAAGTTAGTAGAAAAAAATTTTTGTTTTCCTGAATTTACGGAAAACTGCTGAATTTTGATTAACACTGAAGTTTATCACTCCCAAGCCAAAAATTTTGTATGCTAGTGTCATGCCATCATGAAAGTCATTTTTGTTGTACGTCCCATGACATAGCTGTAAAACACTTCCACACTTTAAGAACAGTTATTCCAAAACCAGGTTGTTGTAGCACTATGTCCGAATAACAACATGTAGAGAAGGACAGGAAAACAAGAGTGATGAGTTGGGTGCTACCTCCATTCCCTTCAAAAAGAGGTTTTAATCGCCTGCTCAGTACAGTCTATATAGAGAAGCTCAAAACTACACCATTCCTACACGCCAGTCCCATACAGTTGGTCCCACGAGCTATTCATGGTCAGGTCTTACCAGTGATCACAGAGGAAAACTTAATTCAAATGTGTTGCCAATGAACTTTGAGGCTAATATTCTGAAGCCATATAAAGATCTCTGTCTGACAAACACGAGCAAAGCGTTATCCCTCTCACCCATTTGGGATGCACCACTCACATTAGTACTGCCACTGTCCAACCCAGCGCAAGCANGCAAGCACACATTACCCTGTATTCCAGACACCGCTTGACAAAGAGCTTTGCATTGCATGCCATGGGCGGGCTACTGGTGCACGTAAACAAAGAAGTATATACTCTGTTTATACCCTAGGAACCCAGTCTGACCTATGTCTCATTGAACTCGGCTGAATGCTTTCCTCCCACAAGCCATCCTTTAGAAACACCCTCCTTCTTGCCTGGGCCCCTTCCACTCCCTGCAGCAGGAGATTTACCACTTTCCATCTGTCCTCCTGACCAGGGCAGGTCTGCAACAGTGACCTTAAACCCACAGCACAGCAATTGTATCCAACAGATATTTTTGAGGCTCTCTTCACAAACGTAAGAGCTGTGAGACCGGTGATGACAGTTGATTTCAGAACGCCCCCTGGGTCAGCCTACCTGCTCACTGCTACCATGAGAGAGAGGTCCCACTTCTCTGGCTGCCCACTTAACTTGTGGATGCCTCCATGGGAAAATGCAGGGGCTCTCTGCCATTTTGCCAGTTAGTTAGGAACTGAAAAGCGCTAGGGTATTGAAGTAAGCAAGATTGTGCAGCTGTAAGCAGGAGACAGGGAGGGGAGACCACCTTATCCTGACAACCTCGAAGTGGATGCTATATGAGCAAACCTGTGGGTAGGTATGCATGTAAGTTTGCACGCCAAAGTTAAAAACCCAGCCAAATAGACAACATAACTTGCAACACTGAAGAGCCTTCTGATCCTACTGCCTTGCCTTCTGTACCTACTAACCTGAGCTGGAGACGCTCTTACATGAGGAGCAGCAGGGAAAACTCTCGGTGCCTTTTAAACTAACCACAAGGTATTAACACTGTTCTTTCCTTCCTTCTTCCCCTTGGACAGACAAAGTGCGTAGATGGTTAGACGAATCTGAGCATCCCTTTTTGAGCATGCATAAATATTAAATTTTCACCCAGTACCTTCTGCCTATTGAACAATAAAAAGCCCGAATCAATTCTAAACCAAGTTTCTATTTACTTAAGCACAAAAATAATTTAATGTAGAACTTAAAATTGTGTTTAGTTTCAGCAACCTGCAGAGACATGCTGTACAAAATACCTTGTAAAACTCATTGAAGTTGTTGAGGGGGGTGTTGTTTAACCCGGCAAGCAGCTCACTCCCCCACAGTGGGATGGGAGAAGAGAATCGCAGAAAAAGGTAAAACTCATGAGTTGAGATAAAGACAGTTTAATAGGACAGAAAAGGAAGGGAAAATAATAATAAAAGAATACACAAAATAAGTGATGTACAATACTACTTCTCACCGCCTGTCAATCAATGCCCACCCAGACCCTGAGCAATAGAAAATCCCTCCCCCCAGGCAACACCCCTGCCAGCCAATTCCTCCAGTTTTACTGTTCAGCATGACATCATACAGTATGAAGTACTCCAGTGGTCAGTTTGAGCCAGCTGTCCTGGCTGTGACCCTTCCCAGCTTCCTGTGAGCTCCTAGCTCCTTGCTGGCCGCATTGTATAAAAAGCTGAAGAGTCCTTAAGTCACTGTAAGCACCACTCTCTAACAGCTAAAACATTGATATGTTATCAACATTATTTTTCTCCTAAATCCAAAAACATGGTACCATACCAGCTACTATGAAGAAAATTATCCCAGCTGAAACCAGGACAGGCGTGCACCTAGTCTGATATTTATTCAGACAATTTAAACAGTTATAAGCCAGTTTAAAACTGTTTTTAGGAACCAATATCAAGTTATTACCATTTAGCAAGTTACTACTATACACTAGCTGAGCCACAGTATCTACAGCTGTGCTTCTACAGTATGACAAACATAAGATGCAACACATTAGCATGCAACTCTGTATGTTACTTGCACCTGTTGAATGCTGAATAGCAGATGCACTGTGAGGTAGTGCAACACAGCTGCTGTACGCCAACATCCTTCTGCGTCTGAGCTTTGGCAGGTGCAAGCCCCCTTTCAAGCACAAACTAACTGGCTCTGATTCTCACACCCTTTTCAACTAAGATTGTTTAATATCTCTTGGCCCAAGTGACTGGTACCTAAGAGGGTTAATTTCCAGAATCAAGACTCAGCTGCTTAGATAAGCATCCAACCTTACTTGAAAGCAACACTTCAGTTGGATTGGTCTTTCTCTCTGACTTCAAGAAATCTCTCCACTGGGGTGAAAAAGATGCAGTCTACAAAGAGACTTCCTTCATTCTTATTACTTACTATATGTACTACATATTTTTAATAATAGTGATTCAAAGATTACAGAAGCACGCCTCTTATTATTTTTTTTTAAATAGCACTTCAATTATCCTTTGGCTCACCTCGGTGTTTCACAGGTGAGCAAACACAGTTCTTAAAGCGACAAGATAAGCGCAGCTGAAAAGCCCCAAACAGCAGGACTCAGAGATTTGTCTAATACCTGCAATTATATCTAACCAGTTTTAAATTATTATAAATACTGTTAAGTTTTTGGATTCCAGTGTTCCCCTAATCTACAGAGAAAAATAGGCTCTAATCGCCATTTGAAAAACTACAGTGCTGTTCTCTAAAAGCCATTATGTTACCAAAAAGAAAAAAAAAATGGTTAGGGGTTATGCAGGTTTCTTTACCTATGTGTTTTAATCCCATGCTACCTATTGCTCATTTTGTAGTAAGGCTGTTAAAAGACTGTAAATCATCAATAACAGGAATCAATGCAAACATTTCAGTATTTGATACACCATGCCATTTAACTTCTTTTTGAAGAATTAGACAATGACATGCCGTATTTCTGCATTTTCATACTGTTATGTGATTTCTAATAGAAAAAAGGCTACACAGGAACATTGGCGTAACTACGTCCAGCATCTTTCTGGACAGAATCGTCTTTATCGACAATTTCCTCTTTTTACAGTAAATAAGTGTGTGCTAGATGGAAACAATCCATCTAACTTCTAAGAGAACAGAAGTAAACCAGTAGAAGGACCTCTCACCGTATTTAGAGAGAGCTTCCAAGTGAGAAAACAAAAGCAGTACAGAACCCAGAAGTCAAAACATGGATTATCAAATGGAATGTGGAGAGCAAAAGGGGACAGTTCAGTAGCTGCTCGTTTGATTCAGAGAGCCTGCTGGCAGAGGCAGCCTAAGACTGGATACTTCATTGTGAAAGATGACAAAAACACAGTGTATTTTAGAGACTTGTTCCTCATCTTTGTTTAGAAAGAAAAAAAAAAAACAAACCTCCTTTGACACTTAAATTTTATAACTTACTGAAGGATCTACTTGATCATTTGTTACTCCCCTCAGGACAATCTTCAGTGGATGTTTCATGAAAGGTGCCAAGCAGAGCAAACTTTCCAAGTAGTAGCCAATACCACGACTAGGGCTGCAGTCATGTTCTAATGAGCCCCCGTACAGAAGACCAGGCTGATAATACAAGGTAGTACCTGGGGAAGAAGCCAGTGGGAGAAATCAAATCAGAGCAATGTCAGCACACAAGCCCTTACCGCAGCATACAGACACTTTGCAACAGTGTGAACAAGCACACTGGGAAAGGTAGAATTTATAAAAGATGTGCAGCACTGCCACCACACTACTTCTATGTCTACAGTTAATAAACGGGTCAAGGCAGACGACTGTCTGTCTGTCTTGCACATAATTTCTCTTCCTTTCCCCTCCTCCAGCTCAAATCAAGAAACTCTGTGCATCCCCAAAATGATTAAACAAGCAACTACCATGTTCACAGAAACTAAGTATTCAACAGATCATCAGGTCATTGCTGTCTCTACACATCCAGGAGGTCATCTGCTCTGCTGACCACCCACAGTCCTTAAAATCCCCTGTAGCAGGCAGAGGGCAAGAACTAGCTAAGATTTCTACATGGGATGCTTCTCACTCAAACCAACTCCTCTTAGCAGCCTTTACAAAAATCCATTCTGGTTCAGAGCGACCTCCCACCACTACGAAGTCCTGCACACCAAACAAAATATTAATCTTCAGTCATGAGCAGTACACTTTTCTTAATGCACTGCACTGTGGTGGAGCCTGATCTTTCATGCAATCTATTACTACAAAGCTTCTCTGCTTGGTAATTACTAATCTACTCAGGGGATATCTAAACACCTGTCAAGCCATAAATTTAACTTCACTGCAGCAAGCGAAGCCTGGAAGACAGGAACAGAAGAGAAAACAGATCTCACCTGTTTGGTTTATCTCAATCCTAGAGCCATTGGTCACTTTGTCAATGAGTCGAATAAAACTTGCTTCAAAGTCTGAGGAGTGTAACAAAGATACAATTTTAAAGTTACTTAAATTTGTTCCTGAAAACAGTAAGAAAGTGCAACACACAGCATACCATACTCATATTTTCCCTTTCATGACTCTCCCTTAAAGACATTAAGGCTACCATCACTCTTCAACTTGTAGTTCAATTTCACCACATGAGAAAAGGCAGTTCACTATAAATACAGAGGTATTGATTTGAGTCTGCATGCCTACAGGCATCTCAAATCAACTCAGGTGCACACAGAGATGACTGCTGGACGATCACTAATCTGGACTATCCTCCGCTGCACACAGCAAGCAGACAGCAAGTGACAGAAGTTGGTATGTCTGACCACAGCGGTCCAAGTGATCATTCAAGCTCAGGACAAAGCCTTTGATAATTTACATTTTGCTAACTACAAAGGTAACATTCGCCAGTATGCACAAATACTAGCCAACAGGACCTGTGTATCTAAGTACAACAAGCTAATAACAGCTTCCCATGATCTTCTGCAAAGTCTTAATTTACAGCTGATGTTCCGATGTGAAGTGCTACTGCAGCACAACTACTCCACAGTCCCCATTCACTACCTGGAGACCTTCCAGTTTTCCATTTTCAAAACTATCAATGGCATAGGTGAGACTAGAGAAACGTAAGTCTTCCCATCGCCTCTCTTTTTGCTTACTGTGTATACTACAGCAGCTTGCGTGGAACTGATTAGTGTCTCCTGCTTGTGCGGGTGTTTGTATTCTGGTTTTTTGGGATCACAGGCTGCTATAGGCTTCTAGCACTAAAGAAGACATTAATTTATGCAGAGCTCAAAAACCAGTCAGTTTTAAGGACCAACTGCACCTGCACAATTGTCAGTTGTAGAACTTCTTGTAGAACTACTTGTAGTACGTTGTAGAACTTCCTAAGCAGTAACTTGTTTTTATTTTCCATACAAGCTCTTAAGGATACAATAAACAAACAAAAGAGCTATTTGCAGAGATTACAGTTTGTTAATATTTACACAGTCCTTGTTGGTACCTAAGTCACACAAAGATAATTCTGGTCTCTGTTACAATTTCTGAATGGAAAGTTCACATGACAGCAGTGTGACCTTTCCCAGAGCAGAAGCACACCCTAGTAAACACACATTTCACCCCGGGAGCAAAGAAAGCTTTCACAGTAGTTGCTCTGGTCACAAAAGGCTGAGAGAACTGAGTGTTGAATTATCAGCAGAAATCAGGGTTTGTTGTTCTTTTCCTGTTGCAGTCACTGCTTACACTGCAGCCCACGCCCGAGGAAGGCACCTCTTCAAAAATATGGCAAAAAAATACAAACTTCACCACCAAACATCCTGGGTAATAACAAAAACTTTGGCTCTCGGTATATGCTGTTAAGTACACAAGAATATTTTGGCAGTTTCAGAGAACTGTTGGCTGCAAAGCAAAGCCTCCTCAGGAGGCAGGCCAGCACCTGCGTTACCCGCCCTGAACTCGCAGCTCGCCCAAAAGTGAACGGCACGGAGGCAGCCAGCCCCCGCCTGCGAGCTCACACCGGGAACCACTCGGTGCTGGCCCTGCTGTGCTCGGTGCCGGTGCTCGGTGCCCGGCCGCCCCCAGGGCTCACAGACGCCGACACACCCACCAGCCAGAAACGCCCGCAAACCGAAGCCCACGCTGTTACTCGGACTGAAGCCAACACGTGCCGCACAACGTTCCTTCCTCAGCCTCTACCGCACCGCCTTCCCCCGCCAGCTACTGCTTGCGCTGGGCGTAACGGCTCCGGACCGCAGCCGGCGGCTGCGCACGCGGCGGGGCTCGCCGCACACGGACCCACGCGGCTGGG
>VXAV01000346.1:36714-55255 GCA_013399715.1 Alectura lathami
CAGCGCGGCCGAGCCGGCGGCCGGGGCTACGAGGCGATGCTGCTGGCTGCGGGGCCGCGGCCGGAGGGCTGGCGGAGCGGTGAGCGTTGCTTCTTCTCACTCCTCGAACGCGTCGTGTGCTTGACTGCAGCCTGGTGCTCGTTCGCCTGTCTGTTGCGTGGCGGTGTGCTTCACCAGAGTCGCGCTTCTGTGGAGTGCTTGAATTCCGTGTTCGTTGGCAGATGAGCAATTAAATCCTGGAATGGAACGTGGTGTGAGGACCAGGGTGTTCTCCTTAGATAAGGATGAATTAGTTTCTGGATACCAGAAAATTACTTTTTTCTTTCTTTCTTTTTTTTTTTTTTAAAGTAATTTCTTGCTGCCTGTCTTAAGGAACATTAATCAAAGAGCTAGATGTGATTTCCAGTCTTCTGACCAAGATAGCTACTCACTTAACTGCGGTGGCAGAGACCAACTGCCCTTAGATGCAAGACTGGGTAAAGCTTTCAGGCTGCCTTTTAAGAGAAGTGTGGATTACAGTGGGAGTAACAAAGTTAATTGCTGGGCCATGTTTACATGTACAGGGAGGGAAGTTTCTTGTGTTATGCAGAAGGCAAAACAGCGCAAAAGTGATCTTATATCCTGAGCTGGAAGGCACCCACGAGAGAGCAGTATTTTCCACATCCATGTTCTGTTTTGTGTCTCCCTCTCATGTACGAACTCACATTAGCTCTCATCCCTGGTTAAATGCAGTTTATGCATTGCTGTGGACAAACTCAGATCATTACCAGGGAGCAGCAAGAGTTGGGCTGCTCCACAAGCACAAGTAAGCCAGGAATCATGGGGGATCATGGCACAGGCAGGACAATACCTTCACTGAGAAGGGCATGGTCCCATTTGAACGTGGTGAGCAGAGCAGGTCCACTGAGAGTCCCAATGTGATCTGGCCCAGGATCCATGTAGCAGAACTAGTTATGAACAGCAGAGGATGAGGACAGAGATAAAGCTCTAGATCAGGCTGCTCAAGCCCCCATCCATCTTAGCCTTGAACGCCTCCAGGGATGGGGCATCCACAGCTTCTCTGGGCAGCCTGTGCCAGTGCCTCACCACACTCTGAGTCAAAAAATTTCCTCCTAATATCTAAATCTCCCCTTTCTGAGTTTAGAATTATTCCCACTTGTCCAATCAATGTCAGACTGTGTAAAAGTTGCTCTCCCTCCTCTTCATAAGTTGCCTTCAAGTACTGGAAGGCCACAATGAGGTTCCCACAGAACCTTCTTTTCTCCAAGCTAAACAAGCCCAGTTCCCTCAGCCTTTCATCATAGGAGAGGTGCTCCAGCCTTCTGAGCATCTTCGTGGCTCTCCTCTGGACCTGCTCTAAAAGCTCTGCATCTTTCTTGTGCTGGGGGCCCCAGGCCTGGACACAGTACTCCAGGTGAGGCCTTCCAAGGACACAACAGAGGGGGACAATCATGTCCCTCTCCCTGCTGGCCACCCAGGATACAGTTAGCCTTCCAAGTTGCAATTGCGCATTACTGTCTCATGTCCAGCTTCTTGTCCACCAGAATGCCCAAGCCCTTCTCCGCAGGGCTGCTCTCAAGGAGTTCTTCTCCCAGTCTGTACACACACCTGGGATTGCCCCGACCCAAGTGCAACACCTTGCACTTGACCTTGTTGAACCTCATCAGGTTCTCGTGGGCGCACTTTTCCAGCCTGTGCAGGTCCCTCTGGATGGCATCCCTTCCTTCAGGGCTATCAACTGCACCACTCAGCTTGGTGTCATCAGCAAACTTGCTGACGGTGCACTCGATCCCACAGTCCAAGTCGTCAGTAAAGATGTTGAAAAGCACCGGTCCCAAGACGGACCCCTGGGGGACACCGCTCGTGACCGGCCTCCACCTGGACGTAGAGCCATTGACTACAACCCTTTGGCTGCGACCCTCCAGCCCGTTCTTTATCCAACGAACAGTCCACCCATCAAATCCACATCTCTCCAGTTTAGAGATAAGGATATGGTGTGGGACCATGTCAAAGGCCTTGCACAAGTCCAGGTAGACGACATCCGTCGCCCTCCCTTGGTCCATCCATGCTGTCACTCCATCACAGAAGGCCACCAGATTGGTCAGGCACGACCTGCCCTTGGTGAAGCCGTGCTGGCTGTCTCGGATCACCTCTCTGTCTTGTATGTGCCTTAACGTGGCTTCTAGGAGGATCCACTCCATGATCTTCCCAGGCACAGATGTGAGGCTCACCGGCCTGTAGTTCCCCAGGTCTTGTTTTCTCCGTTTCTTAAAAATGGGAGTGATGTTTCCCTTTTTCAAGTCACCATGGACTTCACCTGACAGCCACAACTTTGTAAATGCGGTGGGGAGTGGCTTGGTAACTACATCAGCCAGTTCCTTCAGAATCCTGGAATGCTTATTGTCTGACCGTATCGACTTGTACACATTCAGTCTCATGACACAGTCTCAGACTTGTTCTGCTCTTACTCTTTGAGGGGAGGGACTCCCGTCCCCTCTCTCTTACCTTGAGGTTCAGGGACCTGATAGACAGGGGAAACCTGACCACCAGTGAAGACTGAGATAAAGTACTTATTAGGTGCATCAACTTTTTCCTTGTCTGAAGAAACCAGTTCTCCCTTCTCATTTAACAGAGGGGGTATGCTGTCTTTGGCCTGTCTCTTCTGGCCTATATATCTATACAATCCCTTCTTGTTATTTTTCACATCTTTCAACAATTTCAGTTCCATTTGTGCCTTGGCTTTCCTGATGCTATCTCTACGTGTCCAGACAGCATGTCTGTGTTCTTCCCTAGCTACACATCCCCGCTTCCATTGCCTGTACATTTCCCTCTTTTCCCTCAGTTTGACTGCAAGTCCCCACTCAGCCATGCCAATGCCTCTGTTTGATTTCTTCTGCTGGGGGATGGAGAGCTCTTGTGTTCTCAGAAAGGTGTCCTTAAAGAGCTGCCAGCTCTGTTCTGTTCCTGTGGTCTTGAGTCTCCCAGGGGATCCCATCCAGTAATTCCTTGAACAGCTGGAAATTTGCTCTCCTGAATTTCATGGTCCTGACTCTGCTCTTTGCCAGGCCCATGTTCCTTGAGAGCACAACCTCAACCAGAGCATGGTCGCTACAGCCCATGCTGCCTTCACTCTTAGCCTCTCCAATGTGCTCCTCTGCGTTGGTGACCACCAGGTCCAGTAATGCTTCACCTTGGGTTGCTCTGTCCAGTACCTGGACCAGGAATTCATCCTCAACAGTCTCCAGGAGTCTCTTGGGTTGTTTGCAGCCCACTGTGTTGCTTTTCCAGCAGATGTCTTGCTGGTTGAAATCCTCCATCAGGATGAGAGCTTGTGAGCGCAGCGCTTCTCTGAGCTGAAGTAAGAAGGCCCCATTAACAGGTTCTCTTTGATCAGGTGGCCTGTAGTAGACCCCAACCACTAGACATCCTTTATTGGACCAATCCCTAATATTAACCCACAGGCTCTCAACCTGGTCATGGCTGTTTCTCAGAGGCAGCTCTTTGCAATCTATTCACTTCCTAATATAGTGGGCAACCCCCCCTCCCCTCCTATCTTGTCTATTCTTTCTGAAAAGCTTGTACCACTGAATCACAGTATTCCAGTCATGTGATTTGTCCCACCATGTTTCCGTGATAGCAATTAGGTCACAGTTTTCTAATTGCGCCATGGTTTCCAACACCTCCTGTGTATTTCCCAGGCTGTATGCAGTAGTGTAGAGGTACTTCAGCTGGGCTATTGGCCTTGCATTAGTGCCTATTGCTGCACTTATGACCCCAGTGATTATTTTTGGTACCTATACTGAGAAACGTGGTCTCTATGATGCAATGTTTCTGATTTTCTGGTATGCTCTCTGTATAGTCCTTCTCCTTTAGAAAAATACTGACATTTCCATACTCTATAGATGTGTTCTAGTTCTATCCATGCCTTAACAGAGTATAAGAGTATATATATGTATATAAGCGTATACAGCAGCTCAAAAGATATACTCAGAAAGGGGGCAAAAGGGTCTTTAAACTTTTTAATACTATTTTGATATGTAAATGAATGAAAGATGAAGTAGCCTGTGATTTAAACTGAAGGAGCTCTGTGGGTGCAGAGTCCCCGTGATCCAGAACTAAACAGGACTTCATTTTTCTCTGCATGTCCTTGCAGCGAAGGACCACACGCTCTGAGTGTATATGGCTATGAACAGAAAAGTTCTGATAATCTTTCCTACAAATCAGTATCACTTCCTTTCCTTCTGAGTAAGTTGCTTTCCAGAGACTGAACCTTTTTTAAACTATGGTAGGGACACTTTGCAAGAACTATGACATCCTCTTGTTGGATATTTGCTGGCTCAGCTTTTTTGATCCATGTGAATAAGGATCATTTGTTGTTTAGATAAACTGACCTGCAAGCTACTTTTGGTGTTCTGTCACAATATCACTAGTTACAGTCCTCAATAAAGAATATATATATATATATTTTGTGGTAACCATGGACTATTATTAACTGTAGAGTTAATTTTCTTCATAGTAGCTCATGTGGTGCTGCATTTTTGATTTGTGACCAAAACAGCGTTGATAATGTAGTGATGCTTTAGCTGTGAGCGAGCACTACTTGCACCAAGTCAGAGTATGCTGTTATTGATGCTCTCCCAGCAGCAAGGAGGCTGGGGGTGCACAAGTTGTTGGGAGGGGATACAGCCAGGACAGCTTGCCCAAACTAACCAAAGGGGAATTTCATACCGTGTAACATCGTGCTCACAGTAAAAAGTAAGGGGAAAGAAGGAGAAAGGAGGGATGTTTGGAGTTACAGCTTTTGTTTTTCCAAGTAACTGTTACATTTAATGAAGCCCTGTATTCTTGGAATATCTGCTGAACATCTGCCTGCCAATGGGAAGTAGGGAATGAATGCCTTGTTTCACTTGCATGCACAGCTTTTGCTACATTTATCAATCTGTGTTCATCTAAATCCACAAATTTTCTCACTTTTACCTATCTGATTCTCTGTTCCATGTCACAAGGCAGGGAGTAAGCGAGTGACTGTGTGGTGTTTAGCTGTCTACCAGGGTTAACACAGAACAGTAAGGAAATTGCATTGCAGTTACCTGCCTGCAGAGTTTCATGTTGTGAAGTGGACAATTTTATACGGTTGAACTAGGATTATTACTTGATCTTGTAGTAAGCACGTTTCCAAAATCATAGACTTGTGCCTGATTGAACATGCTGTGATAATTTTAAAGGGATGTCTTCTATATTTTAACATTCAGCTATATGCCTTATTCTACTTCTAAGCCTACAAATGTGTTTGTGTTTTTTTATACAACTGCGTTTTAGTTTTTCATGGTTTCACATCCAGAGAGTGGTTGAGGTTAGAAGGTACCTCTGGAGGCCATCTGCTAAAGCAGGGACACCCAGAGCAGGTTGCCCAGGACTATGCCCAGGCAGCTTTTGAAGATCTCCGAGGAGCAGATTTGACAGCCTTTCTGGGCAACCTGTGCTAGTGCTTTTTCACCTGTACAGCAAAGGGTTTTGTGATATTCCAGTGGAGCCTCCTGTGTGTCATTTTGTTTACTGCCTCTTGTCCTGGGACTGGGCACCACTGAAAAGAGCCTGGCTCCATCCTCTTTGCATCCTCCCTTCAGGTATTGATATACATAAGTGAGATCTCCCATGAGCCTTCTCTTCTCTAAGCTCAGTGCGGGCTTTCTCAACCTCTCCTCACAGGAGGGATGCTGCAGTCATCCTGTGTTGAAAATACAGGCATGAATTGTCTCTACAAGCAGTGAAGAATGACTGGAACTTGTATGACTGTACGGAAATTGTTCATTATTTGTGGTAGCTATCACCTTCCATATATGAATTACGGCTTCTTTGAAAAGAGCTGTAGCAGAAAGGAAAAGCCTGTCATTATATCATATAAACTCTGCTGAGAGAGGCAGACAGTGATAGGTGCTTGCTTTCTGAACTGTCAGCCCTGACACAGTAGTTTAATCTTGGTGTTGATTTGAAAGACAAGAAAAGAAGGTACTATATTTAATATACAACTCTGTTGCAGATACTCTCCTGTAAGTTCAGTTCATTTTAGTATGATTGGTGTGACATTTAACGTTTAAATCAGCTGCTCAGCTGTCTGGATAGCTGTCTTTTGAAATAAGTAGTAAATTTAGTAGTAGTATTAAATGAATGCTTGAGAATTTGGGGAGAGCTTTATATAGGAATTTTGGTCAAAATTTTTAAAATTACTAACATGTAAGGGAGGAATGTTGTAACTACAGTTTTAGAGGGTTTTGTACGGAAATGTTGTATACTGGTGAACTACAGTCATGTGCATTCCCACATGTGTAGTGACCGTTGCTGTGTGATCTTTAGAGGAAGACCTGAGTAATATGACCACATGCACTTACAATGGCGAGCTCTTAGGAAGTAAAAAGGAGGGATATCTTGACCAGCAGGAAATTCAGAAAGATTTATGAAAACAGTTGTCTGTGCAATGGAGAATGGACCACAGTTTGTTTTCAAGTAGGATATGCTTACATTGGTAAGTAATTTACCTGAGGTCTAAGTTTAAAGTGTAAGTCAACTTCCCCAAAATGTGAGTGAGTGATTCAGGAGAATCTGTATAATTCCCAGTCTGAAGCACTAAACTGCCTTGATTCTCCTCAACCCTATAATAAGCTTATGAAACATCCCTTCTAAAAATGACTTAATTGTATAGTTTTTAAAGTACTTGGGAAAATATCATAAAATTCATGATATGAAGAGCATAGGAATCTGAGTTATGGTTTTCATGTAGTTGAAAGTCACTAATGATTACTTTTGTCCTATGCATTGTTACAGGTTGAAATAGTAGGATGATATTTAAAAGACTTGAGGTCTCTATATGCATATGTTTCACAGGTTAATACATAGACCTTCAGCAGCATCTCAGACATTTTTCATTTTTTTACTGACTGTATTATACTTCTGGGTTGAATAAGTCACACCAGCTAGAGTTCCTCCTGTGATTCTAGTTTGTTTTCCTTAAAGCCTGTGAATCACGGAGTAATCTAATTCCATGCAAGTCATTAATGGAGAGGTCATAACTGTTGTTCTGAAAAACTGTATTTGAAAATATGCAAAGCACTTCAAATGAGAAGTCATCCTCTCTGTATAAGTACCTGAGCTTGTATCACCACTGTACTTTTACATCATTTCTGTACCAGGCCTCAAGGATGGTACGTGATACAAAGTGCTTTGAGTTATCACTGGCTCTGACTTTTTCTTCCAAGGAAGTTTTTATTGTGGTCTGCGTTTAGGGAGCCAGTACCGATGATGGTGAGACCTGGAGGTCCAGACAGATAGAGAGGTAGCCCTAGTGTGTAAAGAGGCAACTTCGGTTGTTCAGACAGCCTTCTGGGCTGCAGGACAGGATTGCTCATGAGAAGGGAACACAAGCCTCTCAGCACTACTGACTTCGGCAGCACATTCTGCCTTATACTTTGGGTGGTGACTACCAAGAGTCCAGGTTTTTGACCAGGGCATCTGGAAGTGCTAGAGAGCAGTAAATCTGCCACTCTGAACATGCCACTGCTGTTCTGCCTGCAAAGCTCAATAATACAAATAAATTTGATGTACTGTATCCAGAATGCCTGTCCTACAGGGTGGCTGCCCTGTGCAGCATCAGTACTGATGTAAACACACGTTACACACTTTGCAGTGTAGAAAGCCTTTTTAAGCTACTTGTATGCCTGTGGTATCTGTGTCTAACCAATAATACAAGGTGCATCTCCAGTATATTTAGGTAGGGCTTACTGTGTACAGGTCAGTCCTGGTATCTGGGACACATACTGAACTGTTTTTTTTCAAACTGGCTAATGACTGTCATAGAGTAATGTTCTTCAGCTGATTCGAGTCTGGCTGCCACATACCCTTCTTCGTGTTTGCTGCATCAGGTGCATAGCTCAGGGAGCTGTGCTGTGGTGGCTGACGACTACCTTTTTTTGGTGAGTTAGTATTCAGCTGAATCAGCTCCATGAACAAGCTTCCCATGACCTGCTGATTCAAGAAGACAGGTAGAGATGCATTGATGGAGTTAGGAAGAAGGATGGAACTTAGTGGTATAAACCACTGTGGAACAATGGTTTCGACTTCTCGACTCATAAGAACTGAGTTCAGAGCAATTGAAAGGGTACTTTACACTTGCCTGATAGTACCTTCCCTGAAGTTCAGTGCACTTTGTGATTTTCCAGTATAGACATAACTTCAGGCTATGTTTCACTATATGAATTGTTGGATGGTATTGCTAGTTTAAGGTATGCCTGCCCTGATGCCGCAGCCTCTCTTTCTTCCCATCACAGATACTTCTGCAGCCCAGTACTCATGATGACCTTTTCATACTGAGAAGCCATGTCCTGAAGGTAGCTCTTAGCAGTGTGGTTCTCCTGTGCTTCCTCTTGGCTTATCTTTTGCTGAGGATATAGCTAAAGCATCTAGTTAAACAAATGCTGATGGTGAAGGCAAGTACTCTTCACCCAGCCCCTTGCTCCCATCCTTCCCTTTTATTTGTTCTGATTTTTATTTTCCCCCTTTCTTTTTATAATTTTTCTTTTGAGTGTTTTTTTTTTTTTTTTTCCTTTCATGAGGAACTTGTCAGCTGATCAGGTGAGTACCACACTTGGTAGAGTAGATAGTGACCACCTCTCTCATGAACTATTTGACTAGGGCAGCTGGTCTCATCAGGCACACTTCCTTTCTGTTTCCAGTGCTATGCAGACATGTAGCTGTTAACCCTGAAAAGATTTGATCATGTCTTTTTTTTTTTTCCCCCCCTGCATTTTCTTAACAATTATTTTGAAGACATTTTAAAAGCTGAAGAGTTCCCAGTTTAGAAGTCACTGCTTTACTTTGCCTGAGGGATAGGGAGTGAATGGTTAAGGAAAGCTATAGCTTATCCCTTACCTTAGTGAGCTGGGTGAAGAAGACAGTGGCTTACTCATTCTGTGCATGTGTGAAGCTTTTATTTGAGTGATACCAGTGGCTGCTCAAATACAGTAATGATAAAGAATGTTGTATTGTAATTTTGATTTCCTGCTTAGCAGTTAAACAAGCAGGGAACCAAACTGAATTTTATCTTGTGAATTCCCGCACTCTGTGAAGGATGAATGTGGGTCTAGTTCTGATCTCAGTAAAAAGCTGATAAGACAAGTAAATGAACACCAAATCTCCAACCAAAATGAACAGAGAATTACATAATACTGAAAAATTCAAACTTAACCTAGATGGGGCTACTTGCTGTCTACACAGTGCCTGAGCAGGTCAAATTAAGTGTTTCTGATAGAGCTTGGATAACGGCTGTACAAGGTGTGCTCCTTACATTCTCATTGGCAGTCTTTGGAAGAGAGCTGTTGAGAGAGAAATAAATGAAATGTATATTTCCTTGATTTAGATTATGATGCCAAATGTTTAGAAATAACTTCAAGATCTTGAAATAAACACAAGAAAACAGCGATCAAGGCTTGCAGATGTGACACAGTATCTTTAGCATTTGGAAAAAATAAGGGTTTGATTTACCTTCAGATCTCATTTGGAATTACCTTTTGGTTTCAATTCTTGGATTCATGAAGACCAGTTTCCTGCTTAGTTGCCATGACCATAGTTCTTCTTAACACAGCTGTAATTAGATTCTTCTAAAATTGATTTTTTCTTCAGTGATCTCCATTTTAATGTGAGGCCCTTCTTTTCCTAAGGATCTACTTTATAAGGTCTGGTAATCTACTGCGTGTATCTATTGAATTGTTGAACTCACAACAACCATGCATGGCAAGAGCAGTGATGAGAGGATGTGCAATTTCAAAAGCAACTTATGTGGATCAGAGAATGGTCTTGACACCTGTCATCCTCACACCTTAGTAGTGGCTGTGTGGGAAGAGCTCTGAGCAGGGTTTAGTTGACATGAGGCTAATATGATCCCATTTTTTGTGCTCTAAATAGTTGATTAAAAAGTGAATGGGAACATACATTATTAGTGGTTACACTTTTTGAAACCATGAGCAGATGGCATTGATCCCCTTCTTTGGTTGTGATGCATTTGAAGAAAGGGAAGACATGGGAAAATTTAGTAGAATCTGCAAGTAAGTTATTGTGGAGGTGTATTTTTTTTAACTTTATCAAATAGTGATCAATGTTAGATGTCTTAAGTGGACTGGAGAGCAGGTGATGCACCTGCAGCTCAAATATAAGGATATAGGCTAAGGAACAAGCCGGTGTGAAATGAGTCCTGCACTGCCACTGTCAGGAAGAACTGGGCGTTTGTACGCAGGAGCAGCATCTTCTGGCGTGGTTTTAGTGACATCTAGTGACCAAAAGTGTTATTACCGCATGTCTGGAATTTTCAGTGTATTCGGGCTGCAAGAAGGGTGGCTGTTTTTTGTACGAGTAGGTATCAAGTGAGTTTATAAAGGTGTTTTGTGGCTTTCTCTGAATCCATTAAGGATCCCTATACGAAAAAAAAAAAAAGAAAAACTTAAGACTCAGAGCATTTTGACTGTTACTTGACTTGCGAATGCAGTGTATTTTCAGGTGTTGAAAGACCCATGGTTAGCTTTAGCCCTGATCGTTCTTGCTTATCCAGTCTAAGGTGACATGCAGCATTTACCATTCATACAGTTTCATTCATTCTCTATATCCTTCATATTAAATATACCATTAAGGGAATTGTATTTTACATAAGACATGACTTCATAGAATCATAGAATTGTTTGGGTTGAAAGAGACCTCAAAGATCATCTAGTTCCACCCCCCCTGCCATGGACAGGGCTGCCAGCCACTAGCTCACTAGATCAAACTGCCCAGGAACCCATCCAGCCTGGCCTTGAACACAGCCAGGGATGGGGCAGCCACAGCTTCTCTGGGCAGCCTGTGCCAGCGCCTCACCACTCTCTCAGGGAAGAATTTCTTCCTAATGTCCAACCCAAACCTCCCCTCTTTCAGTTTTAGCCCATTCCCCCTTGTCCTACCATTATCCACCTGCGTAAAAAGTTGGTTCCCCTCCTGCCTATAAGCTCCTTTTGAGTATTGGAAGGCCGCAATGTGGTCTCCCCGGAGCCTTCTCTTTTCCAAGCTGAACAGTCCCAACTCCTTTCCTCAACCTTTCCTCATAGGAGAGGTGCTCCAGCCCTCTGATCATTTTGGTGGCCCTCCTCTGGACCCGCTCCAACAGCTCCACATCCCCTCTGTACTGGGGGCCCCAGGCCTGGACACAGTACTCCAGGTGAGGCCTTCCAAGGTTGTAGTAGAGGGGGACGATCCCCTCCCTCTCCCTGCTGGCCACCCCTCTCTTGATGCAGCCCAGGATGCCATTGGCCTTCCTGGCTGCAAGAGCACACTGCAAACTCATGGCCAGTTTTTTGTCAATCACAACGCCCAAGTCCTTCTTCACAGGGCTGCTCTCAAGGAGTTCTTCTCCCAGTCTGCACACACACCTGGGATTGCCCCAACCCAAGTGCAACACCTTGCCCTTGGCCTTGTTGAACCTCATGAGGTTCTCGTGGGCCCACTTTTCCAGCCTGTCCAGGTCCCTCTGGATGGCATCCCTTCCTTCAGGGGTATCAACTGCACCACTCAGCTTGGTGTCATCAGCAAACTTGCTGAGGGTGCACTCGATCCCACAGTCCAAGTCGTCAATAAAGATGTTGAAGATCTGGTGAACATGAATACTTTGCAGAGATTGGATGCATACCAGGGAGGAAACAGCATAAATTTGGAGTTCTAACTCCAGTATTCTCTGTGTTTTCCATTTCTGGTAGTCTGCTGGGATTGTTGGAGCGAGTTGCTTCCTAATAATGATGCAAAGGATATTTCCAGATACGTCCAGATACATGCAAACTTACTTCTCAGTTCATATGGATCCCCGAAATTAAGCATCTTATTACTTAAAGCAGCTCTGTACTAATGGCAGACCACAGTATGTTTTTTTGGAGGGCATGTGGGATCTCAGTGTAACAACTCCTTATTCTCCTAGATTTCAACATATGATTGGAACTGCACACATGTACAGAGACACTTCAGCGTTCATTTTATTTCATCTTTACATAACTTTTTTCCTTAAGAGAGAAAAACAATGATCAGTGGATACCATTTCGTCTCCTTAGCAGAAGGCAAAGTGTTTCTTGTTTTCAGGGAACTATTTTGTCTCCCTTCTTCATTTGCAGACCTTGTAGCCATAATTACAAGATGCTAATTAAATAATGATTTTCTATAAGGTGTTAGATAAAGAATGTAATAGAAATCAAGAGGGTTTCCTTCTATGAAGACATCTGTATAAAATCCTTCCAGATGCTGCTACTGGAGCTATGAAAGTTTTCCACTACATGGCCTGACCTCTGTGTCAATGAGCCCTTTGGTTTGTGTAACGTGTCTAGTTCAGATGAACTTCCTGGTTCATTTTTCTTCTTTTGTGTACTCCTTGGATCTCCCATATACATTTTTAGTTCTGTCCATCTCATCCCTCTGCTGTAACTTCCTATGACTGACTGTCATCTGTTAACAATTTGCAAGTATCTGTTTCATGTCGAGGCATGTGAGAACAAAATTGGGAAAACAGTCTTCCTCAAATCTGACTCACTCTGCTGTCAGGCAGAATGTCCTTGTGTAACTGTGGTAAGAGACTTAAAAAAAACAGCCACTGACAGACGGACTCAAAGCCACTAATCAGCTGGTATGATGTAAGTATACCTGCAGTGAAAGGTGTGTACGTCATACAAATTTCTAATGCCGCTGAAGAAGGAATTCCTTTTCCTTGGAATACCAGTAGTTTGTCCTAGAAGTTCAAGGATCTGGAGTCAGGATGAAGATTTTTAACTGCCTGGAGAGGCTGCGACAGAGAGACTGAATGTCAGGTCGTAGATAGCTTACTAATATAGAATCACAAAATGGTGTGATCATGTATCATCTAGTTCTAAACCCCCTGCCATGGGCAGGGTGGTTGGAAAATCTTCATATAAATGCTATGATCTGGATAATCATTACAATTTAGTCTGACAATGTAAAGCTGTTATTGGTTTATCTTTAACAGTTAGGAAAGATGGTGAATTTCATGAAAGTAATGATTGGAGAACATGACAGTCTCCTGATATTTTAATACTTTGTTGAGATAAATAATACAGAATTTTCTAAAAGAGCTGTGCTTTCTGCTAACCTAAGAGCCCTAAGTGTCCGAAAAGATGATGTTTCCTAAATAATCTGTTGGTTCACATATATCTCAACTGCTTTCACACAGGCTGTTTGGCACAGAAACATGGCTGTATAACATCCATCTTGCTTTAGTTTCTTAGGTGTTCCTGTTAGCTGCATTTCAAGGCTGTCTAAGCAACCTATGATTAGTGCTTGTTACAGAGTTAAAATATGACTCTTTCATTACAGACTATAAATATATCTCAAAAGAAGGATAGGGACGGCAAATGTTTTGCAGACAAAATACTGTATTTGACAATTATCTATTTGTAAGTATGTAGCCCTGTGATAAATACTGTCATTTCTAGTCATTTCTTATGTAAAGCTTATTTCCATAAGCTTTACACTGAGTTTGCAATGCCTCAGAATTGAAGCTTGTCAGACTTGCTCTATTGGATCTTTTTTTTTTTTTTTTTTTTTTGCTGTTTGCAGCTTTGCTTTATGAAGTAATAAGGTGTGAATATGTTAGCAAACATGCATAAATGACTTGAGGTAAACTCTATAGGGAATAGGAAGAAATCAGCATGGACATTGTATTCTTCTTGGTAGAGGACTCCAGATGCTGATGACTACTCTAACACACACCCCCTCACCCAGATGGTACCACTGACTTTAGTGCCAAAGCAAGGAGAGAAGGGTGAACATAACACCAGTAACAGCGGCAGATACTAAGAAGTGCATGTGTGTAACAATTTAAACTGTATTGTTGTTATTATTGAAACTTTTTCAGTGTAGACATTCTTTCTTTTTCTGTACTAGTTACATCTGGACTAGTGATAATTCTTGCATCATGTTGTTAAGTTTTCAGCTATGCTAACTATAAATTCTTGACTTTAAATGAGGTGTGTGGCATCTTTGTCACAAATGAAGTTTTAAATGCAAAATGCTTGTCATGTAGACAGTGAATTTCTGTTTCAGGAACATACATTTCTCAGGAAGGCTAGGGTTTTAGGAGAGCTCTTGTGATTGATAACTGTTAATTTATGATAATCAGCACCTGGGGCAGAGAATACATTAGAATGTTTAATAAACCAGGAATGACTGCACAAAAGTGACACTGTTTTACCTGTTTTTGCAAAGTATAGGTCTGTCTTTAAACCTAAATGAGGAATCACAGGTGATGGCATCTGGCTTGTAGAAAGTAAAGCATTTGCTACTTTAAGGCAAACAATTACAGCTAATGATGTTTTCTACTAAATCTTGCAACCTATACCTCATTAAAAAGGAACAAATTACCTTTCAAGGGTTTATGATGGTATACTTTTTTTTGAGATAATTTACAAATACATTGTGTATGTATGTTTGACTACATGTGATAAGTACTTGATGCCTTTTTTTTTAATGTAGTTAACAGGGTATCTCATTTAAAACAAACAAAAAAACATGACACCACAGACCAGTCCAGCTTCTGTCCCAAAGCAGGGTTAGGCTGGGTTGCTCTGGGCTTTATCCAGTTTGGTTTTAAAAACCTACCAGGACTAGCAAAGTATCTGCGTTTCAGCTCCACTGCCTGACTCTGTAAGTCCTGCCATGCACCTTAATAAAAAGCTCAGCTCTGCCTTCACGGGAACCTCCTCGTAAGCGTTGGAAGGCTGCTGTTAGGTACTCCTGTACCCTTCCCTTCAGCGTACAAGCGCTGTTCCCTCAGCCTCTGGTAGTGCCTGTGCTCCAGCCTCAACCATCTGCTCCACTTAATCCATGTCTTTCTTGTGCTGGGGAGCCTAAAACTGGCCACAGTATCCAGATGTAGTCTGAGGACTGCCTAAAGAAGAGAGATAATCATTTCCTCTGATCTAGTGGCTACGCTTTTATTAGTGTAGTCCAGGATGTTACTGTCATGGTTTCCAGCAAAACTGCAAATACATTTTTCACTCCTTTTACTTTTTGCTGGTAGAGGAGACATTAGGAAGCTGAGAAGGGACAGAGTTAGGACATCTGACTTGATCAATGGGGTATTCCATACTATATAACATCATGACGGCCCTTTCCCTGTTTTCTGATGGGGGAAAAGTCACGGTGTTCACTCTCTTTCTTCCAGGTTGGGCTTGTGTGTGGGTGAGAGATCGCCTTCTCATATATCGCTAGTCCCAATTGTAAGTATTAGTACCCTTTTAACCATTTTACGTTTTGTTATCTCTTATTCCTTCATTATTTTACTGAAGTAGTTTCCTTATCTCAACGCGTGAGTTCTACTTCATTTTTCCTTCAGTTCTCTCCTCCATCCTGCTGGGTCAGGGAGGATGAGCAAATGACCCTTGGATTAAACCACAGCAGTTACTGATCTTCACTGCCAGGGCACATGCTGTCTTGTGCTTGGCTTGCTGTCCACCAGCATCTCCCAGCTTTATCAGCAGAGCTGTCACCCACCTGGTCACACTCGAGCCTGCACTGTGACAAGTAGTTAGTGCACCCTAGGTGCAGGACTGTGCACTGGACTTTGCTGAATTTTCCCATGGTCTTGCTTGGCCCATTTCCCCACCTGCCCATTTCCCCATCCTGCTGAACTGCAGAACTGCCCTTGGGCCTGCCAGCAAAGTCTTGTGGCTTAGTGTTACCTGCAAAGTTGATGAGGTTGCACTTTGCCTCCTCCCCTGGGTTATTTACACTTACTGAACAAGACTGTGTCCCAGGACAACCACTGACAAACACTTGTTAACAGCCTCCAGGTACACTACACTTTGAACTTGATTCCAGCCAGTTTTCAACAACTGAATTGTCTACTCCTCTAGACCAAAATGAGGTACAAAAATGATCTGGGAGACTAAATCAGAAACCTTACTAAAGTCAGTATAATACTATAACTTCTTTCTCATACAAGAAACCATTCTGATGTAAAATAGAAGGCTTAGGAAGTAGTTAAATGACAGTACTGAAGGAATTCTTTATGAAACTCAAAAATATTTAGATCTCCAAGAAGAAGACAAGAACTGGAGCTCCTTTGACAACTTAAGTTTTAAGCTTCTTTAAAGAATTATGTATGTTTGAAAAACTACTGGGAAGTTTGAAAGACTCTCTATTGGAAAGAACATTTGGACTTGTTTGAAACAAGATTCCAATTCCTGTTCAGCTACCGGAAGGGTAACTTCAGCGATCAGGACTGAAGGGCAGAAGGGCAACTTCAATAGTCAGGGCTTAAACTTGTATCTATAAACTACGTGTGTGAATAAGGCATCTGATCTGTAAGCAGAAAAAAGGTTAATTCAGAATACAGTGCAGATTGTATTAATTAAGCATTGGTTGCTCTGCTAAAATAACAATAATTCAATCTGAATGAATATAATCAAATGCCACATTCTGAAGGTTAAACTGGTGCTGCGGAAAAAATGCCCATGTTTTTAAGTAAAAGAACTGTGAAGAACTAGTGAACCAATCATCTGTCAGATCCTTCCATTATTCATTCACTTTTGCATTTCTGAATGTGTAAACAACTGTTGCACAAAACCACTGGAATGAGGTCTTTACTCTGGCAAAGATACCTGAGGCGAAGGGAACAATTTATTCTGATACATAACTTTTTGTAATGTAGTTACCCACATTTTGTTCTGCAAAGACCATATGCTAATAAGAGTGTGTATGTGGAGGGAAATGCCACTCAATCCACTGCCATCCACTCTTTGCCTATCCTTTCTGAAGACCAGACACGTTTCTAAGTGGTTTTTGACAGTGCGGTTATTTTAGCTGTCCTCTGCGTAGTTTTGTTTTTGAGCTGCTCAGTAGTGCCTATAGGGAGGTTGACCCTCAGGCTCCTTTAACATACAGATAAACTATTTCTGCCTTTTATACATGATGACTTTGGAAATACGGTTTACTGATCTCCCTGACTAATCTAGCATTTGTTGCTTATTTATTTCATATAATACCTTCCCTCTTCCCAGAGATTTGCTTTAGAAACTCTCAGATGTTGTCTGCCTTTCAAAAGTTTATGTGAAATGTTGAGCCGCAGTTAAATAGCATGGCTTCTAACATTTACATGTCTTTTTATCACAGATTGTGTTTCAGTCTGTGAATGGAACTGGTGCTTTGGCAGGCTGAGACATTTCCCAGGGAACACAAATTGAGCTTTGAGTGTTTCTCTCTTTCTGTCCTGCTTCATTGTAGAATGAAGAGGGGTAATACTAGGTTCAGTTATGGGGCTTACTCGGTGTTCTAAGTTTATGCTTGTACCAAGATTTTAAATACTAAGCCAGTGTTTTCATGCTTGCACATTAAGGTTATTCATCTTGTCTGCTGGACAGTTTATTGGGCTGTGTTTATACCGTTGCTAAATACCACATGTCCACTAGAAGGTTTTTTCTCTTGCTGTCACAAAGGACTTGTAAAACGATTGCAATTAAGGTTATAAAAAAGAAAGCTGAATTCCATTAATATGTGTTTTGTCTTTGGCTCTGCTTTCTGTGAGATGGCTTTTCACTGCTGTTGTCCATGCTCACAGTGGCTGAGATCTAGTGGCAGCATCTCCAGAACCTTTAGTAGGAAGGCTCACTCTTCTTGCTGTGGACATGTCAGTGAATGTTCAACAAGTGGTGCAATCTCCTGTTTTGGAGAAAACACTGTGTGCTGTTGAGAATCACTGAATCTGTGGGAAGGGACCTCTGGGTGTCATTGGAACAGTAGTGCTCCAACCAAGCCCAGCTTGCAGCAGTTCACATTCAAGTATGTTCAACAAAGCTCAGCCTCAGCTTTTAAAAAATGTAGCTGCCTGCTACCATACATTTGGAGCTATTTGGCAGAGACCCGCAAAAGCAGAGCTGCTGCATGAAATTGGGTGAGACGGGAGCTGAGGTGACTGCAGCACAGCTCATGGCACCTGCGAGCGGAGCAGCGTGGTGATAGGAGCAGGTTGTGCCAATAGCCCAGTGATCACTAGGTGACAGCCAGATAACAGGCTGTGTTCAAGGCTGATCTGAGAAACCCAAATTATGCAGGGTAAGGATTGGGAAGAGGCACTGCTAGGCTGGGAACAGGGACCAGGATTCCTGGGGAGAGCTGTGATGGTGCTCCTGGGCCCTGGGCAGGCTGAGGGAGGTCCTGGGCAGGCCTGAGGCTCTCACAAGGGTTTCTTGATAAGCATGAAAGTGGCATGTCGGGGCATTATTGTTATCATAAATGACACATGATCACCGTTTTNTGGGGGGGTTTGCGGGGGGGTGGGGGGAAGCGGAAGACGGAATTTCTTCAGTGTCAGAATGCTTGTATTAAGTGCTCTCTGATGCTTCACGTTTTAACGTGGCTTGCTTTCGTATCAGTATGTAGGAGGTTATTTCCGCGCTTTTCTGTAAGGCTCATTCCCTCCCCTCCCCCGCGCTGTCTGACGGTCCCTTGACCGGCGGGGCTGCCACCGGCGCCC
>VXAV01000346.1:55642-81140 GCA_013399715.1 Alectura lathami
CCCTGCTCGTCGCCCGCGGGGGCCGAGGAGCTCCGTGCCGGCTCCGTTCCTGCTTTTTGCTGGAGCTCCGCGGCGGGCCCTGTCCGCCGAGCTGCGGCCCGCGGAGTTCTGAGCTGTTGCGCGCTGCTCCGCGACCAGAAGGGCTTGTTCCCCAGTGAGAGGCGCGTCTGCCGCCGTGGGATCCCAAAAAGCACTGGCGGCGTTGCAAGCTGTTTGCCTTAATTTATGCTTAGCGTGTAGGCCTATCTTGGTCTCTGTCTCTCCACCGAGATACCCCAGTGCACCTCTCTGCGGGGTTTTCGCAGTGATGGAAGGGCCTTTTCTGGCTTGCGCATCCACTTTCTTCATGGTGGGGTTTAAAATCTTCCAAGAACCATTCGAAGCTGTTTGTGGTAAAGTGACGGTGTTAGTGCCAGCACTTGGAAGCTGTGAAGGAACACCTTCACTTGCAAGCAGTAGTGCAATAGCATAGTTAGGTAACTGGCAGTCTTGATTTTGAAAATTTATAAGCATGCCTGAAGATTGAAAATGATCTGTTATTATGAAATCAGTTAGCTGTTTTTTGATTTCCACATCTCTTTACACAAACTGTGCCCCGTAAGAGCAATAGCCTTGTGTAAGAGTAATGGCCTTGGCTTCGCTGGCTGATCTCACTATGGTTGGTTATCTACAAGTTAAACATTTGCTAGGAGCGCCACCTCTGCAGGTTTCTCTGAACAGATCCATGCTTCTGTCTGTTTGTAGCACCAGGGTAAGTTCTCTATAGAACCAAAATCATCATTGTTACGGATCTTCGGAATAACTAAGGTCCAGTGAGAAGGGACGATTTTCCAGAAGAGAAAGAAAACATGCTGTTTGTGAAATACTTTAGTTTTGTGCTCATTCAAAGTGTTGTACCTTGGAAGCAAGATCAAGAGCATAATGATCAAGCAATAAATAGGAGAATAAATAGCAAGTAGGAATACCCCATTGCTCGATCAGACGAGGGAGATGTGGAGCAGTGGAAGGAAAAGGGATTCAGCAAAAATGTTCTTGGTGGACTGGACAGATGAAAAGATGGGAAGGACAATGGAGATGTGAAAACCTGAGTGTGAGGAGAGAAGCTAGTGGAGGGTGCAAGAGGTGTTGAAGTTCACTCAGAGTTAGGTAACATAGAACTTACAGGAACCTGCTACAGTTTCCCATTTACAAATTGAAAGGGAGCCACTGTTTGCAGAAATGGTCTCTAAAGGTCTGACTGAGGTAGTGGGAGCAGGTAGTGTGCAGAGGGGGGTGAGAAGGAATGAGGGGCAACTCGGAGAGCTTTGACAGGTGTAGCTGAGGGAAAGAGGAAACAAGTTTTGGTCATGAGTCTTGCAATGGTCAGTTATTTGGGAACTTAGGCTAAATTGAACAGTTTAAATATTTGGAAAATTATAGTTAACAGTAGCTGTGTGGCGCTGTTTTTAGCATTTGCTGTCTTTTGAAAGTGCTCTTTGTTGAAAACTCATTTGAGCATGACTGTCCTTAGCAATTTGCATTTATTGCCATGTTCTGCTACTTTGGAGGGTGGAGAGTTGGTGGCAATTCTCTCTAGTGCTAAGCAACCTGCATTCTGAATATGGCAAGAGCTTGTTTGCTGTATGCAGTTAGGACATGTTAATCTTCTGCAAAACCATTAAGCAGAGAAAACTGTTTTTTGCCTTGACAGGAAAGAAGATGGTGTTGCCTTTAATGCCAAAGACTTCAATGCCTGTGGTGGTTTTGGACCCAGGCTTAACCAAACAAAAACAACAAAACCCCACTAGCCATCCCTGCACCGCCCCCTGAAAAAACATTATAGACTAGTATACAGACTTCATGCTGTAACATGACTCTTCTTGTAACATGAGTCTTATGTTAATAGGCATGACTATTTTTTCCTCCTGCAGTAGTTGATGCTAGAAGATCAGAGGCTTGTAGTGTGAGGCAGTGTGTTTTCTGTTCTGCTGGTCTAATAATAGGACCTGTGTGCCTTACAGCTTGCCATGCGCTTAACCTCTCTGCCCCCAAAAGCTTGTCTGTCATTCCGAAGTATGTTGGTATTACCACTGTCTACCGGTCTTGTCTTGCATGCATTCCTAGGTCACTGGCTAGAGCAATACTGTGGTGCAAATCTGTAACAGATTTGGGCATCAGGTGCACATGAAACTCTTTAGATGTAATTCATTCCTCTTTCAAGCCAATTTCACAGGGTCTGTAGTCCTCAGTGCACTGGAATACTAAAAAAGGTATGACTTACTGCCCTTGAAGAAGGAACATACGGGAAAGAGCAAGTACTTTGTACCCAGAGACGCTGCCATCTTCTGTACAATTTGTGATGTGCTCTGGGACTCCAAGCATTTGAGTATGGCTCTTTTCCAAATTGTGAGGATTATTTAAAGCCTGACCACAGTGTGCTGTGCCTATTTTTAAATAATTTTCAGATTTTTCAAAGCCTATCTGTAAATATGAATACCCAATGAAGGGAAATTGTCCTTTTATTGCTTTTTTTTCTTTTGAACACAAAATCTACTGTTTGCATTACTGGAGGGTATCTAGTGCTTTTCATTGGCCTTTTCTGAAGAAAGGCCATTGTGCAGTGCACCTTTCAATACTGCATCAAGTGATGGGGCCGACATTTTTCACTGTTCCCTGCTGGAAATGGTCATATCTTGGATCAGTTACATCAGTCCATCTCATTTTCTCTGTCATTTAGCTTACTGTAACTAGATCTGCATTGTCCATAGTAAACACTTCAAAAATCCACAATCAAAAATAATTTAGATGTTATTTGAGGTGAGTTATGCAATTATGTACTTGCTTTATAAACTAAGGCCATGGATACTCAGAACACAGCCCAGGCAGATGGATTTTTTCCTGGCTGTACCCATGACTTGAGTGAGCAGTAGCATGCTACTGCATGTGATGTTGGAGCATGGTATGATATCCAGATCTGTGATGTGTGGATGGCATTTTAGCAAGCCAGTGGGTTAAGCGACTGGTATTAAAGGTTAGTCAGTGCCATGGGAAAATACTGGGTGGATGTGCGCTTCCATAAATAGTTTACAATATCAATGAACATTCTCTTGTAACTCTAATCATAAAAATCATAATCATAAAAATATGTTTCTGGCATGTGTGCCCCATTGCATGCTGCTCTCTTAAATACCAATGGAGTTTCTTTTTGCAGTGAAGTCATAGGATGATAACTAGGCACTAAATGGAGAAAGTAAATTCCTCAGCAGGAAATCTGAGGACTGGCATCTTATTGAGCTTGGGTGCTTTACATTTCTTCATTCTTGTTTTGAAGACTCTTCTTGTTTCTAGTTTTTGGCATTTCATCTTCCAAATACTCACCAGTAAAATTATTTGGGGGATGTGAGGTTAGAGGTGTCCCATTGCCATCTGTGAAGCTATAGACCAACCAAATTAGTCTGATACAAATTTGCAAAATCAGATGCTAAGCAGTGATCTGTTTCTGAAATTCAGCAAACATACAGTCTGTCTGGTTATCAACTTTACTATTTTTTGCCATCCTGATCAAAACAAAGTATTTGCAGGGTTGTGGGCATTTTTTCAGTTGCTGGAGGTCACAGGTACCGTAACATGGCTCCTCTTACTTTCACAGAAGTTGGAATTCTTGCCAAATCTTACATCGATCAAGGACGGCTTATTCCAGATGACATCATGACACAACTGATGCTGAATGAGCTAAAAGGTCTAGATCAGTACAACTGGCTGCTGGATGGTAAGTTAGCATATTGGATATCACACTGTAAGGAGAGGAAACCTGCACTAGGATGGCTTGCTACTTGGATTGCTTCTGTTACTAGTGGGTAGGTAGGCTCCAGCAGCCACCCTTGAGTCATAGCGCTGTACAGTATATGTTGCCAGCCTATGGTGAACGATTCCATAGTTGGTATGTCCCAGTTTCTTCAGCTGTAAAGTGCACAGGACTTGTGCTGCCTTAACATTAAAAGGGATATTTGATTTATGTTGAAAAGGCCATTTTACTGAAAGCAGGAAAAAATTCACAACTGGCGAATCTGCTAATTCTTGTGTTTTTTCCCCTTCAACAACAGTCCTGAAGGACCTGAAGGGTCCTTTAAAATATGCATTGAGAAGTTTCGTTTTTTAACAGTCTTTGAAGAACAGAACACTTCTGAGAAAAAGGTCCAAGTAGTTAAATAAATAGAAAGGTAGGCAAACATGTGACAGGGCAAGTATGGATAGTGAGCTCTGCAGCGCTGCCTGTGTAATAAATCACTAGCAAAACTGCTGCTCAGGTGTTTTGAAAAGTCTCCTTTATTTGCTTTTCTGGTTTTGCTCTCGAGAGAAAATTGTTCAGGAATTCTGCAGCATAAGCTCATAGCTTCAGCATTCATGACTGAGAGAAAATGTATTTGCCACTGTCTTCATGGACTGACTGGTTCCTGCCACACCAGCCACTAGGAGTACAGTTGGATATGCATCACAAATATAGAGTCTAGGGTGGACGTGTGTGTTTTCAGATTCTGGTCACAACTTGTCTTAGTAGATAAAACTAAAAAGTTGTTGAGGTGGCTTTTAGTTTAGAGGGAGTGAAACATGCACAGTGCTCTACGTCAGTGAGAAAAGGAAGACTAGGGAAAATGTGGGCCCTCTCTGGAAGGGAATGGGAGACCTGGTTACCTGGGATATGAAAGCTGAGATAATCAATGATCATTATTTTTTGCCTTAGTCTTCACTGGAAAGTGTTCTGCCCATACTGTCCAAGTCACAGAAGGCAAAGTCAGGGTATGGGAGAAGGAAGATCTGCCCACTGTAGGAGAAGATCAGGTTTGAGACCACCTAAAGAACCTGAAGGTGCACAAGTCCATGGGACCTGATGATATGCATTCAAGGGTCCTGAGGGGAGTGGTGGATGAAGCTGCTAAGCTGCTGTCCATCATATTTGAGGAGTCATCTCAGTCTGGTTAAGTTCACACTGACTGGAGAAGGGGAAACATAACCCCTAATTTCTAAAAATTGGAAAAAAGGAAGACCTGGGGAACTACAGGCTGGTAAGTCTCACCTGCATGACCAACAAGATCATGGAGCAGCTCTTCCTGGAAACTATGCTAGAGCATACAGAAAACAAAGAGGTAATTGGTAACAGACAGCACGGCTTCACTAAGGGCAAATAATGCCTGACAGACGATTTGGTGGTCTTCAACAGCAGGGTTACAGCATTAGTGGATAAGGGAAGAACAACTGATACAATCTACCATGGACTTGTAAAATGCATTTGACACTGTCCTACATCATATCATTGTCTCTGAATTGGAGAGACATAGATTTGATGGATGGACACTTGGTGGACAAGGAACTGTCTGGATGGTCACACTGAAAGAGCTGTCGTCAACTGCTTGATGTCCAGGTGAAGACCAGTGACGAGCGGCATTCCTTAGGGGTCTGTATTGGGACTGATGCTCTTTAACATCTTTGTTGATGACAGGGACAGTGGGATTGAGTGCACCCTCAGCAGGGCTGTGGATGACAGCAAGCTGAGTGGTGTGGTTGACAAATGGGAGGGAAGGGATGCCATCTAGAGGAACCTTGACAGTCTTGAGTGGTGGATTTGTGAACCTCATGAAGTACAACAAGGCCAAGTGCAATGCCCTGCACCTGGGTCAGGGCAATCTTAAGCATGAATACAGGCTGGGTGGAGAATGGGTCAAGAGCAGGCCTGAGGAGAAGGACTTAGGGGAGTTGGCTGATGAGAAGCTCAACACGAGCTAGCGATGTGCACTGTTAGCCCAGAAGGCTAACCATATCCTGGCCCGCATCAAAAAAAGCATGGCTAGCAGGGCAAGGGAAGTAATTCTCTCCCTGTTCTTTGCTCTTGTGAGACCCCCACCTACAGTACTGCATTCAGTTCTTAGGTCCCCAGCACAACAAGAACATGGACCTGTTGGAGTGGGTCCAGAGAAGGGCCACGAGGAAGATCAGAAGGCTGGAGTACCTCTCCTATGAGGAGAGGCTGAAAGAGCTGGGGTGGTTCAGCCTGAAGAAGAGATGAATTTGAGACCATATAGCAGCCTTCTAGTACCTAAAGAAGATCCACAAGAAAAATACAGGAGAGGCTCATAGGATAAGGGATAATGGCTTTTAAACTAAAAAAGTGTAGATTTGTATTAGATATTAGGAAGAAATGATCTAGTATGAGGGTGGTCTTGCACTGGATCAGGTTGCCCAGAGAAGCTGTAGATGCCTGGAGGCATTTACTGCCAGGCTGGATGGAGCCCTATGGCCAGCCTGATCTTAGCGGGTGGCAACCAGCCTGTGGCAGGGGGCTGGGGGGACTGGGTGAGCTTTAAGGTCCTTTCCAACCCAAGGCCTTCTATGATTCTCTGATCTGTTCAGGTGGCTTTATTCCCAGTTACATTTTGCTTTAGTGAAGAAAAAGGCTTAATCCTCACAGTGAAGAGTGCAAGGAAACTTAATCAATTAATTAATGTGCCGTAGATGTTTTCCTTTAGTTCCTGGTCCTTTGTATATACCATTCCAGCCTTGCAGATCTTTATCTGTAGCAGTATAGCTGAGTACACTAGCAGCTAGTAACAGGCAAATCTTAATAGGAGTATGATGTGGAGAGCATAATAGTTGATGAACTGCCTGTAGGCACGCATAGCCAGATATGCATTTCCACTGCCTAATGACAGCTTGGTGGCCTCTAGAATTATAGCAGATGTAACAATCTGAGTTCTGTGCATGTGGGTATGATCTGCTTAGATTTATGTGCTGCATAATTAGTGTCCTTCTCTACATGTTTCTAGATTGCTCACAATTCATCACATCCTGTAGATTATTTTGTCTGTATTGAGAAAATGCTGTAGGTAGCAACTCCTGCTTTCAATTAAATACATTTCTAAAGGCACTTAAATTTGTTGAGAAGTTTCTCAGTGCAAAGTCTCACAGAGACTCATTTATCAGTGGCACAGCTAAGATGTATGGTGGCTGAAGAGCTTGTCAACAGTACAGAAGAACAGCAGCGCTAGAGACTTCACTCTGCCCCTGCTTTAAACACTTAGAAGCACTTCCATCTGCTTAAGTGAACATGAGAGAAACAGGATGAGGGCTGTTTATGACTATGATGCAAACCAGGTCTGTCAGACTTAAGGCAGAAGCAAGACCATAAACTATTACTTTTTACTGTCTGCANTCTTGGCTAATTTCTTACTTGTACAATAGGCTCATAAATCAATATCATGCAAAGAGCAGTTTCTTAACTTTGAATCTATCATTACTTGCCTTTATGGAGAAGATTAATTGTCTGATCAGTAGTTTCTCTAATGTTTAAATCCTGCTAACTCTGTCTTTAGATATTTATGGAGTTGTTTCCTTTAAAAAGGTTTTCCTAGAACAGTTGCTCAGGCAGAAGCCCTGGATAAAGAATGTCAAATAGACACTGTGATTGACCTAGATGTACCATTTGAAACCATAAAATGTCGGCTCACAGCACGTTGGATCCACCCTGCTAGTGGCAGAGTCTACAATCTGGAATTCAGTCCTCCCAAAGTGCAGGTAAGCAATATAAATAGATGTTGGTGGTAAATAAATGTTGTACTGCATTTGGTAATTGTAGTAAAATATTATGCATATGTTGTTGCAAAATACAGTAGCTCAGAAGAAAAAGGCTCATTTCATCTCTTAAGAGCATAGAAGCTCTCTGGGTAACACCCTTTCTCTCAGAATATGCCAGTGCCTGATAGAAGCTCAAACTGATGGGCAATGTGCTTGTCCTGTGCAGAATGAAACGCCATGGTGCCAGCTACACGGACTGTTTGATAAGCTCGTTAGTTGTTCACTGATCTGGAAGACTCTTGTTTTGCACACTGGTATATGAGCTGTGCATATTCTTAGCCTGCTGTGCAGCCCAGACTGCAGTTTCCCTTCCTCCAGAGCATTCATTCTTTGTATCTAGGATGTGCATCAAGTAACATACTATTACCAGTAAGAGGAATCCACTTAATGTCTTTCCTGTGTTACTGTTTAATCAGGATGAGTGTTTTCAGAGGAACTGTTGTCATATTGTGAAATTAGGTGTAGAAACTTGTTAGTAAGACAAGCTTCTAAACAGAACAGGTTTACAGCTTGAGACATCATAAACAAGAATAATAAGCAGATAAATAATGAATGTACATTGCTACCCTAAATTTTTTTTAACTCAGGTTAGTCTCAGGGCAACTCTGCTTAAGCTGTGTTTTATCTTTAAACAACTTACCTGTTGTGGCATCACATTTTACTGGTATAGCAGGCTTTGTATTTTTGAGATTTCAGTGTTGCAGAAAAAGAGGCCAGCTGAAATAGCAGGTAAGCGCTTGAAGTAAGCAACTGCAAACACTGCGTAAGTATTGTTTAAAACATGGAAATTAAGTTATGGTTATTTTTAATTGCAGAAGAATTTTGGCAAGCAGCAACAGAGAATTACCAGACATACCAAAGAGTGGGTTCCAGATGTAACAGCTTTTCTATAAGGAACACTCCACTCTACCTTTCACTTACTTAGTGAAGCAAGCATAATAAGTTTGTGGAATGGCACTAAACAGGTGAAATACCGCTGTCTCTGTTATCTGGTAGATCTGCAAAACATATAACTGCTTACTTGCTCAACAAAACCAAAGGGTTATGGCTTCAGAGTTAATACAAAACTGCAGTCTTGATATTTAACAGGTACAACTAAGGCACTATTCTGGTTGTCTGCACAGATGTTAGATGAAGGTTCTAAATTATTGTGTAATATAAGCAAGGTAAGTTTCACCATATAAATCCATCTCTAATATGAGACATGTTCTGGAATAAATTTTCTTCACACCGCCATGAATAGAGCAGCCTACTAAACGCTGATATTTATGGATGTTTCCGAAACTGACTGCCAGAAAGCAAGTGGGGAAAAAAGAAACATTTCTATGGTCTGATTGGCTTTGTACTTGCAAGACCCCTAATGTTTCCACTTCAAATGTCAGATTAAACTTGCCTTTAGGGAAAATCAAAATTACTGAGGATTTAATTAATATGTATGAAGGAGGAAAGACTCCTCTTTGTCTGTGGTGAGTTACTCTGTCCTTAGGTGCACAACTTAATGTGCCAAAGAAGGAGTTAAATTTTATGCCACTAGTTAATCCTTAATGAGGTTTCTATATACTCCACTGTGCCAGTGACCAACGATTTCCTTGGACATTGCTGGTTTCAAGACTTAACAGTCTCAATAACCACTTCCAGACCTTCAAGAATTGGGTAGTGAAATGTGTACTAGAGTAGGAGTTGTCATACATAGTTCACACAGTAAGCCCCTGACTGTTTATGGAAACCTGGAAAAGTTTCTGGTGGCTTCTATGCCATATTTTGCTGTAATATTTAGCTGTTGCTAAATATTAAGTCTTCTGCAGTGTGACAAAATAAAAAGATCGTTAATTCCTTTCCCCATTTCGCTGTTGTCAAAGGTCAAATTTGCCTTTTTCTTGTTTGTTATTATGCATGAACATATGATGAACAATCTTCTTTTTCCTCATAAATCCAAAACACAGCACTGTATGAGCCTCTGTGAAGAAAATTAACTCCATCCCAGCTAAAACCATGTCAGAAGGTTTTGTCTACACATAAGACAGAGATGGTAACTTTTTTCTTTATAAGCAGAAATCTGCACTTGGACTAACTGGAAACTGATTGGAATTTAAATAAAAAAGTTACACAGAATATGCTTAAGCAGAAGTATACATAAGTGTTTGCATTTAACCATTATTAGGGCATTGATGATATTACTGGAGAGCCACTTGTTCAACGAGATGATGATAAGCCAGAGACGGTTACCAAGAGGCTGCAGGCTTATGATGCAGAAACAAAACCTGTTCTAGAATATTATCGGTAAGTAGTAAAATACTATGCTTCTTCCACGTTAGCACAGCAAGGAACAAATCTCTCCAGATGCAGAGATACTGCTTACAACAGTGAACATAGTATGGGTAGCAGCGTATCTTTCACCACCTCTGTAAGAAAGAAAACCAGTAAAATGAGTATGATTTTGACTACTGCATGAAACCTCTTCAGGAACCAGCTTAGCAAAAGAGCCTTTCACTGCAGCCTTATTTTGCTTTACACAGAGTGCCATGCGGTCAGTATAATGTATTTGTGATCTGAGCAACATAGCTCTGTTTAGTAGAGTAACAGAGACAGTTCCCTTCTTGGAAACTTGGACAGTATTTTCTCTTTCTGGATGTATAAGTAGAAGTCCTTGAAATAGACAAGGTGTCAAGAAACTGATACACATGTAGAAAAACTGTTAATGAGTATTTAGAAGTGGCTGTTCTAAAAAGAGGATTGTGATGTACAAAGCTACCAAGACTCTTAGAATAACTAGTTGTTTGAGGATACTGCCATTTGCACTGTGGAAGGATCAAATTATTAATTCTTTAAAATGCTAAAACTGCATACAAAGTTGCTCTTCATGTTGTTCTGTTTTGAAAATAAAACATCAATAATATATAGATCTATATATAGATCACTGTGTAAAGGTTTGTAGTCTTATCTCACCTAGACAAACATACTAGATGTTTTCTAACAACATCCTGAAGTGACTGACCTTCCTCTCTCTCCATAACTAGCACCATTTGTTAAGGTCTACAAAAACTACTGAGTAGGAATCTGGAAGCTCCATCTTTGGATTGGCTCAGTTTTAGAAAATGATTTTTTTCTGGACTGAAAATGATTTTTCCTGACTAGTAGCTTTCTTAAGGTTTCATGCCTGTAGGCACCACTGTAGGATACAGGCCTACACTGTTACTATTAGCAGGAATATACAGATAAAGTTAGGTACTAGAACTAATTCAAAACACCTTGATAGTGTCTGGTTTGCTTGTTTCATCTTTTGAGGTCTGACTTTAAAATTCAGTTATTTGGATGACTGCTGTGTAGGATGTGTCATATGGCTTGATTATTTCTTATTTTTACCTGGTAATTGTTTATTAATCACTTGGTGGACACCTACCAGTTTTTCAAACTGATGTGGCCAATAGCTTACTGTCTGAGAAACAGATTAATGTATGTTGAATCTGCATTCCCAGTGTTACAGGTGCTCTTGGCATTAAATCACATGTACACTGGCACACTCCTGCAAGGGCAATCTTCAAGTGGGGCAGAAATCCTGGAATGTTTAGATAGTTTGGTTTCCATAATACTCTCTTCTTTTCCTTCCTCAGGGAAAAAGGGTTGTTGAAATCCTTCTGTGGAACAGAAACCAATAAAATCTGGCCACATATCTATGCTTTTCTCCAAACCAAGTTGCCAGATGTGAGCCTGAAAGATGCTGCCACTCCCAGGTGAAATTAGGTCCAACTTCTGCTCATCTGTCATAGCACACACCTGATTCCATGAGATTCAGCAATCAAGGATTTCTTACAGTGTACCACACTGACCAATAATTAAAGTCTACTGTTGTCCTTAACTTACATTGTGACAAAACTCTGTCTTCTGTGGTTCTCACTTTAATGCTGTAATTGTTTTTAATATTAAATATGGCTGATTTTTATAATATAGTAACTGATTTTAACAAAAGCAGCTACTCTTGTGTCTCTGTTAATGTTTGGCAGTACTGAATAGTGAAGGAAATACATTCCAGAATACAGCTTAACTACAGAGTGTTTTGGTTGACCTATTTATGAACTGCAGTGTGGGGCAACGATAAGGGTATGGAAGCAAGTTTCTTAAATCTGTGTTTTGTTGTGGCTGCCCAGAAGCTGTGGGGGACTGCTGCTACCAGTCTGCAAAAGGCACTTTCAGTCCAGCACTGGCATGGAATCATAGAATGGTTTGGGTTGGAAGGGACCTTTTAATGATCATTCATTCAAGCCCCCTGCCACAAGTAGGAACATCCTATACTCTGTCTGGCTGCTCGAAGCCCTGTCTATCCTGACTTCAAACACTTCCAGGAATGGGGCATCCACTTCTCTGGGCAACATCTTCCAATGTCTCACCACCCTCCTTGTAAAACAAAAATTTCTTCCATATATAGTTGTAGGTCAGTCATGGAAAATGATAACTTTCTTTAGCTTTGCTGATTTTGCTGGGATTAAGTTACCCTGACACTTGTGTGGATGACTTGCCTTATTACCATGGTTCTGTTTCTGCCTTCAGCTATATTGCTGGCATGTAAAATAGTTCAATGACATGTAATTCATTTGGTAAAGCCTCTGTCTTTCTGCAGCTGTGTAAGACTTCATTAGTAAAAAGACAAAAGACACTGAACAGTTAAGTGTAATCTGGTAAGTCTGTAGCTAGGCAGTCCTGATCAGTGTATCTATTTTCTCTGTTGTTTTTGGAGAAACTGCTCTTCACTGACGCCTATGCCAATATTTCCCTTGGTCTACTTAGTAAGTAGGTCTTTCTCCTGGAGCAAGTTCTTTTTTGTAGCAAGTGTAGTTTTAATGAGTTCATGCTGCTAATTGATGTCCCTGACCAGCTCTTGTATTAATTTATTCACTAAATAACTGGATTCACAAACCTCCACAAGCCATGCTTTTAATAGTCCAGGTAATGCAGACATTGCTATTCTTCAGTGATTTTTTTTTTTTTTTAAACACCCACCAGATTGAGTTTCAAAAAGACTCAGCAAAACCTGAGGATTAAACAACTCTGTCTAGGCAATGTCTGAGTTAGCTGCCTCCTCTTACTAATGCAGGTGTCAGTCTCCTCTTGCATTGACTCTTATTAACTGCAGAGCTGTTATACTTTTGGACTACATTTTCATGTACATCTTTAATATTATCAATATTGACATAGTCTAAAAAAGATGGATGCTGTAGAATTTGTAAAGCCTTCCCTTTCACCTGATCAAGCAGATCCTGTGGATGAAGCCTTCCTCCAGCCATAGGAGGTGTCACAATGACGAGCTCTCATCCTGCTGGGGGACTTTAACCACCCCGACATCTGCTGGAAAAGTAGCACAGTGAGCTGTAGGTAACCCAGGACGCTCCTGGAATGCATTGAGGGTAACATCTTGATCCAAGTAATAGATGTCCACTATGGCATCCCCCTTGGTGTGGCTATGTTGCTTACTAGTGCAAACAAACTCATTGGTGGCATCAGGACTGGAGGCTGCCTGGGCTCTAAGATGATGTGATAGTGGAGTTTACACTCCTGAGGGATATGGGGCAGACAAAGTGTAGAGTTAGGACCCTACATTTTAGGAAAGACAGCTTCCAGCCCTTCAGGGACTTAAGTCAACAAAATCCCCTGGCAAACTGCCCTCAAGGACAAGGAAGCACAGGAGAGCTGGCAGATCGTTAAGGAAGCCTTCCTTAGTGCCCAAGAGCTCACTATCCCCAGGTGTAGGATGTCGGGAAAGGAAGGCAAGAGACTGGCATAGCTGAACTGCTGATCAAACTGCAGAGCATGAAGAAAATGCACAGGCAGTGGAAGCAGGGACAGGTATCCTGGGAGGAGTACAGAGATGCTGCTAGGCTGTGTGGGGAAGGCATCAGAAAGGCCAAGGCCCAGCTGGAACTGGACTTGGCAAGGGATGCCAAGAAAAATAAGAATGGCTTCTACAGGTATGTCAGCTGGAAAAGGAAACTCCCCCCCTTGTAAACAATACAGGCAGGCTGGTATCATCAGACAAGGAGAAAACTGGGGTGTTCAACAACTTTTTATGCCACAGTCTTCAAGGACAGCTGCTCTTCATGCACACCTCGAGTGGATAGGTCAGAAGGTGGGGACTGGTGGAGCAACGTCCCTCCCACTGTAAGTGAAGATCAGGTTTGCGATCACACATAGAACCTGAACATTCATAAGTTTATGGGTCCTGATGAGATGCATCCCAGACTCCTGAGAGAATGGGCTGGAAGAAAGGCAACATTACACCCATTTTCAAGAAGGGTAGAAAGGATGAGCCAGGGAACTACCAGCCTGTCAGCCTCACCTCTGTGCTGGGGAAGATCATGGAACAGATCCTCCTGGAAGCTATGTGTCATGGTTTTTCACAGGTATTCCATATCATGACATCATGTAATAAGCTGACACAGGTTGGCTGGGAAACCACAGCCCCCAGAATGCTCCTGTCCCTTCCCACATGGTTTCTGGGTTCTGGGAGTTGCTCCCCAGCCTCTTTCGCCACCGATCGCCATTGTGGACAATCATAGGACAGGAGCCAATCCCATACTTTCCAATTTTTTAGATTTATTGCTCTCAATTTCTTTCATATTGTATTATCGTGCATTCCTTTGCTGTTTTCAGTAAACTATCTATCTTTTACCTCAATCATGCCTCCTCTGTTCTCACTCCTCTACTCAGCCTCCGTGAAAAGGTGGGGGGTGAGGGAGAGGGTTAGGCCGTGTCACAGGACAACCTTTAATTAACCCACAAAACTATGCGCTAAGGCACATGGAAGACAGGGAGGTGATGCGAGACAGCCAGCATGGCTTCACCAAGGGCAAGTCCTGCCTGACCAACCTAGTGGCCTTCTGCGATGCTGTAACTGCATCGGTGGATGAGGGAAGAGCCACTGATGTCATCTATCAGGATTTCAGGAAGGCCTTTGACATGGCCCCCATAACATCCTTCTCTCTAAACTGGAAAGATACGGATTTGATGGGTGGATTGCTCAGTGGATGAGGAACTGGTTGGAATATCGCACCCAGAGACTGGCGGTCAGTGGCTCAAGGTCTGGATGGAGAACAGTGACGAGCAGTGTCCCTCAGGGGTCTGTTCTGGGACCGATGCTCCTTAATATCTTCATCAGTGACACTGACAGCAGGACAGAGTGCACCCTCAGCAAGTTTGTAGATTACACCAAGCTGTGTGGTATGGTCAAAACACCTGAGGGATGGGATGCCATCCAGAGAGACCTAGACAGGCTGGAGCAGTGGGCCTAGGAGAACCACATGAGCTTCAACAAAGTAAGGCCTTGCACCTGGGTTGCAGCAATCCCTGCTAAGAGTACAAGCTGGGAGATGCAAGGACTGAGCAGAGCCCTGCCAAAAGGGACTTAGGGATACAAGCTGGACATGAGCCAGCGTGTGCCCTCACAGCCCAGAAAGCCAACCGTATCCTGGGTGCATCCAAAGAAGCGTGGCCAGCAGGGCAAGGGAGGTGCTCCTGCCCCTCTGCTCTGCGCTGCTGAGACCCCACCTGGAGTGCTGCGTCCACATGGGGAGTCCTCAGTGCAGGAGGGACATGGACCTGTTGGAGCGTGTCCAGAGGAGGGCCACAAAAATGAACCGAGGGATGGAACACCTCCCCTGTGAGGACAGGCTGAGAGAGTTGGGGCTGTTCAGCCTGGAGAAGAGAAGGCTCTGGGGGACCTCATAGTTGCCTTTCAGTATCTAAAGGAGGGGGGGCTATAAGAAAGAAAGGGACAGACTCTTTTGTAGGGTCTGTTGTGATAGGACTAGGTAAAATGGTTTCAAACTGCAAGAGGGGAGATTTGGACTGGATATAAGGGAAAAGTTTTTTACAGTAAGGGTGGTGAACCACTGGCATAGGTTGCCTAGAGAGGTGGTGGATGCCCTGACCCTGGAGACCCTCAAGGTGAGGCAGGACAAGGCACCAAGCAATCTGCTCTAGCTGTAGGTGTCCCTGTTCACTGCAGGGGAGTTGGACTAGTTGACCTTTGAAGGTCCCTTCCAACTCAAACAATTCTATGACTCCATGAATCTATGTTTCTGCTTATTTCTACAAAAAGCAGCTATGCTTGCTTTTTTGCATGTCTACGTATGCTTCAGTTAGCTGGAGCAGGAATGGGGAGAAGGAGAAAAACATCCCAGTGATTTAAGACATATTTCCACACAAGTCAACCAATTTTAATTAGAAATGACAAAAATAATTTTCAGTTTATCACAGCTTACTACATAAATGCGGCTCTACTGCTAGTGGTAGCAACTGCAAGTCTCTGTGCTCTGTTACATTTGTATATAACAGAGGAGTTCAGTTAAAGAACAACCTAAAGTTACTAGTTTCCTTTAATGATTAACTGATTATTAAGGAGGATGCAGTATTTGTTTTCTCCTTTCTGGAGCGTCTGTCAAACTTTACATACACTTAACTGCTGCAGCTAGTTATCTGTAATGATTATGTGGGATGCAGCTACTGTTCCTTTATCCTCAGTTTGTCTGCAAAAGAACTGGTATAGAACAAACACCAAGGAAGGGATGCCATCCAGAGGGACCTGGACAGGCTGGAAAAGTGGGCCCACGAGAACCTCATGAGGTTCAACAAGGCCGAGGGCAAGGTGTTGCACTTGGGTTGGGGCAATCCCAGATTTCGGTGGTGCTTAGTGACAGGACAAGGGGCAATTGGCTAAAACTGGAACACCAGAAGTTCCATACAAATTTAAGAAAAAACTTCTGTACTGTGAGCACTGGAATAAGCTGCCCAGAGAGGTTGTGGAGTCTCCTTCTCTGGTGGTTCTGGAGGTATTCAAAATCCACCAAGCCACTTTCCTTTGTGACCTGCTGTAGGGAACCTGCTTTTTCAGGGGGGTTGGACTATATGATCTCCTGCGGCCCCTTCCAACCCCTACAATTCCGTGATATGTGTACAGACTGAGAGAAGAACTCCTTGCAAGCAGTCCGGTGGAGAAAGACTTAGGGGTTCTGGTCAACAAGAGACTTGACATGAGCCAGCAGTGTGCGCTTGCTGCCTGGAAGGTCAACTGTATCCTAGGCTGCATCAAAAGAGGGGTGGCCAGCAGGGAGAGAGAGGGAGGTGACTGTCCCCTTCTGCTCTGCCCTCGTGATGCCCCACCTGCAGTACTGCATCCAGGCCTGGGGCCCACAACACAAGATGTGGAGCTGCTGGAGCAGGTCCAGTGGAGGGCCACAGAGATAGTCAAGAGGGCTGGAGCACCTCTCCTACGAAGAAAGGTTGAGGGAGCTGGGCTTGTTCAACTCAGAAGGCTCTGGGGTAGACCTCATTGCAGCCCTCCAGTACCTAAAGGGGACTTATAAACAGGAGGGTGACACAATCTGATAGTGATAGGACAAGCGGGAATGGTTTTAAACTTCAGGAGGGGAGATTTAGGCTAGGTATTAGAAGGAAATGTTTTTACTCAGAGGGTGGTGAAGAACTGGCACAGGCTGCTCAGAGAAGTTGAACACTTCTAGGGATAGGGCATGAACAAGGCCAGGCTGAATGGGGCCGTGGGCAGCCTGATCTGGTGGATCGCAACCCTGCCCATGGCAGGGGGGTTAGAATTAAATTATCTTTAAGGTTTTTCTAACCCAAGTTATTCTATGATTCTATGAAATACTAGATACCTTCCCAACAATTAGACAATATAGTTACAATTAGGTCAATACAGTTAAATGGCCAAGGGCCCTGTAAGTCCTTTAAAGCACCAGGAAACCTATAGCAGTATTTGAAGTGCAAGCTGTCATCACTGGACTATTCTAAATACATTATACATTTTTATATGCAGAACTTCTGTAGCAGTAGCAAAGAAGGGTAGATTGCAGAGGTTCTGTGGAACACCTCCACAGAGTTTCAACTTCCAGCTCCTAAAACAAAGCTTTTAAAGATTTTCCACATTAACTGAGCTGATAATTTCATTAACCCACTTTATTTTAGCACTGTATGAAGTACCTTTCAAACCCTGCAAGACACCTTACCCTATACAAACTCTGACAAAGCTTTCTGTTGAAAGTGAAATATTTTCCTAACCCTTGTACCTTAAGTCCCCTTCAAATACTTCTCTCCATGCTGAGACCTGGCCATACAACTCTGAGGTCATACAAGTTGGCACTCATATGTAGACAAGTGTTGCTTACATTATAGGGTAAAACCAAATTATTTTTAATGAAGACACAATATGACATTTAAATCTCCTTAGCAGAGGTAGAAACCCAGTGTTTTAACCTAATCCATCCAGATTTGAAATACTGATACTAGATACTCGTTTATTGCTATTAGTGATAACCAAATTTGAGAGCTTATAATGTCAACATGGTAGCATAAATACAGGTTTGATCTCCAATTCATAGGGTAAGTCGTCCACATCTGTAGTAAGACAATAGCAGATTCTACCAAGAATCTACTGCTTCCTGTAAACATTGTGTTTGTGCAGATTCTTTTTCTTGTTTTGATTTCTACAGTCATGAAAGGCAAGGTTAGTAGCAGAAAACACATCCAGTTTCACATTCGGCAATATGAGAACCCTGCTCTTCAAGGACAACCAAAAACCTAGCAGCACATTTTCAAACAATATTACAAGTTTTTCTGAATTACCCACCCTTCAACCCACCCCCAAACAAAAAAACAACAACAAAAAATCTGACACCAAAAATAAAGTGCAGTACCCAGAAAAATAAGTGTCAAGAAAATAGCCATGTTCTTTCCTATGTTAAGAAAAAAAAAAAGTACTTGGCCTCAGTCTTAACAATACTATACTGTGTCCATCATTTTGGATTCTTCTTCATCTCTTTGTATCACAGAGTTTAAACTGCAGACATTTGTGTCTATGGAACCTTGTAGATCACCTGTGTTCTGCAACAGATGAAAAATTGACAGCTTAATTCTCCACAGTTGTTTATATGGAGGGAGGGAGGCAGAGCTTTTAGCTTGAGGTGGACTTTTCATGTTGTCTATCTTAAGATGAGACAAATATGCAACAGTAATAAAATAAGCTGATAAAAATTAATCACCCAGTATTACTGCCCTGTGTCAAAATGCTTTAAAATTTGGCTGGCATAGCTTTTATTTGGTCTCAGTATTTCTAGCACTTGATTGTACATTAACTCAAGAATTCAGCTGCGTATCTTAAAACAATTTGGTTAAAGTACTTTTCAAGTGTTTTAAACAACAACTCCTTCCCTAATACCTAATTTTTTGAAAATTTTTGAAGTTGCTTCTTCATTTCAGCATGTGTCAATCACTAGTACTATCGCAAAAGAAGTAAGCAACCTCAGTTTCCTTTTATCACAATAGATTTTCTTCAGGCTTGATTTAGCTGAAGGATCCCATGAACAGCATTACTCATTTTACATCAAAAGCCTCCTTCACTGCTTGTGGTAAAGTGTCAATGCAATTCTAGCATCTCATCAGCTTTATGATGCAGTGTTTTCTTTTGAACATAAATATGCAAAGGCACGGAACACATGCTGTTGACCTCCTCCTGATGCTTTTGGAATTCCAGCAAGTAGAAAGCAAGCCTATAGATGCTTTGCATATTGATAATATTGCATGTTATATCCTAAGCACTGCCAGTTCTAGGAACAATCCTCTTTATGCTTCAGAAAGGTACAGCTTCTCAACACAGGACTCCCGAATTTAGTTAATTTCTTTAAGTAATAAACTTACCTGTGACAAAGATGTCAGCTGTTCTACAAGACTAGGATTGACACTGGGATCATATAGTAAGATAGCTTGAAAGCCATCTGATTGTGACCAAATTCTCACTCTTGTCTTGAATGCCTCAAGTTCACTTTTAAATGCCTCAAAATAGCCTTCTCCTGTCTGTAAAGACAAAGACGAAACATTTTCATTTCAAACGGATTTACTTTTAAGTTGTAAGCGTTTTGTTTAGTGAACAAGTCATGAAGAATGTTAGTCAACTTAAAATGAGAATTAAGATAAGACTTCTTATCAAGACTAACCATATTTCTTACGCACAGACGCAAAGTCATTTATTTATCTAAGGACATGTAAAAGATATCTAATTTTAGACCTTCCTTTATCACAGTTTGGAAGCCAGTACCTTTAAAAGAACAGGTGTTTATTATAGCACTCTAGTGAAAAAGTAAAGCACAAGTTGACTCTCTCAGTCAATTGAACTTCTTAAAGGAGTTAACTGAGCTCCTTTAAATGTAGTATTAAGATCCATCAATCTTCAATAACTGAATACAGTCTACAGCAAACATCAGTTTCCGTCTCCCCACAGTTCTCCTGCATTTTCAGGACAGGAGTTGCACAAAAATACTCTGTCTAGAAGATCTGCTAATAAAACCCTTCCCCATAATATTAAGTCAATAATATACTTAGCCTTTTATGGTTACAAAGAAACCTGCTCCAAAACACTGGTCCTTGTACAATATCAGGAGTTTCTACCATCATTGTGCAGGTTGGCTTACTTTGGCTTTTTGGAAAAAGAGACGAAAACAGCCTCTTGGATCCACATTACAGCTTTTGGCAATTTGTATAATAAACTGCATTACAACTGCTTGGTGTGCTACTTGTTCCATCAGAGCTGTTTTCTGGGGGAAAAAAAAAAAAAAAAGTTGAGCTATTTAGGGATATTTCCTGTAATTATAAATACAGCATAATATCCTTTTATTTCCTAAAGAGAGAGAACTGACAGTCACACAAGTAACAGAACAGTCACTCCTAGTTCACTAGAACTAGACCAAATGCAACAATGTTTTACAAAGTTGGCTTTTTTTTTTTTTTTTTTTCCCTATTAGCAGGAGAGAGTTGCAGGCGAATAGTTCAACAGCTAGTCAATTTGGGCAGCTTTTCCACAGTGCAAGTGTGAAACTATACTTCCAAACAATTTAAAGATCTTCATACCTGTTCGGCTTCTAGATGAAAGCACCATAACATGAGATACTTAGATGTTTCTTCACTTACAAGATACGGATGGTCAGACAGAAACCTTTGACTATCATCCCATCTTCTCATCATACCTAGTAAGAGAAACATAGATTAAGATATTTGAAACGGATACATGATTTAATGCAACAAGTAAGTTACTTGCATTGATACTCCTGTCTAGAATCACAGAATGTCTCAAGTTGGAAGGCACTCACAAGGATCATCCAGTCCAACTCCCTGATCCACACAGCACCACCCAAAATCCAAACCGTGCCTGAAAGCGGTGTCCAAACACTCCTTGAACTCTGGCAGCTCACAGTGGCTGTGACCACTGCCCTGGGGAGCCTGTTCCAGTGCCCGACCACCTCCTCAGTGAAGAACCTTTTCTAATATCCCATCTGAACATCCCTTGACACAGCTTTGTGCTGTTCATGTGACTGACAGTCAAGTCATTTACTGGCAACCACTACCAGATATACAGCTTTACTCATGTATCAGCTATAATTATAACTGGGCTAAAGATGATTCAGTGATAATGACCTAAACTAATCCCAATTCTAACAAACAAATACCTAACGAGAAAGCAATGATGAATATGTATTTTGGCTGTTCTCAGCAGAGATGTTCTGCATGAGTTCTTTATTACTTGAAAGGTAGAGCAGGATCCAGAAAAGGGACTTGAGCAATATGACTAGCAGCAGCAAGCACAGAATGAAGAGACTTGAAAGAGCATTAATGCACTGTCCTTTTCACAGTGGCCTTAAGTATTCTGAATTAAAATAACAACATGGCTTTGAATTTAAGAGGTAAGGGGAAAAAAAAAAAAAAAAAAAAAAAATTACCTTCAGAAATAAGGTTGTTTCTGTAATTTCTTAATCAGAATTTAGACAAAGTAATTTTGCCCAACTCTTGACCAGGAAATGCAAGAAAATAATTTTTTTTTTTTTTTTCCCCGCTGAAATTCATAGCACATGAGACATCTTCTGATTACATTTTCTCTGCTCTTGGCAGTTCAGGTATTTCAGAGAGTATGTGCCTACTGGTACTATTTCTATAGTCACTGTTGTGCCTCACTTGGTCCCTGAAAGCCCAATTCACACAACCAACTGAATTTTGCCAACTCAGTCCAATTCTTGTTTGTTCTGGAATTCCAAATATGGCTATACTACACCACTGTCTGAAAACCATCTGCAAATGAAAATTGAAAGTACTTAACAGAACCATCAAAACTTCAGATTGCAAGATGAGCTCTGCTTATAGGTTCAACTATTACAATGGAGCTGAAGTGACACCTAGTGGGTAGTTAAATATAGTTTTTAAAGAAACACACTATTCTATGCACAGATACTCTCACAGTAGGTGTTTACAAGTGTTTACTGTAATCAATTGCTCCCCCTGCAACTTAATAGCCACCAGAAAACCATTTATTAAAAGGAGACAGTTACAGACAATACTAAAGAGTTACACACAAGTTATTTCCATGCATGCCCCTGTCTTCTCCCACTGAACAGAAAAAAAAAAAAAAAAAAAGCTGCTAAAACTTCAGTTTTTAGGACTCAGGCTTATTTGAGTACTTAAGTTCTTACTAGTTACAGGTGCTAACAAGGTGCTACAGTTTACACATTATTTTACTTTGAAATGATTATCTGTCCAGATCAAATAAAGCTAGACAGTCCATTAGTCAGGTGCTTTATTTGTTAGTATTTTTCTTCTGTACAATAATAATGAGAAAACCTTGATAAAGTTGGTAGAACTGCAAAACATTGGAAAAAGCATACTCACCAAAGTGTCTAATCTTTTGTTCATGTTTTTTCATAAATGATTCAGCCACATCTTCATCTTCTGTTTCTTTTCTTTTTTGATTAATAAAACTCTGAGGAAAAGAAAAGTATCACAGAAATCTCCATACATACTGTTTCATGATATACAGGAATATTGTATTTTAATATGTTACCACCTGAAGGACAGTGTTCTAATTTCAGTCATGTCATATGCTTGAGAAGGTTTTCTTTAAAACAAGCATATTACCTAATAATAGACTTGGAAAGCTTCATTATAATTGACTGACCAAAAAATCCTGAGAAACTTCTGTCCTCAAGAAGGAACATACTGATCTGTGCACAAGAATCATGTACCTTGCAGCTCTGATGCAGCTAAATCAATGAAATTATGAGATGAGCTAGCTGATCAAATTTAAAATTAAGTTCTGAAGACAAAGCAGATATTCTACTTGAAATGAGTCTTTAGTATCTTTGTTGATAATCTGGATGAGGGGACTGAGTGCACCCTCAGTAAGTTTGCAGATGACACCAACTGTTGATCTGTCTGAGGGTAGGAAGGCCCTACAGAGGGATCTGGACAGGCTGGATCGATGGGCTGAGGCCTGCTGCATCAGGTACAACAAAACCAGGTGCTGGGTCCTGCACTTTGGTCCCAACCACCCCAAGCAACACTACAGGCTTGGGGCAGTGTGGCTGGAAATCTGTGTGCAGAGGAAAAGGACCTGCAGGTGGTACTTGACAGGCAGCTGAACACGAGCCAGCAGTGTGCCCAGGTGGCCAAGAAGGCCAACTGCATCCTGGCTTGTATCAGAAATAGCGCAGCCAGCAGGAACAGGGAGGTGATCACTGCCTGCACTCAGCACAGGTGAGGCTGCACCTCAAGTGCTGTGTTTGGTTTTGGGTCCCTCACTGCAAGAAGGACATCGAGGCCCTGGAACACGTCCAGAGAAGGGCAACAGAGTTGGTGAAGGGCCTGGAGCACAAGGCTTGTGGGGAGCGGCTGAGAGAACTGGGGCTGTTCAGTCTGGAAAAGAGGAGGCTCAGGGGAGACCTTAGTGCTCTCTACAACTGCCTGAAAAGGAGGCTGTAGGGAGGTGGGGGTCGGCCTCTTCTCCCAGGTAACAGTGACAGGACAAGAGGTAACGGCCTCAAGCTGCGCCAGGGGAGGTTCAGGTTGGATGTTAGGAAAAACTTCTCTGAAAGAGTGGTCAGGCACTGGAACAGGCTGCCCAGGGGAACGGTGGCGTCACTGTTGCTGGAGGTGTTCAAGAAACATAGGTGTGGCATTTAGGGACATCACTGAGTGGGCATGGTGGTGATGGGTTGAGGGTTGGACTAGATGATCTTAAGGTCTTTTCCAACCTTTATGATTTTATGATAAATAATATGCATTACAGTAGTCATTATTAGAAGCAAACTGTTTCACATTTGAGAATTTGGCACACCAGAGAAGCAGACTCTTGTGTGAAGCTATTGTTTGACCCAGTTTGACAACATGTGTACTATACGACCAATGGAAGTTTCTGATCCGCACTTTTGGTAGGGAAACGTCATCCAGATTTCTAGCATGAGTGCAGCTTGCTCCCTTGCATGATGGAAAATAAAAGCAAACAAAAAACATTTAACACACCTTGCGATTTTGCACTGCACCAGACACAGAAGACACTCAAGATTAGTAGAAAAGGGAATGAAAAATGAGGCTAATGCATGTTTTCATGCATGGTGGTACGGGTCATACCTTATTAAATACCTCCTTACTAACAAGATCCGTGTTCCATAGGTCCTGTCTTTCCTCCTGGTTTAGTGCTGCCTCTTTTCTTCTCCACTCTTCCTCTCTCCATCTCAACTCTGCAACTTCAGTCCTTGCTTGAGCACATTCTTGATCGAAGGATTCTGCGTTATGCAGTGCTAAGCTACCAAGTTTTTGCTGAGCTTCTGCAAGATTCCATGTGCATTCTACAGAGTGCTTCACAAATTCTGTTTCTTTCTGGCAGACTGATTCAATTCCCTGGCTACAGGTCTGTGAGGAAAATCAGACATGCTTTTTATGATGAGTAAACTGACAAGTTTACAAATAGTATAGAAGTAGACAGTCTTAAACCCCAAAGATAAAGCTAATCTGGAGAGCATCTTAGAAAAAAAGCATTATATTTGTAGGAGTGATTAAGCATGGTTTTGTATAAATGGCTGGTTTTTAGAACGAGATTTCCGCTTCAACCTGTATTAACTTTATAGGTATATCAGCAAAATCATGGATCAAGTACTGCTGTCAGTAATATTTTTACAGTCTGAAGACTATTTTTTACACAGCTGATAGATCCTTCCCTGATTCCCCTTCGGCAGGCTGAGGACTGCAATGCTAGCAGCAGCCAAGAATAAGAACACTTGGATATGTACTTTGAACACATACTTCCAAGAAGCATCAGTTTTGTGATGTAAGATCACAACAGTAAAGACATCAACAGATGACCAACGTTCTTCTCTGAACTGACAGTGGAAATTGAGTTTAAGTTACGAAGTGGCTGAGGCCCAGCATAAGCACAATCTTTTTGATCAAAGATACTGAGGCAGTCACTAGCTGTAGCAGGGAGAGGGGAACGACCTACTGAGCAATAGCGCTATATTGCCTTCCAGGTGTATGCTGGGCATGCAGACTCAGTGACCTAAAAGCCCTCTGAAGCACATCCACTGCCCTGCTGTCCCACCCACATCCACGCACATTGTTACTCAGCCTGCCAGGGCCTCTTTGTGAAACTTGCATTGCTGATAACCTCTGGCAGAGGGACACGAAGGACAACAACGGTTATGAAAGCTTATGCGAAGGGAACTTTCACGTAATACCTCAAAGTTCTTATGCCAACTGTTTGGGGATTGCAGCAAAAACCAAGACGAAAATTGCACTGTTTGGAGTTTGGAAAACTCAACAGCTACTTGCAAGAAGATAGAGAATTCCCAGCAATGCATTCATAAAAGGCCAGCTTGCCCCAGCTGACAGAGAAACCCCGGGGCCGCACACTTGGCTTGCAGACACACAGAGATGCCGGCATAACTTCGGCTCAGCTTTTCCCACGTCACTTGTCAGCACTCACGGGTGGCAGCGGACGCCAGCGCCCACCCCGCGGCGGCTGCCTCTGCCCCTCCCGGCCCGCTGCGGGGCAGCCCAGGAGCACCGGCCACCTCCG